>CM055657.1:12341053-12723553 GCA_029378335.1 Agrilus mali | reverse complement strand
ATCTGGGTTTTTGGCTTCTACTATCCCCACCAAACCTACCGCACCTTCGCCGTCAATGTTTATTTTGAGAACTACCTCGGATCTAGCAGGTAGTAATCGGTCTTCTGCTACGATGACCTTTCGAAGACCGTACTCTTTGGTGGGGTTTGTCATCACCAACTCTTCCTTGCCGATGCGTAAAATGCCGGAGCCCAAATCCAGATTAATTTTGTTTCGTTCAAGAAGATCCAATCCAATGATTACGTCGTCGGCGACATCGGCTACCAGTGCCCTGTGTCGAAGGCATACTTCTCCCAATCTCAATTCGATGTCGCATTCTCCTCTAATCGGCGCTGTTTCTCCGGTAACCGTGGTCAAACGTAGCTTCCTCTGCAGGGGACGGATTCTCCACTCGTTAACGATGTTCGGGCGGATTATGGTCTTAGAAGCTCCCGTATCGACCACCATTCTAACCTTCTTGTTGTTGATGTGACCTTCGACGAATAAGGACTTGCTTCCGTTTAGTTGGGAAACGACGATTTCTGCTGGGGCTTGGTGGGGAGAAGCCAACTTGCGCCCCTCAAAGTTGGCTGATCTTAGTTTCCCGACTGCTGTCGGTCCGCACGGCGTTCTTCGGACGGGCAGTCTCGCCGTAAATGTCCGTGCCTTCCACATTCCCAGCACCTTGGTCTTCCTTTGTTTTTGTCACAGTCTCGGGAAAAGTGACCGACCTTCCCGCATTCCCAACATTTGGCCGATTCTCTCTTGTCGTTGATGGTAGTCTTCTTGACAGTTTCGACGCATTCTTTAATCAGCCTTGTGACTTCATTCTTGTATTCGTCGTCTTCAACAGCTGTTTGGCGTACACGCACGTGCCCTTTGGAAGCTTGTTTTGCAGCTTCGAATTCTAAGGCGTGCGCCAGTGCGTCACTCGCAGTCTTGTGGCGGGCCAAACGGAGAACTTGTTGTAAGTCGGTGTCCCTTACACCATCGACGAATGTTTGGACTGCTAGTTGGTCTGCGAAGTCCTGCGGAGCGGTAGGATAGGCCAATCTAACTAGACGTTCCACATCGGCCTCGAACTCCTGTAGATTTTCTGATGTCTTCTGATTGCGACACTTCAGTTGAGTCTGGTACACTTGTTGTAAATGTTTGTCGCCATATCTCATTTCAAGTCGCTCTAGCAGCGCAGAGAAGTCCCGTTGTTGGCGCTCTGGAATACCTTGAAGGACATCCAATGCTTCTCCTCGCAGGGCTATGACCAGCGCCGTTGCTTTCTCAAAATCGTTCCAGTTGTTTGCTTCTGCCGCTGCCTCGAACTGTCGTTTGTACACAGACCAGCAAACTTTTCCGTCGAAAGTCGGTGGTTTAATTCTAATCGTCTTCGCAGTGTCTTCGGACTTTACTTCACTTGCCGGTTTTGTGTTCTCGAACTTCTGTCGCATCTTCTCTACTTCCTTTTGTACTTCTTTCAACTCATCTCTTAGCTTCTCTTGTTTCGCTTCCACTTCTTGTCGTACTTAATTTAATTCTTCTTGTACTTCGGTTCTGACTTCCTTCAGCTTTACCCTCAATTCTTCTTGCATCGCTTCCATCTTTTCTTGTCCAGCTTCTATTTTATTCTTCAATTCTTCTTGTGCCAATTTCATTTCGTCCTGTCCAGCTTCCATTTTATTCTTCAATTCTTCCTTCATTTCTTCCTGGCCTGCCTTCATTTCTTCCTGGCCTGCCTTCATTTCCTTCATCATTTCCATTAAAGCCTTTATTTGTTCTTCCATTATCGCTGATTGTTTTCTTGTTACTGGCATAAGGCTTCAAAATTCTTCTTCTCTTCGGACCTCTTCTACGATCTGTCGCACTAACTTTCTTCGGGAATCTTCAATTCCCTTACTATCCCACTCCTGACACCAAATGTGACGTGTTCGGTCACAGAAAACACAATTAACAAAACAAAACAACGAGTTTATTTAATTACTAAAATTAATTTGACTACACTACAGTTATGAACAAGTCCGCACAATTTATTTCACTAAAAGTTTCTTTTTAATCGCCGTTCCGGTAGACACTATTTATCGCTCTCTATGAACACTATCACCTCTATGGTTCGCCTGTATCGCCTATCGATCGCTTTGCATCAGCTGTTACTGTAAACTGTCAACTAACTCGGTGTGAGTGTCTCGTCCGCTTTTATAGTCTTCTCAGCCTTTTTCTAGGGTATTCTACAGCCGTCTAGTAATTCAATTGTTTTCCCATTGATCTTTGCTGGTGTTTTCTAGATGTATCAGGAAAGCCGAGAATATTCCTTATGTAATCAGGGAAGATGTTCATTAATTATGCTCACACCAACTTAATTGGCAAGTACTCGTAACAATACAATATTTTCTTTTAAACTACTTACCATTGCAACAAAAATGGTGTAGGTATAATCAGCATATGAAAATAGAATCCGCAAGAGTTAACAGTTGTCCGAATATTCATTGCCCTTTTTAACGCACATTTCCCAGCGATGTTGCGAGTCTAAGGGTATTTGCAAAATGGTACATGAAAAGTAGTAATCAGTAGCAAAAAAGAATGAGGTGAAAATTTGATTTTCAAATGGAAAGTGGTTCTAAATTTAACCATTAACTAACTACATATGTTAATACAAGAAATGAAATATATTCGCTGGTATGCGCCTATTCGAAATTGCAACAAAGCAAGTAATCCCGCTGATTTTTTCATGACAACAAAAACAAAGTAAACTTAATTGGACCTTTTGGAGCAGATATTGTTTTTGTAATACATTACTGCAGCTTTGTTAATTGTTTTCTCGGATTCCGAGGTTCGGAATATACCTATAAAGGAATTCGTCTTCAACATTTCCACCCCTTTTTAAGAAATTTTTGCTATTGGTTTTCTGATCGAAATAAGTTTGGGTTTGTAGATATGTATTATGTATCTATTATTATAATGTGCCCCGATTGCGGATGATTCAGACCTAGATCCACATTTTCGTATATCATCACTTGATTCTAAAAATTCATCAGAGTCGGAGGAAAAAGAAAACAACAACACTAACGAGGTAGAGGATGCAGCATCGGAGGATACCCAAACGCATAAAAAAAAAGGTAAAAAGAGGAAAGCAAATCCAGAAGAGTGGATTAAAACTAACGCAAAACTTCTCCGAAATTCTGGAAAACCTTATACATCATCATCTATTCGCAAATCAAAAATGAGGGCAAGGAAGGTAGGTCTAGCTTGTAACGAAAAATACAAACTAGGATGCTCCAAAAAAATAGATGAAAATCAAAGGTTGGAAATATTTAATAAATGCTGGTCACTTGGCAGTCTGAAATCGCAAAGAGAATTTATCTCTAGGAGTATGACCGTCGTTAAACCTCTCTACCAGTACAAGAGAGAAGGAATCCGACGCCAGTGTAATCATGCATTCCATTTCACAATTAACGGAGTAAATATACGTGTTTGTAAATTATTCTTTAAAGCCACGCTAGATATAAACGACCGACCTATTAGGACCGTGATAACCAAGTTAAACGACGGATTTCTTGAAGAAGACCTCAGAGGAAAACATGGACACCATCGTAAAGTAGATTCCACAATAAAAGATGGCGTCGTTGATCATATTAACAGCATCCCAAGAATTGATAGCCATTACCTACGCGGTCAAACTACTCGGGAGTTTATAGAAGGTGGAAAAAGCTTAGCCGATTTACACCGCGATTATAAAAATGAATGCATTACAAACAATGTTCCTTATGCAAATCTCACGATGTATTCCAGAATTTTCAATAGCAATTTTAACATCTCTTTTTTTACGCCTAAAAAAGATCAATGCGATTTATGCACCTCTTACAACAATGCAACAGCAGAAGAAAAAGGAGCTGTACAAGAAGAATATGATAAACATTTAAAAGAGAAAGTTTTGTCAAGAGAAGAAAAAGAAAAGGATAAAAAGAAAGCAAAAAAAAGTAAAGGAAAAACTATAGTCGCTACTTACGATCTACAAGCTGTGCTGCCAGCACCAAGAGGAGATACGTCTGTATTCTATTATAAAAGTATTACATCGTTCTGACCATTGGAAAGGGACACCATCCTCTGTTAACTTGTGGAGCGGTCGAGCTATATCTGCAAATCCCTTTACGAATCGTCGGTAATAGGAACACAGCCCCAAAAAGCTTCTCAAGTCGTGTTGGTTCTTCGGGACAGGCCAACTTCTCACAGCTTCAGTCTTGTCAGGATCAGTTCTTATTCCTTCTGAGGTAATAACGTGGCCAAGATATTTCACCTCCTTACAAAACAGATGGCATTTCTTGGGACTGAGTTTCAACTTGGCTGCTGAAAGCTTCTTGATCACTTCTTCGACATTCTGGAGGTGGTCTTCGAATGTCTTTCCCAGTACTATCACGTCGTCTAGGTACACCAGACAAACCTTCCAATTGAGCCCTTGTAGCACATTTTCCATAAGTCGCTCGAAGGTGGCGGGAGCGTTACATAGTCCAAATGGCATAACGTTAAAGTGCCACAGCCCGTAACCAGTCGTGAATGCGGTCTTCTGCTTGTCTTGTGGATCCAGTTCAACTTGCCAGTATCCACTCTTCAAATCCAACGTTGAAAACCATTTGGCACCAACCAAACTGTCAAGGGTGTCGTCGATTTTTGATCAGGGGTCACACCCAAAATGAAGGGGACAACGTACATTCTATAATTGAAAAGTCGATTAAACGGGCTCTTAAATGTGGTCCCATCTTTATTCCTACTGACTACATTAGGCTTATTCAATCTGCAAAAAAACAGGAAATCCGTATAAAGTTAAAGAAATGGATCATGAGGATTTTGTAGATTTGAAAACACTCTCACAACAGATAGGAACAAATTACAACAAAACATTAAATAACGACGAAATAAAAACAAATGACATAAAAGTAATTAGAGTGCAGAAGACTGATCCTGGAATTCTTTTTGTGAAAACATCTTACGAACAAAAAGAATATGCACAGATCAACGTAAGCAATACTAGGAGAAGACAAGAAAACATCTTCACAATAAAATGTGTTCCGGCATATAAGAAAAAAATGGATATTTCTTCTACAAAGAAAGCTGCTATTCAAGCCCTTATCTCTGCAAAAAGTATTAAAACAATGTATAAACCTGTTTATGACGCTATGTTTATATAAACCGTTTTCTGTTTATTTCATTTTGTTTTCAATAGCTTGTATATTAAGAAGCTAATAAAGCGTTTTTTCACATTTTTTATGCATTTTTACTCCAATTATGTAGTGATCTTATCTGAGGACGGAAGTCATAAGTATAAAAAACTTAGAATTTTAGGCATGAAAAGTGACCCAAGTATAACTTGAATAGACACAACGACAACTTATTTTTTTTTAAAAGCAAGAAAAGTGACACAATTCAAATACCTCACCTATTTTTACCTGGTATCTCCACACATTAAATACGAGCTAATTTGCAGATTGAAATATTGTTCTACAGAGTATAATACATTTCACTGCCAAAAATAATTATCTGCAATTCATAAGAAGCTTATAATATTTCAACACAAACTTTATTGTTTTCTTCTATTTGCTGTTTCTTAATTACTACATTTTTGAGTTACGTCATTGTTCTTGCTTGAGTGCGATATTATCAGTCATTCGTTCATTACACACACACACACACACACACATACACACACAAACACACACACACACACACACACACACACACACACACACACACACACACACACACACACACACACACACACACACACACACACACAACACACACACACACACACACACACACACACACACACACACACACCCCCACACACACACACACACACACACACACACACACACACACACACACACACACACACACACACACAAAAAAAGCTTCTCAAGTCGTGTTGGTTCTTCGGGACAGGCCAACTTCTCACAGCTTCAGTCTTGTCAGGATCAGTTCTTATTCCTTCTGAGGTGATAACGTGGCCAAGATATTTCACCTCCTTACAAAACAGATGGCATTTCTTGGGACTGAGTTTCAACTTGGCTGCTGAAAGCTTCTTGATCACTTCTTCGACATTCTGGAGGTGGTCTTCGAATGTCTTTCCCAGTACTATCACGTCGTCTAGGTACACCAGACAAACCTTCCAATTGAGCCCTTGTAGCACATTTTCCATAAGTCGCTCGAAGGTGGCGGGAGCGTTACATAGTCCAAATGGCATAACGTTAAAGTGCCACAGCCCGTAACCAGTCGTGAATGCGGTCTTCTGCTTGTCTTGTGGATCCAGTTCAACTTGCCAGTATCCACTCTTCAAATCCAACGTTGAAAACCATTTGGCACCAACCAAACTGTCAAGGGTGTCGTCGATTCTGGGTAAGGGATAGCTGTCCTTTAAGGTTACGTCGTTGAGCTTCCTGTAGTCAACGCAAAACCTGGTCGATCCATCCTTCTTCCTAACCAACACTATCGGAGAAGCCCAAGCACTTTGTGATGGTTCGATTACCCCCTGTTCTTCCATGTTCTTCACCAGGTTGTTGACTTCTTCTTGCTTAGCCCATGGAACTCTTCTAGATGGTTGTTTAATAGGACGAGCTGATCCCGTGTCTATACGATGGTATGTCAGATTCGTTCTCCCAAAGTCGTTGTCAGAGAGGGCGAAGACGTTTCGATACTTGTTGAGCAGTTCTTCGAACTTTCTAATTTGTTCGCTGTTAAGGTTTGTGGCCGAACGCTGCACTAAGTCTCGAAGAACGGTTGGAAGCGGTTCGCTCTCTGCTCTTGTGGATTCAGCTTCGACTTCGCATTGGAGGATGGACACCACGGGTTCAAGGACTCCTACTTCCATTCCTTTACACACTTTCTGTTCGAAGTCCTTCAAATTGACCACTCTGACAGATGCGTTCGGCGTCCCAGTTCGAATCAGTGTTCGTCCTATCAGTATGGCTTTCTGTGTCAAATCTGGGTTTTTGGCTTCTACTATCCCCACCAAACCTACCGCACCTTCGCCGTCAATGTTTATTTTGAGAACTACCTCGGATCTAGCAGGTAGTAATCGGTCTTCTGCTACGATGACCTTTCGAAGACCGTACTCTTTGGTGGGGTTTGTCATCACCAACTCTTCCTTGCCGATGCGTAAAATGCCGGAGCCCAAATCCAGATTAATTTTGTTTCGTTCAAGAAGATCCAATCCAATGATTACGTCGTCGGCGACATCGGCTACCAGTGCCCTGTGTCGAAGGCATACTTCTCCCAATCTCAATTCGATGTCGCATTCTCCTCTAATCGGCGCTGTTTCTCCGGTAACCGTGGTCAAACGTAGCTTCCTCTGCAGGGGACGGATTCTCCACTCGTTAACGATGTTCGGGCGGATTATGGTCTTAGAAGCTCCCGTATCGACCACCATTCTAACCTTCTTGTTGTTGATGTGACCTTCGACGAATAAGGACTTGCTTCCGTTTAGTTGGGAAACGACGATTTCTGCTGGGGCTTGGTGGGGAGAAGCCAACTTGCGCCCCTCAAAGTTGGCTGATCTTAGTTTCCCGACTGCTGTCGGTCCGCACGGCGTTCTTCGGACGGGCAGTCTCGCCGTAAATGTCCGTGCCTTCCACATTCCCAGCACCTTGGTCTTCCTTTGTTTTTGTCACAGTCTCGGGAAAAGTGACCGACCTTCCCGCATTCCCAACATTTGGCCGATTCTCTCTTGTCGTTGATGGTAGTCTTCTTGACAGTTTCGACGCATTCTTTAATCAGCCTTGTGACTTCATTCTTGTATTCGTCGTCTTCAACAGCTGTTTGGCGTACACGCACGTGCCCTTTGGAAGCTTGTTTTGCAGCTTCGAATTCTAAGGCGTGCGCCAGTGCGTCACTCGCAGTCTTGTGGCGGGCCAAACGGAGAACTTGTTGTAAGTCGGTGTCCCTTACACCATCGACGAATGTTTGGACTGCTAGTTGGTCTGCGAAGTCCTGCGGAGCGGTAGGATAGGCCAATCTAACTAGACGTTCCACATCGGCCTCGAACTCCTGTAGATTTTCTGATGTCTTCTGATTGCGACACTTCAGTTGAGTCTGGTACACTTGTTGTAAATGTTTGTCGCCATATCTCATTTCAAGTCGCTCTAGCAGCGCAGAGAAGTCCCGTTGTTGGCGCTCTGGAATACCTTGAAGGACATCCAATGCTTCTCCTCGCAGGGCTATGACCAGCGCCGTTGCTTTCTCAAAATCGTTCCAGTTGTTTGCTTCTGCCGCTGCCTCGAACTGTCGTTTGTACACAGACCAGCAAACTTTTCCGTCGAAAGTCGGTGGTTTAATTCTAATCGTCTTCGCAGTGTCTTCGGACTTTACTTCACTTGCCGGTTTTGTGTTCTCGAACTTCTGTCGCATCTTCTCTACTTCCTTTTGTACTTCTTTCAACTCATCTCTTAGCTTCTCTTGTTTCGCTTCCACTTCTTGTCGTACTTAATTTAATTCTTCTTGTACTTCGGTTCTGACTTCCTTCAGCTTTACCCTCAATTCTTCTTGCATCGCTTCCATCTTTTCTTGTCCAGCTTCTATTTTATTCTTCAATTCTTCTTGTGCCAATTTCATTTCGTCCTGTCCAGCTTCCATTTTATTCTTCAATTCTTCCTTCATTTCTTCCTGGCCTGCCTTCATTTCTTCCTGGCCTGCCTTCATTTCCTTCATCATTTCCATTAAAGCCTTTATTTGTTCTTCCATTATCGCTGATTGTTTTCTTGTTACTGGCATAAGGCTTCAAAATTCTTCTTCTCTTCGGACCTCTTCTACGATCTGTCGCACTAACTTTCTTCGGGAATCTTCAATTCCCTTACTATCCCACTCCTGACACCAAATGTGACGTGTTCGGTCACAGAAAACACAATTAACAAAACAAAACAACGAGTTTATTTAATTACTAAAATTAATTTGACTACACTACAGTTATGAACAAGTCCGCACAATTTATTTCACTAAAAGTTTCTTTTTAATCGCCGTTCCGGTAGACACTATTTATCGCTCTCTATGAACACTATCACCTCTATGGTTCGCCTGTATCGCCTATCGATCGCTTTGCATCAGCTGTTACTGTAAACTGTCAACTAACTCGGTGTGAGTGTCTCGTCCGCTTTTATAGTCTTCTCAGCCTTTTTCTAGGGTATTCTACAGCCGTCTAGTAATTCAATTGTTTTCCCATTGATCTTTGCTGGTGTTTTCTAGATGTATCAGGAAAGCCGAGAATATTCCTTATGTAATCAGGGAAGATGTTCATTAATTATGCTCACACCAACTTAATTGGCAAGTACTCGTAACAATACAATATTTTCTTTTAAACTACTTACCATTGCAACAAAAATGGTGTAGGTATAATCAGCATATGAAAATAGAATCCGCAAGAGTTAACAGTTGTCCGAATATTCATTGCCCTTTTTAACGCACATTTCCCAGCGATGTTGCGAGTCTAAGGGTATTTGCAAAATGGTACATGAAAAGTAGTAATCAGTAGCAAAAAAGAATGAGGTGAAAATTTGATTTTCAAATGGAAAGTGGTTCTAAATTTAACCATTAACTAACTACATATGTTAATACAAGAAATGAAATATATTCGCTGGTATGCGCCTATTCGAAATTGCAACAAAGCAAGTAATCCCGCTGATTTTTTCATGACAACAAAAACAAAGTAAACTTAATTGGACCTTTTGGAGCAGATATTGTTTTTGTAATACATTACTGCAGCTTTGTTAATTGTTTTCTCGGATTCCGAGGTTCGGAATATACCTATAAAGGAATTCGTCTTCAACATTTCCACCCCTTTTTAAGAAATTTTTGCTATTGGTTTTCTGATCGAAATAAGTTTGGGTTTGTAGATATGTATTATGTATCTATTATTATAATGTGCCCCGATTGCGGATGATTCAGACCTAGATCCACATTTTCGTATATCATCACTTGATTCTAAAAATTCATCAGAGTCGGAGGAAAAAGAAAACAACAACACTAACGAGGTAGAGGATGCAGCATCGGAGGATACCCAAACGCATAAAAAAAAAGGTAAAAAGAGGAAAGCAAATCCAGAAGAGTGGATTAAAACTAACGCAAAACTTCTCCGAAATTCTGGAAAACCTTATACATCATCATCTATTCGCAAATCAAAAATGAGGGCAAGGAAGGTAGGTCTAGCTTGTAACGAAAAATACAAACTAGGATGCTCCAAAAAAATAGATGAAAATCAAAGGTTGGAAATATTTAATAAATGCTGGTCACTTGGCAGTCTGAAATCGCAAAGAGAATTTATCTCTAGGAGTATGACCGTCGTTAAACCTCTCTACCAGTACAAGAGAGAAGGAATCCGACGCCAGTGTAATCATGCATTCCATTTCACAATTAACGGAGTAAATATACGTGTTTGTAAATTATTCTTTAAAGCCACGCTAGATATAAACGACCGACCTATTAGGACCGTGATAACCAAGTTAAACGACGGATTTCTTGAAGAAGACCTCAGAGGAAAACATGGACACCATCGTAAAGTAGATTCCACAATAAAAGATGGCGTCGTTGATCATATTAACAGCATCCCAAGAATTGATAGCCATTACCTACGCGGTCAAACTACTCGGGAGTTTATAGAAGGTGGAAAAAGCTTAGCCGATTTACACCGCGATTATAAAAATGAATGCATTACAAACAATGTTCCTTATGCAAATCTCACGATGTATTCCAGAATTTTCAATAGCAATTTTAACATCTCTTTTTTTACGCCTAAAAAAGATCAATGCGATTTATGCACCTCTTACAACAATGCAACAGCAGAAGAAAAAGGAGCTGTACAAGAAGAATATGATAAACATTTAAAAGAGAAAGTTTTGTCAAGAGAAGAAAAAGAAAAGGATAAAAAGAAAGCAAAAAAAAGTAAAGGAAAAACTATAGTCGCTACTTACGATCTACAAGCTGTGCTGCCAGCACCAAGAGGAGATACGTCTGTATTCTATTATAAAAGTATTACATCGTTCTGACCATTGGAAAGGGACACCATCCTCTGTTAACTTGTGGAGCGGTCGAGCTATATCTGCAAATCCCTTTACGAATCGTCGGTAATAGGAACACAGCCCCAAAAAGCTTCTCAAGTCGTGTTGGTTCTTCGGGACAGGCCAACTTCTCACAGCTTCAGTCTTGTCAGGATCAGTTCTTATTCCTTCTGAGGTAATAACGTGGCCAAGATATTTCACCTCCTTACAAAACAGATGGCATTTCTTGGGACTGAGTTTCAACTTGGCTGCTGAAAGCTTCTTGATCACTTCTTCGACATTCTGGAGGTGGTCTTCGAATGTCTTTCCCAGTACTATCACGTCGTCTAGGTACACCAGACAAACCTTCCAATTGAGCCCTTGTAGCACATTTTCCATAAGTCGCTCGAAGGTGGCGGGAGCGTTACATAGTCCAAATGGCATAACGTTAAAGTGCCACAGCCCGTAACCAGTCGTGAATGCGGTCTTCTGCTTGTCTTGTGGATCCAGTTCAACTTGCCAGTATCCACTCTTCAAATCCAACGTTGAAAACCATTTGGCACCAACCAAACTGTCAAGGGTGTCGTCGATTTTTGATCAGGGGTCACACCCAAAATGAAGGGGACAACGTACATTCTATAATTGAAAAGTCGATTAAACGGGCTCTTAAATGTGGTCCCATCTTTATTCCTACTGACTACATTAGGCTTATTCAATCTGCAAAAAAACAGGAAATCCGTATAAAGTTAAAGAAATGGATCATGAGGATTTTGTAGATTTGAAAACACTCTCACAACAGATAGGAACAAATTACAACAAAACATTAAATAACGACAAAATAAAAACAAATGACATAAAAGTAATTAGAGTGCAGAAGACTGATCCTGGAATTCTTTTTGTGAAAACATCTTACGAACAAAAAGAATATGCACAGATCAACGTAAGCAATACTAGGAGAAGACAAGAAAACATCTTCACAATAAAATGTGTTCCGGCATATAAGAAAAACATGGATATTTCTTCTACAAAGAAAGCTGCTATTCAAGCCCTTATCTCTGCAAAAAGTATTAAAACAATGTATAAACCTGTTTATGACGCTATGTTTATATAAACCGTTTTCTGTTTATTTCATTTTGTTTTCAATAGCTTGTATATTAAGAAGCTAATAAAGCGTTTTTTCACATTTTTTATGCATTTTTACTCCAATTATGTAGTGATCTTATCTGAGGACGGAAGTCATAAGTATAAAAAACTTAGAATTTTAGGCATGAAAAGTGACCCAAGTATAACTTGAATAGACACAACGACAACTTATTTTTTTTTAAAAGCAAGAAAAGTGACACAATTCAAATACCTCACCTATTTTTACCTGGTATCTCCACACATTAAATACGAGCTAATTTGCAGATTGAAATATTGTTCTACAGAGTATAATACATTTCACTGCCAAAATAATTATCTGCAATTCATAAGAAGCTTATAATATTTCAACACAAACTTTATTGTTTTCTTCTATTTGCTGTTTCTTAATTATACATTTTTGAGTTACGTCATTGTTCTTGCTTGAGTGCGATATTATCAGTCATTCGTTCATTACACACACACACACACACACACATACACACACAAACACACACACACACACACACACACACAACACACACACACACACACACACACACACACACACACACACACACACACACACACACACACACAACACACACACACACACAACACACACACACACACACACACACACACACACACACACACACACCACTCACACACACACACACACACACACACACACACACACACACACACACACACACACACACACACACACACACACACACACACACACACACACACACACACACACACACACACACACACACACACACACACACACACACACACACACACACACACACACACACACACACACACACACACACACACACACACACACACACACACACACACACACACACACACACACACACACACACACACACACACACACACACACACACACACACACACACACACACACACACACACACACACACACACACACACACACACACACACACACACACACACACACACACACACAATGTCAATAATGTCAAATCACAGATCACAGCAGTATATCAAATGACGAATATGTTATATGTCGAATAATACCCGATACTGCCCGATACCACCCGATATACCTACCGAGTACTGAATTGTACTTGTACTTGTATTGTGACCGATTCTTGGACTTTCGATATTAGTCATTTAGTACAAGCACAAAGTACTCTATGAAAGTACTCGAGTACTTTTCAGTTTGTACTCGAGTACAGTGGGTACATTCAAGAATCGAGTACTATTCGATTTTTGTACTCGAGTACTCCCATCACTAATTTTTTTTATATATTCTTTTTCAACATTTCCCAAGACAAACATTTTATACGTGCACCACAAATGTGCCATCATACAATTTATGTATTTAATTGAGGAGGCACTTATATGTTTAAACTCCATTATAACGTATAAGAAATAAAACACAAAAGTTTTAAGTTTAAGGGTTTAAAAATTTTGTTAAACTCTTAAAACTTTTGTGTTTTATTTCTTATACGATACAATTTATGGCTTTATTTTGTGAATTTGGAAATTTCATACAATAATGACATCGAATAAAAACATGTGTTAAAGAATTTGGTATCTAGTTAAACGCCTGTACTCCGGGAAGTTATTTTTAAAAACAATTTAATTTCAAATTATTTTATTTAATTAATCCCGAAATACAAATTAAGAGTAACACCTTTGTTATGTCTACGGCAATATACTATGTTGGACTTAACTCGTGTGTCAACTCTAATTAAATAATTAAAACAATGGTTTTTACTTATACTTATAGACTTTCTTAATGCTAACTCATGATATTTAAATATAACTATTCAAAGAATACAATCTTATATGCTACTCTTAAATTGCTACATAAGCGTTATGCATTTACTTGAGATACATAACTATCGTCATGGGTAGATTGGAGATGCTATATACATTTATTGCAGCAATGGACCCCATACTGGGTCCGTGAACCTGGCACCCGGAATGAAGGAAAAAAAATTTAAAAATCACTTTAGAAGGTCCAATCTCGTCTAATTGATTGTAGTGAAATTTATTTTGTTTGTAGTTCAATGGTAAAAAAGTTATTAGCGGTTAAAAAACCCTCCACCCCTGAATGATGCCACCCACTCAGGGATCGTTCCGTAGTATCAAGTTAACATAGAAAATGATTGTAGTGAAATTTGTTTCGTTTGTAGTTCAACAAAAAGGGTAGTTTTTGGAAATTCGAAAATTTTCAAATTCCATAAATCAAAATACCAAAAATTTCTTTTGACGTATCTATCAGTGATTACCTTTTACTGGTAGATATGATTAATTTGACACTGTGACGTGCCAACGCACGAAGACGAAGAAGGACAAACCGATACATGAGGCGTGGCAATGTGCGGGAAGGTGGAGTGCGGTAGGACTAATTTGCTTTCTTTAAAATTCGTGTGTTTGCGCGAGGTTCGGGGAAACTACAGTACATCTTATTTACATGATACAATACTATGGTTTACTTGCTAAAATACATTCTATTTTGCGAATGTCTGTCGATTTAAGGAATAGATAAATAAATAAGAAAAAAACAAAATATGTATAGGTACTTAAGTTGTTGAGTTGTTGTTTTTTATTGAATCCGAACTTTATTTAGTGACAATCTTAAGGAATGATTATGAGAAGCACATTACAAATATGTATTTATTGTACAATTTTTTTTAAACTATTTTGTTAAATTTGTTTATTTTAAGTATTGAGAAAGATGGTACATATTTTATAGTGCATGTGCGCATGAATATATATATATATAAGTAGGGGTATGTGTGTCGTTGTCTAGATATCTGATATACTGCAATTTTAGTCAGTATGAATAAGAAACATAGCTAATAAAGTATAAATTTAATTTGTTAAAATTCGTCTGTTTTATTAATTCCACTAACACCTCATCTTAACATTAAGTGATTGTTTAAATCTCTTAATCTGAAAAACATTCTGGATTTTTTAAACAAACGAAAAACTTTATTACCATTGAACTACAAACAAAATAAATTTCACTACAATCAATTAGACGAGATTGGACCTTATAAAGTGATTTTTAAAACTTGAAAAAAAACTTTTCTTACTGTGAAGCTATAGGGTGAAATGTAAAACTTGAAAAATCTTGTTTTTTGAGCAACTACAAACGAAAAAATTTTCACTACAATCATTTTCTATGTTAACTTGATACTACGGAACGATCCCTGAGTGGGTGGCATCATTCAGGGGTAGGGGGATTTTTTTAAACCGCCAATAACTTTTTTACCATTAAACTACAAACAGAATAAATTTCACTACAATCAATTAGACGAGATTGTGGGTGGCATCATTCAGGGGTAGGGGGATTTTTTTAAACCGCGAATAACTTTTTTACCATTAAACTACAAACAAAAAAAATTTCACTACAATCAATTAGAGGAGATTGGACCTTATAAAGTGATTTTGAAAACTTGAAAAAAAACTTTTCTTACTGTGAAGCTATAGGGTGAAATGTAAAACTTGAAAAATCTTGTTTTTCGAGCAACTACAAACGAAAAAATTTTCATTACAATCATTTTCTATGTTAACTTGATACTACAGCACGATCTCTGAGTGGGTGGCATCATTCAGGGGTAGGGGGTTTTTTTAACCGCGAATAACTTTTTTACCATTGAACTACAAACAAAATAAATTTCACTACAATCAATTAGAGAAGATTGGACCTTCTAAAGTGATTTTTAAAACTTGAAAAAAAACTTTTCTTACTGTGAAGCTATAGGGTGAAATGTAAAACTTGAAAAATCTTGTTTTTTGAGCAACTACAAACGAAAAAATTTTCACTACAATCATTTTCTATGTTAACTTGATACTACAGAACGATCTCTGAGTGGGTGGCATCATTCAGGGGTAGGGGGTTTTTTTAACCTCGAATAACTTTTTTACCATTGAACTACAAACAAAATAAATTTCACTACAATCAATTAGACGAGATTGGACCTTATAAAGTGATTTTTAAAACTTGAAAAAAAACTTTTCTTACTGTGAAGCTATAGGGTGAAATGTAAAACTTGAAAAATCTTGTTTTTTGAGCAACTACAAACGAAAAAATTTTCACTACAATCATTTTCTATGTTAACTTGATACTACAGAACGATCTCTGAGTGGGTGGCATCAGTCAGGGGTAGGGGGTTTTTTTAACCTCGAATAACTTTTTTACCATTGAACTACAAACAAAATAAATTTCACTACAATCAATTGGACGAGATTGGACCTTCGAAAGTGATTTTTAAAATTTTTTTCCTTTATTCCGGGTGCCAGGTTCACGGACCCCCCCATACTGACATTTTGTAGATGACAGTGTAATATTTTTAAAAACGAAAAGAAATGTTTCCTTTTGTTGTTGTTCCAGCGAGGGTTGAAACCGTCGTAATAATATTACATTTCGTTTGACAGCATAGCAAAAAAATAATTTTTAAATGCTAGGAATGATTTTTCTTGAGACAAAATTTACAAACAATAATTGTTATTGGGGCAATATCCTGCTTACTGATTATTATCACGACAGGGTAAAGCAGTGCATTCACATTTATTTGGTGCACTATTCGTTGAAAAATACGCCTAGACGTTTATTGTGTAAGAAATATTTTTATTCTATATGCTTCAAGCCTTTTTTATATGTAACTATTCCTGACTATCAATGTTTACAAACAATCGTCGAGAACCAGTGTATCTATGAAGGCACGAGCCATAATTATATTTAATCATTTAATAGACATCAGTATAGGCCACCCAAAATTAAGACACACTTATGTGCACATATGATTGCATTTGAAAGAAGGTGACATCATACCTTCGCGTCAGCCGAGGGAAAACCGGGAGATCCCCTGAAATCCCAAGCGTTGTAATTACCCGTGACGCGTATGATTGCATCATTCAATAGGTGCAGTGTATGGGATGTGTGACTAGTCTGCCCCCTGTAGCAAATGTCAGAAAGTAGTCATTTTAAATAGCTTCGGAAGCTAAAACATTAGTAGCAACCAATAATCCGAAAATTGCCATTTACAAGTAATATCACCAGATAGCGCATTTGTACATATCGTCCTTATCTGGTTGTAATTAGTATTTCCCCATATAATTATAGACGCTCAAAGCAAAATATTTATGTTGTACAATGTGAAAATGTGAATTAAGAAATTATTAGCATACTTAAAGTTTGTAAAATGTGTAATAAATTCTCCGTTGGATCTATTTAATGTGCAAGTGTTAAAAACTTATAAGAACGTTAAAACTTTTGTAAGAAGAATAAACGAACATTGTGCATTCGTCGGTTCGTTGATAAAGCTAAAAGTGGTGTGTTCATGTTTTTTGTAAATAACAATATGCATTACATACTGGCAGTTGAAATACTGTTAAAATATTTTTAGATTATACCAAGCAAGAGTAGCTGGCCTGTCTAGTCAACTTTCACCTCTGTGATGAAAAGTAATACATATGTCTCAAAGAAGTATATCTTGATAAAGGAAAACAAAACAGGTTTTTACCCTCATTAGGTATTATTTAAATTTTAGTATTTTATAGTTAGTATAGGGTCATTAGTTTATTCTTTCATCTTTATGTTTGAATAATTTTCAATTTTGTTTGTATTTTCATTTGTCCTTTGTTTTACATTGTAGTAATTTTAAGTATTCCTATTTTAATTATAATAAAAAAACGACACTTTACTTTTGTTTTTTTTTTTAACAAAAAATAAAGAAAAGGAAACAACCCCATGCGTTGCTACAAATTTCAAATTTTCCGCCATATTTTAATGTTCTATTGATTGTTAGATGGCAACAAAAGAAGGTCAATGTCCTATATTTTAGTAGCACATAGTAGCTGCGTCCCGTATGACCTTTTTGACATTTGCTACAGTGGGCAGCACAATCGTTCAAAATTTAAAGCTCCCGATCTATTTTGTCTATGAATAGGTGATCGGCCGCGAACGCGTGAACAGGTGTGTGCTAAAATTGTGAAAATTGTGTAAATTGTGTTGTGGTTTACAATGAGAGGGTGAGTTCACTGAGCATACCATTTTCTCTAGGCTAATAAATTAGATAATTGCAGAAAAGTAATTAACTTGAGTATAATGATCATTGTTTTATCAATCAGTTATCGATATCAGAAATCATTGCAGTATCTTTGAATGTTAATTTTATTCAGCATAATTTTGAATATATTTAGTAAATCTGAACAGTGGATGCGTTTTGTGTTTTCGTTACGAGGTAGTAGCCGGTGAGGTTCTTGTGCGTTACTTCCCCTGATCCTCGAGTGAACCGGTGCTACTCGTCTGTGGCCGAGCTCGAAGAGGGTACCTGGAGCGAGTGGCGGCGCGTTACTTCCCCGTGCACTCACAAGAGGCTCGGTGCGCCTATTTATTAGAAAGTGAGATTGAGAAAACACTTCAAAGAGTCTTTTGTGAGATTCTGCCCCTAAGGCCCATTGCACTTTGAAGTAGTTGCTGGGCGCGTTACTTCCCCCAGTGACCAGAATGATATCCACTGCATTGACTTAAATTAGTTACTGGGCGTGTTACTTCCCCCAGTGACCAGATTGATAACGTATTGTAGGTACTAGACTATATTGCATTGTATTTGTGCATCACAGTAAATATTAGATAGTGTAACAAATTTTCTAGTTAAACTATTTATTTAAACAATTATTTATTTAACACTATTTATAACACTTAAACACTAACTTAAAACTACCATTTATATCACAACAATTCACTTATTTATATAACAATTTATTTATATCACTTTGTCTATTATCGGTTTTAATTCGCACACTGCTGCTTTCTTACAACTACTACTTTCGGTCCAAAGATGATCACTATATATACACCTTTCGAACTTTCTAGACAGGAACTCGAAGAAATCCTGAGTATTCCCGAATGATGAGTAATAATTAGAAAGTCCTCGATTATTCCAGAATTGAACTTGTTACTTGTCGCCGGAGAATGATTTACATCTTGTAAGTTGATAACACGAAAAGTACCGTGTGCGGTGTCTACGCCGTAAGCATGTTAGCGATAACAAGTACATGCCACAAATTGCTATCGCACACACGTACTGTATCACTGGTCGCTACAGTATTAAAAACGGTACTTACTCAGGTATTATAATTTCCGAAATTAATAAAAAATCCAATGGACAAGTTCTAACACCAATTGATAGTTCTTCTCCAGATATTTGACCAATCTTGACTTCTTCTTACTGTCTTGGGTGGTGAGGTTCGTTTTCCAAATTTTCGTTGTGGTATCAGCAACGAAGCAAAGCTAGGCCTTGAGGATATATCTTCGATAGAAACGTCCTTTGCTGATCCTGTTCAAGCAGCGCCAGTTTTGTGTACACACACAAGACAATAATAAATATTCAAAAGAAGAGTTTTTATTTGATCTAGATACAATGTTATAACTCGCAACCGATAACGTTTCTAAGTTAACAAATGATTTTTATTATTTTAATTGTTTCAAATTTAATTTCACTTTTTATTATAAATTACTTACATTTCTAACAGGTATGATAATTATTTTTTTTTTATTCTAAATTAATATTATTTTGTTTTATAATTTTTATAATTTTAATTGTTTCAAATTTAATTTCACTTTTTATTATTTTCTTTTATAACTATAGAAATTCTGTTCAATCATTTATACAATTTTAAAATAATTTCAATTCAGGTAAATCTCTCTAAATTGAATAAACTACAATTTTAAAATAATTTCAATTCAGGTAAATCTCTCTAAATTAAATAAACTAATTTTTTTATATATATTTGCAATTCAGGTAAATCTCACTAAATTAAATAAATTACATTTTTAAATTAATTTTACTTCAGGTAAATCTTATTAAATTAAATAAATTACATTTTTAAATTAATATCAATTCAGGTAAATCATACTAAATTAAATAATTTACAATTTTAAAATATTTTCAATTCAGGTAAATCTTGCTAAATTACATTTTTTAAAATTATTTCACTTAAAAAGATTTTTTTAGGCTTGACATTAATATTTCAATTTTCAACTTTTATAATTTGTGTATATTTTCGAAAGGGGTAAACATTTTGTGGTTCAATCTAAGTATGAAATGCCTTGTTGTAAGTACTAATATTTTCTCCCGTGTGGACGTTGATGGGAGTATAACAGGGGCTTTTGTTATATTGATAGTTTATCGATGATGTCTCGGTCCAACAATAGGATTCTAGATTAGATAAAAATGCAAACAAACATTTAGTCGTGTAGCCCGATGCGTTCCAACGATCATCGTTATCTGGATTGCTTCCTTAGGGACTCCAGACCCCTAAATTAACTAACAAATATGTTTTTGGTTTTAAAATGTGCTGCTGTTTGTAGGGATTGAATTTCAAATTGTGTCAAAATTTATCAAACATTCGGGAAATTGGGTTTTGTTTACATTTTGTGAATTTTTCATAAGTTTTTCTAAATTTTATTACACAAATTATGTTTCATTTTTGTTGAGCCTGAAAACTACAAAATTTAATTTATCTTTTCCAAGTTGTTTTTGATTTCATTTTATTTGAGAATTTTTAATTATATTTTACAATTTCTTATTGATTATTTTACATACATTTTATTGGGTTTTTGTCTTATTGTGTTTTTACCTTTTTATGTGTATTTGTGTCCCCTGATTTATATGTGTTTTATTGAATTTTCCTATTGATTGATTATTTTTATGTGCATTTTATTTTGTGTTGGTTTTACCCTGCAATTTACATGTTTTACCTGATTTTATTTTTGCACTGGATATTTTGATTTTTATGTGTTCTACTTGATTTTATTTTTTTTTGCATTGGATATATTTTTTTTTGATTTACTTGTGCTACACTGGAACTTATTTTTACCTGGATATTTTGATTTACTATTTTACTGTGATTTGACATTTTGATTTACTTGTGTTTTTCTTGATTTTATTTTTACCTGGATATTTTGATTTACCATTTTACTTGGATTTAACATTTTAATTTACTTGTGTTTTTCTTGAGTTTATTTTTACATTGATATTTTGATTTACCTGTTTTACTTGAATTGATTTTTACCTGGATATTTTGATTTACAATTTTACTCGAATTTGATTTACCTGTGGTATTACTTGAATTGATTTTTACATTGGATATATTGATTTTCATGTGTTTTACTTGAACATATTTTTACATTTGATATTTTGATTTACATGTTTTTCACTGGAACTTATTATTTTTTATATTTGATATTTTTATTTATTTGTGTTTTATTTGAATTTATTTTTACATTGGATATTTGATTTATTTGTGATTTACTTGAATTTGATATTTTGATTTTTATGTTTATTTGACTTGTTTTTTAAAAATTTGAGTGGCTGAGATCGTGGTTTTCTCTGTCAGGCTCTTTTTCCACGCTAGCCACAGGCTGAGTCTGACACTCTCATTTCCAAATTTACATTTGATTTTGATTTTGGATTAAAAAGTAGGAATGAATTCATTGTGTTTTATTTAACCTTGTTCCTCTAATGGTAAACCCGTACCAGAGTACAATTTGTCATTTTTGGCAAGACCTGGCTTTTCAACACAACGAAGGGTAAGAAGTTTTTGACGATCACGTTGGCCTGGGTAAGTTACACTACAACCTGCCTTAATTTCTTCTTGACATGCTTTAATTTCTTCCTTCATTTCTTCCTGGCCTGCCTTCATTTCTTCCTGGCCTGCCTTCATTTTTTCCTGGCTTGCCTTCATTTCTTCCTGGCCTGCCTTCATTTCTTCCTGGCCTGCCTTCATTTCTTTAAGCATTTCCATCAAAAATTTCATTTGCTCCTCCATTTTTGCCGCTTGACTCTTTGTTACTGGCATAAATCCTTACCTGACACCAATTGTTACATAATTCACAATTATCACGTATTTTTCTTTCAACACTTTTATTAAATTAACTCGAACACAACAACGATTCAATAACTATCTCAATAACAACAATAACTCAATATCTTTTTCGCTTGTCAATCGCTTTTCATCTCTTCGAACTTATCTCTGTCACTCTCTTCTATCAAATACTCCAAATACTGTCCAACGCTGTTCCTTATATAATATTATGGACGTTTCTAGGCAACTCTCGAAACGTCTAGCAACTCTCGTACTTTCTGAAACGCGTCATAGGTTACTTCCACACAATTTTCGCAGTCTGCGCTTGTCAACGTATGGTCAACGTCAGAATGACACATCTGTCACACTATATTTAATTACGTATTGTAGCGTCCAGTGATACCGTGCGTGTGTGTGATAACGATTTGTGTGCATGTACTTCTTATCGTTAACATGTTTAAGACGCAGTCACAGCGCGCGGCTCTTTTAGCATTATCGACTTACAAGCTATAAATCTTTCGCCAGCGACAAATAACACGATCATTTCTGTGAATTATCGCCGGCTTTCTAATTTTTATACATCATTCGAGAACAATCAGGATTTCTTTTGAGATCTTATTTAGAAAGTTCGAAAGGTGTATTTAAAGTGACCATCTTTGGGCCGGGGGACAGAGTAGTAGAAAGCATAGACAAGAGTGATATAAATAACAGAATTGTTCTCATATAAATAGTAGTTCTAAGTTAGTGTTAAGTGTCATATAAATAGTGTAAAATAAATATTTAAATAAATATCTATTTTTGACTAGAAAATTCGTTACAATTGTTGTCAGGTGTGGGGTTTGCGAATCGATCTCCAGATAATTTTCAAGTGAAATAAAAATACAAAATAAATGAAAATGCCGAAAAATTTGTTCGAGTTGAGTCACCGAATTGAAAAGCGAACTCGAAGAGCGAGACGAAGATACGTCTGGTACTAACAACATCCTACAGAAGCGGCTCGAAGAGGCTTTGCTACAAGAATGCTTCGATCCCAGCACATATGAATTTGAGGACGAATTTGAAAAGAAATTGGAAAAGAAATTAAATGAAAATTCAGAAGTCCTGGAAAAAAAATTAGAAAAATTCGAAGGAAATTTGGAAGAAAAACTGGAAAAATTCGAAGAAGAAACAAGAGAAGAATTAAAAGGAGTAAAGGTTGAACAAGAATAAATAAACAAAAAGCTGAGGAGTTTCGACGAAAGATTGGCCCAGCTGGAAGAAATAGTTCTGAATTTGGAGAAACGAGAGACCAGTCACCAAGTTGCCAACATTAAACGACCTAAAACATCTTACAGCCTTTTTGCGTGAGTCCAAATTCGGCGCTGTTATTAAGATATCGTCCAGGTAACAGACAACGCCTTCTAGTCCTGACAATATTTGGTCCATAGTACGTTGGAACAAGGCCGGGGCAAAGCTTATTCCAAAAGGTAGTCTTCGATATGAAAAATATCCCTTGTGTGTGGCAATCACCAAATATTTGCGAGACTCAGGGTGAACTTCTATTTGCAAGTAGGCATCCTTTAAATCGATCTTCGAGAAATATCTACCCCTTGAAAATTTTGCAGTAAATTCGTGAACTCCCATTTGATTTCGTTGCTACTACGATGGGAGATGCCCACGAAATCGACGTATGAGTAGTATCAATTTGCTCCAAGACACCATCCTGAACCAACCTATCGAGCTCTGCCGACACTTGATCTTGAAGCGCTAGGGCGGAACTTCTTTGGAATAACATCCTCCTCAATGTAAATTATTGCCTGATGTCCCTAATGGTGCCGAGATCATTTTCAAATACCTCTCAGAACTCGTTCAAGATGTTAGTAATAAGGATTTCGTCAACATTTTCCTCCCCCATAAGTTTACGATTATCAAATTTTTGTTTGACTTGGAATATTTTTGCACAAGAGGGCATCGGTAATTTAAATGCTAAACACCAGTCTAGCCCAAAAAGTGGAACGTCATCTTCATCTGTTACATACAAGGGGAGTTTCAGCTTATTCTTAAACGCTTTCACTTCTACCACTGATTTTCCTAATGTATTGATTGGTTTGTCACCATAAGCTAGCAGCGAGGGTGTTTTATTTAATGTAGGTTTCCCAAGTTTTTTCCACATTTATTTACTAACAACAGCGTGGACAGTTCCAGGGTCATATAACATATCAATTTTTTGTTTGTTTACTTTTAGTGATAATATAACTTTGCTTGAAGATCCTACTTTCCGAATATTTAAGACATTCGAACTATTTTTGAAATCTGAGTCAGAATCACTACTGCTTTCACTCTTTTCGATATCGTCAGTCATCTTGTTGTTGAATGCAACGCGTGAAACGGTTTGATTTCGTTTCGTGTTTTTGTATGTTTGTTGTCTGTTTAATGACAGCATTACCAGAAGTTACACAGACACGTTGAAAATGATTTCTTTCTCCGCAACCAGAACATCTTCTTCCAAAAGCAGGACAATGCTTTTGTTTATGTCTAGAATCTCCACAGTATAGGCAATCAACTTCTGGATGTAATTCACGTATTTTAACATTTTGTTAAGCAAAATTTTCATATTTGTTATTTGGTTTTTTTAACATGATTTACGTAATTATCATCCGACTTCTGGGTATGTGTCTGCAAACATGTTAACTGTTTCGCTTGTATTGATGCTTGCTCTAGAAGAGACGCTGTAGCTTCAACGTCTTCTAATGTTGTAGCGTTTGTTGAGTGTTTTTGAATGATCTTTTCTTGCCATTCACGGTTGTTTATCCCGAATATTAATTGATTGCGTAAACGTTCATTCAATCCATTTCCGAAATGACAATCATCAGCTAATGCAGGCTGTTTGTTTATGTACTCTAACACTCTCGGTTTCATTTCGAAAACAACCGGCGAAACCAATACGTTCGGCAAAAATGTACACTTTTTCCCATAGAATCTGTTTAATACCGTAATAAGTTCATCATATGTCTTTGTGTTTAATTTTATTGGTTTAAAATAATCTACTAGTATCTTAAAAACACGTGGGCCCACTTTAGAAAGCAGTAAGTTTCGTCTTACTATTATTTGTTCAGTTGTCATTAAACCGTGCATCTCCAGTTGCAGCTCAAATCTTTGTAGATAATAGTTCCACAGTTCTGTGTCAGGTTCAAAACAGTTAAACTGAAAATTTTTATGAACTTCGGTGTTTTCCGACATTTTATACTTCTTTTTACAATCCTCGTCGCCAAAATGTAGTATATTTAAATGTTTTATTCTTATTACACAGGTTTTTTGTTAATTTTACAGTGTACGGTTATAAATTTATTTTCGGCGGCACGTGGTAACAAACGTCCCGTAGAACTGTAGGAGCCCGACTGCCTTGTCCACGTCAACGCTCCCGGTGCAGTTGCCGGATCGATGTGAAAGAAACGAAACAAATATTACCACAGTGTGCATGTACTTCTTATCGTTAACATGTTTACAGCGCAGTCACAGCGCGCGGCTCTTTTATCATTATCGACTTACAAACTATAAATTTTTCTCCAGCGACAAGTAACACGAATATATCTGTGAATTAACGACGGCTTTCTAATTATTATTCATCATTCGAGAACAATCAGGATTTCTTTTGATAAATTATCTAGAAAGTTCGAAAGGTATATTTAAAGTGACCATCTTTGGGCCGGAGGACAGAGTAGTAGAAAGCATCCGTGCGCGAATCAAGACGATAAGCGATAGACAAGAGTGATATTTATAAGTTGATATATAAATAAATGAATTGTTCTCAAATAATAAGTAGTTCTAATTTAGTGTTAAGTGGTATATAAATAGTGTAAAATCAATAATTTGACTAGAAAATTAGTTACACTATACTGAATGTATTGTTACGTAATTTATATATCACGTATTTTTTTAACGCTTTTATTAATCAATTCGTACACAAAAAATCAATAATTCACTAACTACTTTGCTTCTTAATCGATTTTCCTTCGCTTATAACTTATATCTGTCACAGTCTTCTATAAAAAACTTGTCACTGTTCATCACCGTCGCTTACATAGTGTTGTGGACGTTTCTAGGCGATCCTTGAAACATCCAGCAGCTTTTTCTCGAACCTTCTGAAACGCCCCCTCTAGCACTGATCAACCCGATCAGTTTCTTTCACTGTGTATGGAGCCAACCGGTCGAGGTGAACAACTTTCATCTTCAATTTGGGGCCTCGTTGTATCGTGTAGACGACATCGTTTATTCGGGTAATCACTTTGTACGGGCCCTCCCAATTGCGTTGTAATTTAGGCCACGTCCTTTCTTGCGAACTAGGTTATAGAGCCATACACGGTCGCCCTTCTTGAATCCAGTGGAATTCGCTCGCTAATAATAGCGGGTCTTCATTCGGTCACTTTAGAATTTTATTCTTGTTCTGACGGCTTTATGGATGGTGTTTAGCCGCTTGCGTAGTTTAGACACATAATCGTCCGTGGACAGCGAATGATCTTCAGATCGGCCAAACGTCAGATCAGCAGGTAGTCTTAGTTCTTCCCGAATAGCACATAGGAAAGGGTCTGTCCGGTGGTCTCGTGTATGGATGTCCTATAGGTCAGAAGGAATAAGGGAATGTGGCGATCCCAGTCGGTCTGATGATCTTTTACGAACATCCTCAGGTTGTTTTCTATAATCGCATTAAATCGCTCTACCACGCCATCAGACCGAGGATGCAAGGGACTCGTTCTAGTTTTTCTTATTCCCATCAATTCACACACTCGTTGGAATATATTTGATTCAAAATTTCGGCCCTGGTCAGTGTGAATCTCAATAGGAACTCCATATCGGCTGATCCAGTTGTTTATTACTGCCTCCGCCACGGTGGTGGTATCCTGGTTGGAGATTGCATAGGCTTCGGGTCACTTGCTAAAGTAATCCATTACAATGAGGATGTAGCGGTTGCCATCTTCAGTTCGTGGAAAGGAACCAGCGATATCCATGGCTATTCGTTGGAATGGTGCTCCGACGTTATTCTGGTGCATCTTTCCTCGTGTCCTGGTTCTCGGACCTTTGTTAGAAACACATACTTCACATTAGAAAATGTAGTCTTCCACATCCAATCTAGCGTTCACCCAGTAATACGGTTCACGTAGTTTCTCTAAAGTCTTCTTCACACCAAAATGTCCACCTCCAGTCCCAGCATGCAGCTCTTTTATTACTTCTTTTGTCTTTTTCTTAGGCAACACAACTTGTAGTCGCTTCTTGGTCCCGTCGGGACTTTCTCAGATTCTTTTAAGGACTCCATTCTCGAGCTTTATAGAATCCCATTGGACCCAATAACATTTCGTCGTAGTACTCAGGGGGCCTACGTCCGCCCACGTTGGTGGAGATTCTCCTGTCTCCTTCTATTTCATGATGGGTCCTAGGTCATCATCGGTTCGTTGTTCCTCAATCAACACTGTGTCTTCCCAATTCTCTTTTCTCTCCACGCTGGTATGTAGGTACGGAACTTGTTCTAACCCTTCTTTTCGTTCCACAGAAGAACAATGCTTGCAATTCCGTGGGCATGGTCGTCTTGATAAGGCGTCGGCATTACCATGGTGTTTTCCTGTCCAATTTTGAAATTGTATTCTTATAAACACTGTAACCATCTGGCCACCTGTCTTTCGGGGTTTCGGAAATGTAGCAACCATTTAAGAGAAGAGTGGTCAGTTCTCAGTAGGAATTCTCGCCCATATAGATATTTGTGGAAATGTTCTATAGTTTTTACCGCTGCCAATAGTTCTCGGCGGGTCACACAATAATTCTTCTCGGGCTTTGACAGCGGCTTGCTAAAGAATGCGATTACTCTTTCATTACCGTCTTAAACTTGGGAAAGAACCCCTCCAGCTTCTTGACAGGTGTTCGTCCAGTCAAATGGCACTCCATTCTCGGTAAGTCGATGCAAGGGGCGGGCCACATTCGCAAATCCCTTCACGAATCTTCTATAGTACAAACATAGTCTTCTCAGTTCATGCTGATTCGTTGGTTGCGCTCAGTTTCGAACTGCCTCGGTCTTGTCAGGATCTGTACCAATGCCTTTACTAGATATGACATGGCCTAGATATTTCACTTCACTTCTAAACAACGCACACTTTTGGGATTTAATTTTAGCTTTGCCGCTGTGAATTTCTGAAGTACTCTCCTTAGATTATGATTAAATAGACTAAGCAGATTTCCAAATTCAGTCCTTATAAAATAGTAGGTAGCTGGTGCGTTGCATAGGCCGGAGGGCATTAAATTGAATTGCCAGAGACCGTTCCCAGTAGTAAACGCAGTCTTTTCCTTGTCTTCAGGATGTATTTCGACTTGCCAATATCCGCTCTTTAGGTCCAACGTCGAGAACCATTTAATTTCGCTCGTCAGACAATTTGATGTGTCGTCGATTCGTGGCAAAGGATAGCTGTCATTATGTGTTACTTCGTTTAATCGTCGATAATGAACACAGAATCTCGTTGATACGTCTTTATTACGTGCCAATACCATAGGGGAGGTCCATGGACTTTTCAAAGGTTCTATTATCCCTTTCTCGCGCATATCTTTTATCAATGAATCGACTTCTTCTCGTTTGGCCCATGGTACTCGTCTGGGTGGCTGTTTGATAGGTCTTGCATTTCCAGTGTTGATTCGGTGGTACGACTAATTGGTTCTTCCATAATAGGTGTTCGAATTAGGTGTTCTAGCTTTCGAGTTTCATTTTCAGTAAGATGTTCAGTTGCCTTGTTGATTAATTCTTGCAATGCTTCTGGCAACTTCCCGTTTTCTTCTCTCTGTTCTCCAATTTGGTCCAATTCTAGTGTCCCTACTGGTGTTCCTTTCGTAAGTTTTTGTTCAAATCCTTTCAAATTGACAACTCTGATTGGAATCGTGGTCGAGCCGGTTTGTACCACAGTTCTTCCGACAAGGATAGCCTATTGCCTCAATTCTTCATTGTCTTGCTCTATGATAAGGGACATTGCCCTCTATTGTAATTCGGGCAACAGCTTCGGAGTGTACAGGTTAAACTTGGTTTTCAGCAACGACAACCCGTAGTGTTCGGTGATCAGTCCCATTTCTTTCACACTGGTCGACAGCTGGTCTGTAAAGTCTTGAGGAGCCCTAGGATAAGCCAACCGCACAAGTCTTTCGACGTCCGCTTCGAATTGTTGGAGGCTTTCGCTGCTACGTTGATAGCGACTTTTTAACTGAGCCTGATACATTTGTTGTAGGTGTTTATCACCGTAGCGCATCTCCAATCGGTTCACCAGAATTTTGAAATCGTTTTGTTGCATTTCTGGTATACCTTGCAAAACGTCTAGAACTCCCCCACGTAGCGCTATGATCAGGGCAGTGGCTTTCTCGATTTCATTCCACTCATTTGCCTTGGCAGCAGCGTCGAACTGTTTAAGATAGACTGACCAAAAGACTTTCTCATCGAATGTTGGTGGTTTTATTCTCGACATCTTACACTTCCTTCTTCGCTTTTCTTAGGTATTGGGTATTCTTGAACGTTAAGATTGGTCTTCATTTCGTCTAATTCCTTTTGAAACTTTCTGTGCACGGCCCTTACTTCCTTTAACTTTACTTGAACTTCCGCTCTTACTTCCTTTATCTCTTCTTGAACTCCTACTCTTACTTCCTTTAACTCCTCTTGAACTTCTACTCTTACTTCTTTTAACTGTTCTTTCAATCCTTCATGCTTAAATTTTATTGTTCTCATATCTTCGATCAATTTCTCTTGGCCTGCCTTAATTTATTCTTGGCCTGCCTTCATTTCATCCTTGCCTGCTTTAATTTCTTCCTTCATTTCTTCCTGGCCTGCCTTCATTTCTATCTGGCCTGCCTTCATTTCTTCAAGCATTTCCATCAAAAATTTCATCTGCTCCTCCATTTTTGCCGCTTGACTTCTTGTTACTGGCATAAATCCTTACTCCTGACACCAATTGTTACGTAATTTATATATCACGTATTTTTTTAACACTTTTATTAATCAATTCGTACACCAAAAACCAATAATTCACTAACTACTTAGCTTCTTATGCTTTTCCTTCACTTATAACTTATATCTGTTACTCTCTTCTATCAAAAACTTGTCAAACTGTTCATCACCGTCGCTTATATAGTGTTGTGGGCGTTTCTAGGCGATTCTCGAAACTTCCAGCAGTTTTTTCTTGAACCTTCTGGAACCCGTCATAGGTAACTTTCATTTAACTTTCGCAGTCGACGCGTGTCAACTTCATCCAAAACACCACGTACGTCACAGTATTTATTGTATAGGTAATATTAAGACATACAGTATTCCGCCTTATTAATAGTACATGATTCGGTTTTTATTAGTTCAGAAATATGCCCAAAAACTATTTCTTGTGCAATCTTAACTAAACCATTGGGTTGTAAAAATTAACTAAGAACTAACACATAGGTCCCCTAACTCATAATCATACTAATTACGGGAAAAATACAGTGTAATTAGCAAGATTGACAAAAAAATTATAATTGATATGACTGAAGTAAGCAAAGTTTGAATAGTCTACTGATGGCAAATGTGTGATCACTTGTGCCTGTAAAGATCAGCTCGAACTTTTATTATAGAGGTGTTTTCAAGCATTAACTTCGTGATAACTCAAACAGTTTCGGCTTTATGTGAGCACCCCAAGCGCGACTGGGACTGGAGTACCAGCGTTCCCTTTTATCTAAGCAAATAATAGGCGCTACAACACATTTTTGTCGAATCTCAGTTGCAAATATAGACTCAGTAAGGATTATTGTCACTTATAAAGGTCGTACCGTCCTCTTGCTTGGTGCAGATGTCAGTTATTCGACAAAATACGTTTATAAATCTTTAATTTTTTTGCCTGAGCCGCCACTGTACGTTATACAGAGTTTAGATGATAGTTGATACATTCTGCCTTTAGTTTGTATAGTTTATTTTAGAGCAACAATAAATTATCAGTTCAGTTTCTCACAAAATGACATGAACTTGAAATTTATAGCAATTTCAGAAAAACAAACTTCTGGTATAAAACTTTCTAGCTGGTGGACCAAATACACAAATCCAGATGTTATATACTAAACACAAACACTTCCTGATTTAACTCACTTTTTATTAATCCTAAGTTGTCTATGATAGAAACTGGATTAAGAGATTAATGGGACACGTAATAATAACTTTCTACGTCTTTCGATTGAAATGTTCTGCTTGATTTAGTAGAACTTTTGCAATTGCCAAATATGCAGTGTAATTCGGGGTTGTCTATGAAGTCACATTTCACATAATTTGTTTATTAAAAATTTAGAAAGATTAAATGCTTATAACTATTTTTCGATAAAACATAATTAATTGTAAAATACCGAGTGTGAATACTTCATTATTTATAATTTACATTAAAAGACTTTTTCAAGAACGGATCTAATTTTTATTATACAAAATTTGTTTGTAATGAATAAATAATATACCTACCATTCCTTATTACTAGAGAAAGCATTCAAATAAAAAGATTAGTTCTGAATAATATTTATTGCAAAAATGTGACAAACAAAAACTTAGTTACATGTGAATTGTTAACCATTAGTGATATCAAGTTAAAATAACACGTTTGGATTAAAATAATTGTATTAGTATAATAATTTCACAATAAAATAAGTGCTAATTATTAAAACATTTTTAAGTACCTATATAAACTATAAACCACATTTCCATTATCACAACTTAACAATGAAATAAATAAAAATATACCTATGTAACTCACGCATTTGTTTTTTTAGCATATATACTTTTAAGCATTGTAAAACATACCGTAAAAAATCTCAAAAATCTATGTGTATAGGGTATATTTTGAAATTATTACGCATGTGTATGTATATTTTCAGTTCTAATACAACTATGTGAAAATACAGACCTAAAATCCTATATTTTAATTTTGGAATGTTAAATTCTGTAACTCGTACTTTTTTGTTTGCATTTTATATCTTTCTAAGAACCGAGTTTGTTAGTTGGCGAATTTATACCCAAAGCGTTAAACAGTTTGGTTTTCAGTCCACCTTTTTCTGCATCTGGAGTGCGGGCGGTATTTAACTGCTAAAAAGAAAATTAGATATATAAATTAAATAAATAATGTATAAGTATTCCAATGTATGTATGTGCGATTAATCCTAAATACATATTCTGGTCTCTTAAAAAAAAGCTAATAACTAGTATAAGTTAAAAGTTAAACTAACATAAGTTTTATAATCTTAATTCATTATGTACAATTATTACACTCTACAAACCTGCAGTTGTCTAATTGAGAGGGCAGAATTTTTCAATTATGTAATTTGAATTAAATTATTGGCAATTCTATAATTTTGATTATATTTATGTTTGAAACACAAAACGTTTTTGAGATTTACAATCTTAATTAAGAAATTGTTATTTTTATACATCTTTTACTTTTTGTAGAGTTAAATTTCTTATAAAAAAGATGTATTCTTTTACTACTAAAACGTTAAATCTTGCTTAATCGTTGTGCAATATTATCTGTTATTGTTTCTATTTTGTCGCCTAAACTTTCAATTATTTTTGTTTCTTCAAATCGGCTAATTTAATAGATTTACTTTCAAGTGTCAACTCTCCACAGGTAACTTTAATAAGTATGTGACTCGTTTCGGATAGATTACCTTAGATGTTAAGTGAAATTAGTGAGTCAATACAAAATTATAAAAAAATATTCGTCGAGGAAAAGCAATTTTTTTTAACTCAAATTCCAATTACCTCAGAAACTATTAAATCTTTTTGCATTTCTAGTCCCCATTTCGAGACCTGCTCTAAAATAGTGTTATTATGATACTCATTTGGGGATCGACGATAAAGTACTATGTATAAATAAGTAGGTATACCTAAGAGAGTAATGTTTGGAAATCTTATATAAATTTAAATGATCAGATTTGAATTATATTACTGTTAGCGAAGTTAGTAGCAGTAGATTCTAAAGTAGGTATATAATATAAAACTCATAACCAGTTAAAACTTCTTTTAACTACGAAAATCAGTCATAAGTTGTTTTTAATAAAGACGTCAATTCTTGAATATTTATAAAAAGAATATTTCATTAGGTTAGGTTATGGTGTGTAAAGGTCCCCCTTCAGCCCTCGAATCTACGTCATTTATGAAATAGAACTGATTTTAATGTTTATATCTACCGGTATACGATATAAAATTAAATAAATTATATATATATATATATATATACCCCGAAATGGGAATCTAAAATATGAGTTAATGTGAATTAAGTAGTGTAACGAATTTTCTAGTCAAAGTATTTATTTATACAATTATTTATTTAACACTATTTATAACACTTAAACACTAACTTAGAACTACCATTTATATCACAACAATTCACTTATTTATATAACAATTTATTTATATCACTTTGTCTATTATCGGTTTTAATTCGCACACTGCTGCTTTCTTACAACTACTACTTTCGGTCCAAAGATGATCACTATATATACACCTTTCGAGCTTTCTAGACAGGAACTCGAAGAAATCCTGAGTATTCCCGAATGATGAGTAATAATTAGAAAGTCCTTGATTATTCCAGAATTGAACTTGTTACTTGTCGCCGGAGAATGATTTACATCTTGTAAGTTGATAACACGAAAAGTACCGTGTGCGGTGTCTACGCCGTAAGCATGTTAGCGATAACAAGTACATGCCACAAATTGTTATCGCACACACGTACTGTGTCACTGGTCGCTACACTACCCCCTCCTTAAGGGTGATTCGTCCCGGATCACATTCTGCCGTTCCTTCAGAGGATCATGCCGGTACTTGCAGGTGGATCCGCTTCGGCATCCGGTTGTCAGGTGGAAATGGCAGTCAACGGTCTTCAATGGTGACGGTCCTCGTCGTGGATTTCCGGCGCACACCAAGATTTCTATACCAGTGTATCGGAACAAAACCTCCAGCATGTTTCTGACCACATTCCAATCCAGCCCATCGAGTCCACATCCGATCCTCGGTATTGCTAGCTTCAGGATGTTAGCGTGCAGCAATTGCTCTCTTAGTTCTATAAGGGAGTCCCATAAGGAGTGGTAGGTAGGCTTCTTCGACGACTTGCTTTTGGTGACTAGATAGAAGATGGATTGAGTCCCATCGAGTAACTGCAATACTTTTCTTCCATCTTTGATCTGGTCGAGTAACATCGGTAGTCGCCCAAACTTCTTCCGAAAGACCGTGGCAATCCCACGGCCCATGTCCAAATCTCTTGCCACACAATGGGCCAGCGAGTATTCCTTCGGGACGGCAAATAAGTCCTGCTGAACTTAGGTGGTGACTCCAAATCGGGCTTTACGGCGTAAGCTCTGTTCGGCCATAAATTCTTCGTACTGGGGCTCTGGCGATCGAGCCTGCACAACTCTAACTCGAGCTTCCTCGTGGTTGTCCCCAGCATATGGAGCCAGTCGGTTGAAGTAGACTACTCTTGGTTTTCAATTGGGAGTACGTCTAATTCGGTAGATTACGTCATTGATTCGTTTGATAACTTTATACGGGCCTTCCCAATCTTGTTGCAGCTTCGGCGAAAGACCCTTTTGACGCTTCGGATTATAAAGCCACACCAAATCTTCTTCATGGAATCCTCCATCAGTGGCCTTGATGTCATATGCGTCCTTCATCCGGTCACTGGCTATCTGCATATGGGAACGTATGTCGTCCGGTCGTCTTCTGAGTTCACTGACGTAATCTTCTCCAGCCACGTCTTCGCCAGGTTTGCACCCGAACTTTAAGTCGCATGGTAGTCGCAACTCTCGACCGAACAGTACCCTGGCTGGTGTTTGTCCAGTGGTTTCATGTATGGAAGATCGGTATGCCACAAATAACAATGGCAGATAACGATCCCAGTCTCGCTGATATTTGGAGACCAATTTGGACAGGTACTTGTTAATGGTCCTGTTCATTCGTTCTACCACGCCGTCTGATTGGGGATGTAGGGCTGTAGTACGAGTTTTGTGAATGCCCAATATATTACAGATGTCCTGAAATATGGCCGACTCGAAATTTCGTCCTTGGCCGGAATGCAGCTCCAGTGGTGCTCCGAATCGGCTGATTAACTCTTTCACGAGCGTTTCCGCCACTGTAGTTGCCGTCTGGTTTGGAAGGGCGTACGCTTCAACCCATTTCGTAAAGTAGTCCATTGCCACTACGATGTACTTATTCCCATCTTTAGATTCTGGGAATGTTCCGGCAACATCTATGGCAATTCTCTCAAAGGGCTGCCGACGTTATACTGCCGCATCGGAGCACGTTGTCGCTTCTGAGGTCCCTTACTGGCGGCGCACGTCGTGCACTTTCTGCACCAATCTTCCACGTCCTTCTTGCAGTTGACCCAGTAAAATCGTTCTCGTACTTTGCCAAGGGTCTTCTTTACACCAAAATGTCCTCCCGAAGGGTCGTCATGCAGGCACTGCAGGACTTCTTTTACCAAGCTTCTCGGTATCACCAGCTGGACGTCAGCAGGTACAGGCCACTCTTGCACGGCCTTGATTTTCTGTGGGTCGACGGAAACGCCGTCTCCGGATACTACATGCCCCAGGTAGTTGACGGTCTCTTGGAATAGCTGACATTTCTTGGGGCTCAGTTTTAGGTGGACATCGCGAAGTCTTCGGAAAACTTCCTCCAAATTTTTCAGATGGTCGTTGAAGTCCTTCCCGACTACGATGATGTCGTCGAGGTATACCAGGCAAGTCTTCCCAATTAAGCCAACCAAGACTGTTTCCATCAGTCGCTCAAAGGTGGCTGGTGCGTTGCACAACCCGAACGGCATCACCTTGAACTGCCACAGTCCCGTTCCGATGGAAAACGCTGTCTTCTCTTTGGCATCTCTGTCCAAAGCCACTTGCCAGTATCCGCTTTTGAGGTCTAAGGTGGAAAATATCGTCGACCCTGACAGTGTATCCAGGGTGTCATCTATTCGTGGTAAGGGGTAGCTGTCTTTTTATGTAACATTGTTTAATTGGCGGTAGTCCACACAGAAGCGTGTCGAGCCATCCTTTTTCTTGACGAGGACTACCGGCGATGTCCAAGGGCTAGTAGAAGGTTCTATTACTCCATCCCTTCGCATTTCACTTATGATGTTTTCAGACCCTTCTCTCTTGGCCAGTGGTAGTCTCCTGGGTCGCTGACGGATGGGTTGGGCTTCGCCAGTATTTATTTTGTGCAGGACGGCGTTGGTTCGTACCTTCTTGCCACCTTCTACTTCAAAGACATCTTGGAATTCTTTTAGTAATCCTTTAATTTGATGTCGTTGGTTGGACGTATCTTCGTCTCGCTCCTCCAGTTCGCTTTTCAATTCGGCGACTTTAAACTCGAACAACTTTTTCGGCATTTTTATTTATTTCGTATTTTTATTATACTAGAAAATTCTTTGGAGATCGATTCGCAGACCCCACACCTGACACCAATTGTAACGAATTTTCTAGTCAAAGTATTTATTTACACAATTATTTATTTAACACTATTTATAACACTTAAACACTACCTTAGAACTACCATTTATATCACAACAATTCACTTATTTATATAACAATTTATTTATATCACTTTGTCTATTATCGGTTTTAATTCGCACACTGCTGCTTTCTTACAACTACTACTTTCTGTCCAAAGATGATCACTATATATACACCTTTCGAACTTTCTAGACAGGAACTCGAAGAAATCCTGAGTATTCCCGAATGATGAGTAATAATTAGAAAGTCCTCGATTATTCCAGAATTGAACTTGTTACTTGTCGCCGGAGAATGATTTACATCTTGTAAGTTGATAACACGAAAAGTGCCGTGTGCGGTGTCTACGCCGTAAGCATGTTAGCGATAACAAGTACATGCCACAAATTGTTATCGCACACACGTACTGTGTCACTGGTCGCTACAGTAGGAAAAATAAGCCAGATCACGAAATAGGAAGTTACGAACTTACGAATTGGGAAGTACCATTTTAGAAAGATTGTTTTTCATTTACTTGTATAAAAAACATTTATTTTAAGTTACAGAAAAAATTAAAATGGAAAAAAGTTTTTCGAAAGAAGATGTTAAGATATATAATAAACGTAAGTGGTTAAAGAGTGGTCGAAATGAGTACAAGAAGTGAAAATCGGAATTCCAATAAAAGTTGGGAAATAGTGGCACCAACACGATGGATAATAATACCCTTCTAAAAAAATGGTACATGACTGATATATATGAACGCCAATGACCAGATCTAGGTCCTTTTTTCCGATTGGCTCCTCTGGGCAAATGAATAGGGTTCTGAAATTAGTACCAATCGATAATTCGTATTGCCGATAAATACATTTATTTATTTTATGAAATACAAACGATAATATTAGTAATGGTAATACATATTTTAATGAATAAGGGGTGTAACACTGATAACTCTTTCTGAATAACTACAAATCGATTCCCCTAAATTACTTGTGTTAGTAGCAGTGATGTGATTATAATTGGATTGCGCCTTCTGGATTAAAAGTGATGCAAATATGGTAGGCAACCAACCGTATCCAAGGGAGGTTAGAAAGCACTGAAAGCGGAATAGCCGTTTTTAAACGTCTCTCCCCAGCAGACTATCCCATAAAATAGGTAATACTGATAGAAAAATGGTATTTATTATTAGAGTAAAGACTTAGGCTTTCACGGCCAGCGTTATCGAAAGAAATTATGATATCCGGGCTTGTTGGCCGTGGTCTAGGATTGTTTCTCCTTCCGTGAGAACATCTATGAAGTTGTTTATCCGATGTTTCGCCAACAACTGTAGTTGACATCCTCAGGGAACGTAGCGTGGGCGTAATGTTCATCTCTATGGTTGTACTGAGACTGTATCAGTGTTCTCACTGCAGGAGAAACAATTCTAGACCAAAGCCAACAAGCCCGAATATCATAATTTCTTCTGACAGATTAGAGATCCACTGAGAAACGGTTTATACCACAAATAGTGTAAAAAAATTGTTATTATAATCATGTCTTTGACGGGCAATTAATATGTTCTAATTTCTAATGTAAGACACTCGGACCACGTTTCTGAGCCAACCAGAGCAGACACGTCAGCCGTATGCTGATAATCATTCCAAGGAATCCCGCCAAATTTTTTTTTCGATGTTTTTTTGCATTGCAACAAATAGATACATCCTCCTATTTTCTACTTGTGAATGATCAAGTGTTTCAGCAAGACCCGCTTGCAAACCATTTGATTCAATTAATAATCATTGTATAAGAATATATGTATATTACTACTTAGAAGAATGACAATAGGTTTCGGATAAGTATGGCAAAAATTTACAAAAATTATTATTAAAAATCAACAGATATTTTATAGTATCCATTGGGTATAGTTATGGCATTGTATTTTGTATAAATTTTAAATTAAATCCTAGCGCCTTGTAATGACTGCCTATAATAATAAAGAAAAAATCGTTTTTCAACGGTTCTGCAATATCTCATGAACTGTAAATGAAACAAAAACAATCGACTTTTCTTTTAGAGAACTGAATACTTTACAATTTTGGTAGGTACATTACGTAGGTACTTTTTAGTGTAAAATCAATAACAAAAAGAAAAATACAATTTAACTGATAACCTTTTTATCACTAATTTTACTCATCAGATGTTTCCTTCCGAGCTTTCAGTCCAGTTATAATCACGTCATTGGTTAGTAGTGATGTTAACTAAACCAACTCCTAGATATGGATGTGATTCTTATTGCAAAGCTCTACCAATTCAACTACGCTATTAACGCAAAACTATTCATTCTCTATATAAATTAAAATGGAGAAGGATAGTAAATTAGTAAATGCAATAAACTGTAATGAAGCATTAAAACAGTTTTACTCTCCTACTCCCTTTCTACGTTGATGCTAAATACTTAATTCGAATGTTTAAAAATAGTATAGAAAATAACGAAAACTTATAGCTCAGCAACGGATTATTATATTATATACACGGTGTCCAATTAGTGCGATATGGGACGATATCTTCCTACAGGATGATATAAAAAAAATTAAATACAAAGTTGCTCAATGTTTTAACCTAAAACTATTTTCATTAAATGCGGTATGAGGCGAAACTGTTATTTTAAATGGCTCTATACTTTATTTCATTTTTGAATTTCTATAAGAATAATGTATACATTTTTTTTAAGAATTACCTATACTAAAATTCAATCGTTTTTGAGGTATTTAATATTTTCTCAAAAAATCGCTGCTTACATTTGTCAATAAAATTAAGCATATTTAATTAATTTATTTGAGGTACTACCAGCAAAATCTTTTAATTTATTAATGCATAGCTTGACTTACCATATATATACCCCTATGAAAATCTGATAACACTATACAGGGTGTTTACAATATTGTATACAAAAAAGCAACTTGAAATAGAATAAATATAAATTCAAAAATGAAACATAATATAGGGTGTTTCATTTAAAATAACAAAGTTTTCCCTCATACCGCATTTAATGAACACCCTGTATATGCAAAAATAATTTTAGGTTACGCGCCTGAAAACATTGAGCAACTTTGTATTTAATTCCTTTTTTTAATATCATCCTGTAAGGAGATATTGTCCGTTATCAAACTAATTGGACCCTCTGTATAACCTTAGGATATCGTTTTTATCGATGTTCCCTTAAAGTTTTAAAATTGTAAAATATCAAAAGGTTCAATTATTAGTTAAACTATTCTTCCTCATTACCTGTTAAATTTATTTAGACTACAAAGTATTAAGTATTAATAAAAAACTTACTATTAGGAAATAAGTATATAGATTACGCATAACAGCTGTTAGCAACAATATATTTTAGTGAAGAAATCTGAAAAAATATGTAGTTTGTTTCTAATTCTTAAAATAAAATAGTTATTATAAAAAACTAAAAACTCTTCAACAATTAAGCTCAAAAATCTAAAATGATTTCCCTCAAAGTAGGAGCTCACTATTTTCTATTTTTTTAAGTGATGGCTTAGGCAATAACTGTTAAGTAACCGCTCTTATCACTTATAACACCATTCAAACGAAAAAAATCCCTTGTGCCTGCAAAGATCAAAATAGTTAGACGGCTTCTATAGAGCTAGTTTCAAAACTGCACAATAGTATACTTTCTACTTGGTAGAATGCTTTACCCGAGGAAACAAAAAAATCTTCTTTTTATATCTAATATGCGCATACCTAAATTGATTAAGTGTAGATATCAGACATTAAATAAGATAGTAAATTGCAAGAAGTCGTAATCGGTTTTGAAGATAATTAAATGTAGGAAATAGGTAATCATACAAGTGTCAATTGAGTTGGGACATAATATCGAAAAATAAAAACCACATTCATTGTAACGACTGGCAACTAAAAACAATTATATCATTAGAAAGGAACTACTTATTGATTTCAAGGGTTTTTATTGGATGAATCGTTCAAGTGGTCATTAAAGATGATACGGCGGTGCTACTAGAGGGTGCAATTTTGAGAACAGTGTAGAAACGCACCCTTTAAATAGCCAATCAGAATTGTTAAAATTGAACCCCATAATTTGATAGTCTACGGTTCTAAAGGTTATAATAATATAGAGTTATACTGAATCCCGGTATTCTTCAAAACAATGCAACGGTCTCAAAAATTACTTTTCAACAAAGTTGTACATGTAGTTTCCAAATATGCAATAAAAAATCATGTCTCAACCCAACTTTAAACAAAGATTTATGTGTCATATTATAATGAAGTACGCAATGCAACTATTTAAAAAAAGGAAATTGATTGATTATGCGCCTTTTGTTAAGTGTTGATGTTGCTGTAATTGCACATAGTGATTTCTCCAAATAGATTTGATTTTTTTTCCACATTAAGTACGTGCATGTTATTTTCGATAAAATGTTCGATATACATTTGTTTTTATTGATAAAACATAATAAAAAACTTACCTCATCTCCGTCAAATGTCATGTCAAGAGATTCTTTGGAGCCTCGGCGAGAAGTTTTCTCTTTGCCACTAGATTTACGTTTATCTCCGTCACCTAGTATGTTTGCCACCTTAGCTTGTTTTACTATGTCCAGAGCCTATAGCGATAAGCAGTATTCAATAAGCAAATACAATTTATTAGTTTACAAGCCCATGTTTTGAACCGCTTATTATAAGCAATTTAAGCACTACGTTTAGTAAGAATATATGTACGTAATAAATAATACATGATAATAAGTATTACGTAATAAAAATGAGAATAAAATTAAAATAAATAAAATTAACTTACTTGCTGTACATGCTGAAGCAAAGGAATAAAAATGATTATTCATTAATATTTAACATATCCTAAAATTTAAAAATAGGAACAGATATTAACATATATACCTAGTAGGTACCTACATTTTTAGTATGTTCTTCCTGACATGCGAATAATTTTAAACTATCTTAGTTACAAATATACATAAGCTGATTACTTCTAATTTCAAGTTCATTTCTTGCTGACTTAGTTGTACAAATGCAATTTCTAGTATTATATAAACAATCTATGTAATAATATTTAATATTACCGTGTTTTCCCACTATTTTAACAATATAGCCTGAATGAATATAGAGATTAGTAACACCAACATCAGAATAATTATTAAAACATTATAAATGAAAGCGAAAGCTTTGCATTCATTAGGCGAAATATAGATCAGAATCTCTTACGGGTAGGCTGTAATATTAAATCATATATCCAACTGAAAAACGTTAAAAATCTGAATTTTCATTAAATTTTTTTATAATTATGAAAAGTATATTAATATATAATTGGCTATTATCGGTTTCAACTCCCATTCAGCTTATTCATATTTGTTTACAATTATATAATTTAGTATCCCCGACTCTGTTAAACCAACAATATTAGATAAAGACTTGGAAATGTTATTTAAGAATATTGTGGTTGAAAATGTAGACATTTTAATACAATAATTTTAAGAAAAAAATAGAACGTCTACATAAAAGCGGACATCGAAAATTAATACGGCCATTGAAAAATTAATAAAAAAAAAAAGAGTCAAAATATATGAAAATCATAAAACAATTGACCTAACGACTATTAACAATATAATTTATATATGGTTAATGATCCATCAGTGGAAATAATATGACTGCGTTTAATGCTGTCGCTATTTTCATCAATGAAGAAAATCAAACAACTTGAGGGACGAAAACTTATATATATAACTTCATAATCAAGTGTTGGTTATGTTTGCACCGAAGAAGAAACAAGGCTATAGCACGGCCATAAAGCCCGCATATCGAATATTTTTGCGATAATGGCGATCGTAAAAGCCTAAATAACTGTTTCACAGGTTTTCATTTGCGTTTTGTGTTTGATGTAACCTTTGCTATCGTCTGCTTCTTAAAATGAGCAGTCAGTCATAGCGCAGTGATTCTGACATTTTTTATTATTTATTAGTCATGATGATTTTCTGTCTTTCTTGATTTTAATACATTATATGCCGTGGCGTAGATAGATGAAGGCATTGGGGGCTGCCAGCATACTCCATTTGAGAGTAATACTCAACCATGAAAAAAAGAAAACGTTACACAAATTATCCTTACTGTACCTAATTTTCAATTTCTTATGTGAATGCGAAAGAATGTGTATGTACCTACTCATTACCATAATATTTATCTTAATTACTATTGGCTCTCATTTGCATTAATTAAATAGAATTAAAAAAATCCTAATTTTAACAATTTTTATTCTTTGAGTAACACCATTACAACCGTACCGAATGCCGTCCATGCTAGCTACACCATTGATTATTTGCTAGAAATTGCGAATTGGCGATAGAACCTTTTTGAAACACTATTAATATCATTATATTATATTAATTCTATCTCAAAGCATGTCACGTCACTGCAATAAAAATGGAGCATTCTATTTTCGTCAAGTGTTAAGTATGCAGTGATTGAAAATGAAGGATTATCCTGATTTTCATATGAACTTTATAGGAATTATCATATATGCAAATTACTATGACTGATAAAAAAAAATGTCTCTGTATATACGAGCTAATCTTTGAAACGGCTGACCGATGATACTGCGAATACAACGAGAAGGTTGTCAAGAGTGATTTAGACTATTTGTGAAATTATTTGTTAGTTATAAAAGTTGTATTTATTATAAATAATAGGAGTTTCAAGTGGAAGAAGCTATGGTTAGTTGTTGAATATTATATCGGTACACCTTAACTTCCGTCTAAATAATTAATTAATTAATAAAAATGACCTATACAAATGTATTCGCTTATTAATATTGTTATTTTGTTCAGATGGGAGTTAAGGCTTACTACATGAAGTTAAGATTAACTTTTCAAAACTCAATATTTAATGTTTATTAAAAATATTAGTTATCTTTTTCGTAAATTAGTTTATACCTACATATATTCATATTACAGAGATTAATTCAGATAGTCAGAAATTTTTAAATAGTTATCAAATTAGTAATGTTTCACTCAGTGTGACTTCACGAATTAAGTTACGGTGTGTAACCTCTATTGTCCCCGCGCCAAGGCTAAACCAATGTTTTTTGAAAAAAAAATTTTTTCTTCTTCCCTACAATTTTGAAAAAAATAAGCTTATTTAACTAAGACCATTTTCTAATGAAAAAAAAATTTTTTTTCCAAATAACATTGATTATGGGGAGGGTGCCTTTACACTTCATAACCTAATTCATATAGTACAAGATAGTGAACATATCGTTAATTTTGTAAATATTGAGGATTTTATCACTTTAATTTGATTTATTAATGTGAATGCAACATATACATACTGTGTTAATAGAACATAATGCAAAACTTTAATATTATAAAATGGATAATTATGTAGAGTAGTATTAAAATGAGAACGACCTGTCACGTGACTAAACCTGCGCGAGAATATTATTTTAACGTCAGCTCAGTAGCGGCGTCTATTTTGTTTACCGAATGACATTAATGCTCAGTGGCGTAGTTTATTTCTTTATTATTTTCTACCTGAAATTTGATATTTGTATTGAACATTATGTATTGTTATACAATTGAATCTATTAGAATTATGGGTAGTTTAATTAAATAAAACTGCATCGAATTATTCCTTTTAAAACTTAAAATATTCTTTTATTAAAAGCTTGTTCAGAAGATGCATCCAAGACAAAGTCAAACTTAGAACTAACTACGTAAAACCAGAAAAGGGCCAATAGACTAAATAAAAACACTTAATGTTTACATTTACTAGCACGTCCAAATTCAAAAACGTTCAAATTGCTATTTTGATTTCGGAAAAAGTAACATACCTCTCTTGCATGCGAATGAATTATTTGGCCCTTTTTACCGTAACTTTTCAATTCAGTAATTCTATTCAACCGATAAAAAACTATTCGAACACAGCGTTCTAAAAAGAACTGATTTTTTTAATGCCGGCAAATGTGAGTTATAGATAACGATGTAAACAAAAACGAACAAGAACCGTTCAATAACGTCAAAAAATTAATCACATGCCTAACTAACAGTACAACTTCCCACCTCACCTTGACGCCTGAAATAGAATCACCCGACGCGTTTTCGTCTTCTATGCAGATCACGTGACAGGTCGTTCTCATTTTAATTTAGCTCTAAGTAATTATAATTCCTTCGATAGATTTTGAAATATGAGGAAAACCCCTAGAAAAGTAACTTTTTTAGTATTTTCATTACTAAAAGAACTTCATATTAAATTTTGGTTGCATTTTGGGTTTTAGTCACTTCTAGATTTCCTTTCAAATAATTACTGTTTTTTTGCAAAATTAACCTAATTGTTATTTATTTATTACTGAGACTATAATAGAAAGCCTATATTGGATTAGACTATATTTTCTCACTATTACTTTTAACTCGCCGGGAAAAACATGAAATTAATTAATTAATTAAAAAAATAAACAAAAGAAAATTGAGGAGGGGTGTACGTTTTATATATTTACCTAAATGTAGTACTTTCTTGTTTAAAATTTGAATTTGAAAAGCTGATAACCTATAGAATTTTTCTGTTAAAAGCATGTTCAGCGCCTGTAGTGTTCTTTAATCATAATAAAGCATATATATTTAGCCATTTTGTCTGTGTAAAATTCAGTTTTCATTTCACTTTTGTAAATAATTTTATAAACTTCCACGGAAATTACTGAATCGTCAGAAGTAGACAGATTGATATTTATCTTAAATTAATACCAAGCTATTCCATAATTCTTTAAATTTCGTCAAATAACTATAACAATATTAACACTCAAACTGATGACTCTAGAAAAGGTGCTCCATTTTTTTACAGTTTTCTTATACATTATTTTTTACTACAAGCATATAAAATTATAATGCTGTATGACTAACGTTTTTATCATACCATATGGCATATAAATACACATAAAAGCCTCCATTAATAAATAACGCCAACTTTTACAAGACTTCTTATTAGTCTAATGAAAAAGTGACTATTATGCTGATATAATACTAATTTATTACCTCTTTCCTGCTTCTAAGAGCACAATCTTCTAAAGTTTCGGCAGCTTCATATTTTCCTTGTCGGCGATACAAAGCTCCAAGATTTTTAAGTGTTGTCGTTACAGTAGGAGAATCAACCTTAGCAGCTTTGTGCCACCCGCCGTATTCCCCATAAGGAGCATTTTCTCTGTTGCGGGCTTTGTTCTCTTCTCGTTCTTCTGCCACTTGCCAAATGGGTTTGTTGTCACCTGATTTAAAATATTGTCTAAGTACATCATAAAATTAGAGTTTAAAGATTAAAAGTAATCTAAATAAATAGGTGTAAATAGGAATAATTCATAGTGGCTGCGCTTTACATTTACTCTATTAATATGTCATATTGCTGCTACTGGAAGTTAAAATAAAAACACTAAGAAATTGCTTAAAAGCGTATTTCTCGCTGAAGAGATTATGGATGACTATTTCTACTTATTTTATTATATACCCTGAAGAATGCATTAAGCGAGTTCTTTCATTTTTTCATCATGAAGTATTCTTTCAAGGTTTTATCCTTTTATGTTTTATACTGCTCATATTAGTAAAATAAACAGTAAAATATTTAACTATCAACCATAATAAATTACAGATATCCGCTTATGATTCATTTAAATAATCTTATTTTGAGGTCAATTTTTACTCTGCCTACCAAATCAAAAAATCAAAACAAAACCATAATTTTTAAAGTAACAGGAAACCTGGAACTAATTAGACGATTCTAATACATTTTCACTTATATTTTCTTATATATTTTCTCTTTTAAACTGTATAACAAACTATATCAAATTGTACTCGCCTTTCTATAAAAGAAGCGTGTATGGCATGCATACCGTGTGCGTTTATTATGGTTCATTTAATACTACTGTGAAGAGCAGTAACTGACCGTAAGCTAAGACCTAAGAGTAAAAAATAAGTATCAAAAGGAAATCCTTTAACATAACTTGCTAATAGTGATAGTAATTGATCAATATTTAAATAATTCGTCAAGTGCGAGTCTGGATTACTCATCGAGGGTTTCGTACTTTAACAAATATATTGTTCAGTATAAAAGTTTATAAAAACGGTAAGTAGTAAAAGGATAATAAACAGTGCACCGCTCGTGAATTGAACATAACCCTCTGGCATTATAGGGAACCACTTTAACACTGGTCTACCATTATTTTTTGCAAAAGCAATGATCCGTGAATGTGTTAGAAACTGATCACTATTTATTTTTAAAGGTTTTTTCATAAAAAGTGTAAAAACGTGATTTTTTTCATGAATTTATGCCATAAGATCTTCCTTCAAACCAACTTAAAGGGTCATAGTTTACCTATAAGTGCCATATACGTTTTGATAGTAAAAATTATTGACCGATCGTTAAATATATAAACTTACCTTTTGTGATATTCATCTCAGAATTCCAAATATTATACAACTTACATAATGGAAAAACAGTAGCTATAAATACTTCAACATTGGAATTCCACAAGGAACTATACTCAACTGAACTAATTCCAGATGCAGACGTTCCATTTGCGTACAGGGTGATTAATTGTTCCACGTGCGGACAGGATGGTAGTAGGTAAAATACATTCTCACAATAAAAACACAAAGAAGTTTCAAAAGTATATTGAAATGTAGACACTACATATGTTTCACTGTACAACAGCTTCTTCAGGTGAAAATTTAACAAACTAAGATTACGTTACACCTATTTATATATAATACTTTATTATGGTAGGGATGGTTTTGTTGTTAAAAGGTTTAGTAATGGGGAATTTTTAAAATCGACTTGATCATTCACGATTTTCCTTTTTTTTTATATCTATTGATCTCTAGACTTTCTAACAAATCCAATTTTTGACATTCGTTTTGAATGTGAAGGATTTTAAATTCGTGGTCAAAATTATGGTTGTGTTGGTTTAAATGTTCAGCATATGTTGAATATGTTCTTTTGTTAACATAGCCTTTAAAATGTTCATTAATACCAGTCTTGAATGAACAACCTGTTTGACCTATATAAACTTTTTCACAATCTGAACAATTTAGTAAATAAACACCTGAATTGCAATGTTTGGGTGTTTTACATTAGTTGTTAAGTATAATACAACCTAGAGTATTATTAGTTTTAAAAGATACATAACTATTGTTGATTTGTTGGATATTTTTAGCGACCGCAACAGAAATATTGCCTAGATAAGTGATACAATTGAAGTTTTTTAATTTATTTTTTGTGATAGGGAAAATACAGTTTATAGCTTTTTGTTCAATTTTATTTAGAATATTATTAACTAACTGAACAGTGTAGCCATTATTCTGGGCTATTTTATAAATTCTTTGTAACTCCAAATTGTAAAGGTCTTCTTTTAAAGGAATAGAAATTAACACGAATTTAAAATCCTTCACATTCAAAACAAATGTCAAAAATTGGATTTGTTAGAAAGTCTAGAGATCAATAGATATAAAAAACAAAGTAAAATCGTGAATGATCAACTCGATTTTAAAAATTCCCCATTACTAAACCTTTTAACAACAAAACCATCCCTACCATAATAAAGTATTATATATAAATAGGTGTAACGCAATCTTAGTTTGTTAAATCTTCACCTGAAAAAGCTGTTGTACAGTGAAACATGTAGTGTCTACATTCTAATATACTCTTGAAACTTCTTTGTGTTTTTATTGTGAAAATTATGGATCAGTTTCAAAAATTAAAGGCTTCCACAATAGAATATTTAAAATAAATTCGTTGTATAGTGGCATTTTAGTACAAACTAGTACATAAAATATTGAATGTACATAATCCGTACTACTACTCTGTAGTCTACAAAAGCTTCCCATTACACTTTCTGCACGCTTAGAACTGGCAGTGCTTCTATGATATTCAAATACTCATCTATTTATTTCGGAATATACTAAGACCCCTCTTAACGCTGCTCTGTTTCCGGTAACATGCTCTTATTTAAATAGCGGATTTCCCCGAAATGTAAAATAATGTATCTGCATTTCTTCTTCAATGTAGTGTTATTTTAAGTATAAATATTATAATTTTTGGTTTTTAATGTTGATGATAATAAAAAACTCGAAAAAATGTCAAATTTGTGGTGCATTCAACTTGTCAACTTAAACTATAATAAGGATAATTTTCAAGTAAAAAATAATAGTGTTTTTAGTAACAACTAGAATTGTTGCATTAAGCTAACTGTAGTTAATTTTGCTTTATATAGAAAGTAATACATAAAGTATCCGCAAATGGGAATTCTCTTTATCACAAAAATCTGTCCGCAAATGGCACATTTAATTGCTTGTACGCAAATGGGACGTCCACGTGTAAGAAGACACCACTCAGCCGTTTACTTCTTCTAATTGACATATATAACATTCTAGAGAGTATACCCAACTGCGCAATAATCTTTTACTTTGCTGTTGTAATAACTAGAATAGCACTGTTTATACCTAGAACTGATTGCTCAATGGTTATCAGATAACCAATTGTCCCTAAATGTACAAAAAAACGTGTACTTAATTTTCTTTAATTATGCATATACACTACCCAGGTCATTACAAATTGTCCTCGATAACTACCAATTGAAAAATGTACCAAGTGTGAAGTATTTGGGTATTACAATCAGCCTTATTCTGTAACTCAGTAGAAATTTAGGCATCGAATCGAAATGTGAGCAAATCGAAATGTCCACTTCTATTGCTCTTGTCCATTTCGACGTTCGGTATTCTGTAACTAAAGTAGACGACGCGACAATCGAAATTTATAATTTCTACAAGACGTTAGGTGAAAAACGCGACAACACTGCATTTTTCATGCGAATATGGGCCTTAGTAACCATCTGACAGTTGGTTACTTTAACCTAACCGAACTAATAAAGCAAATTTGTGTTGAATACCGAGAATCGAGAGTGAAGTACCCAAGGGTAAACCAGATGTCCAGTGAAACCCTTAGCAGGTAGATTAATTCACACTGCCTTAAGAAACACTTTAAGCAGTAGGCGCATGTGCGAAGAGCTTTCTACCATCGAAATAACGATTTCGACAGCTTCAATGCAGTCGAAATGTCATATTTCGATGGTCGACTTTACATTTCGATTCGAGGAGTAACAGAATACCGATTCCGTACAATTTCTATTCTACCCCGCCACTTCTATTCGATTTCAAGCATCTCTATTCGATTTGGAGTTACAGAATAGGCCTAAAAAAATAGGCACAGGCGATGGGCTGACCATATACCAACATTTGTAATAGAATCAGGTATTAATTATTTGTATTTGCAAAACTAATGCAACTGTTAAAAACTAAAGGGCTGCTTATAACATGCTCCAGACCCACTAGACACTACTAAGAAGACTATTAAAATTGATTCAGGCATAAATCATTACAAAGCTTTCAAACAAGTTCTGAATATTAAACTGAACTACATATTTTCCACATATAAGTAATCTATAGCAATCCTCAAATTTCACTTTTAGATCTAACCACTTTGCAACAAAGAAATTGGCAAAAAAAAAACAATTTATACATTGCCATAAAATTCTTTAATAAATTACTTCAAGAATTAAAAAAACTAAAGACAAGTGGTTGATACTGAATAGTAAAATATAACCGTAATATTGTCCTATTATGTAATTAAAATTTTTCTTTGGCTAAATATTTTCTGTATTGAATCGTAAGTATTAATGCATTCATCTAAATAACTAAGTATCGACAATGTAATTAACAGAATATTCATAGATATTTCTTAAAATAATTAATTCATAACATGTAAAATTCGTACTTCAGATTTTTTTTATGTACGTTCATTAAAGAAACTTTAATATGTTCAGCATAGTATATATAAATATATAAATGCTTTTTTATTCATCCTAATTGGTTTAAATTATACGTACCTGTAAGGTAAGTCATTTATCTTGAGACGTTTTTTAGTTTCTTAAATGGTTATCATTATTCTAAAGATATACACTCGAAATATTGTAAACTTTGATGTAACAATGACCTTCGACATTATTTGCAGGTACATGATTGATTTAGACAAAAATTGTATGTTTTCAAAGAAGAAATCACGTAGTGACCCATACCTCTATCTCAATCTTCAACCTCAAATGTCATTTGATGATCATTTTAAATTGGAATACGTGTGTCTGATTCCAATAACAAAAAAAAATTAAAAATTTTGCAATCGGAAGTGTGCTAAGGTAGTAAACTTTCCGGTCGATACTTATAACAAATCAAGAGCCAACCAACTTCGGCGATATTTATTTTTGCAAAGTTTTCTGCTCTTTCCATTTCTGGAGTCAAAAAGTATGTATTCTTATTTAAAAAAATTAATTAACCTTTAAACAACCATTAAATTAAGGTCACATTCAACGTATACAATTTTTGTTAAAACTCTTCGCAGAATAATGAAACCTAACCAAACTATTTCATTACCTCAAGATAAATGACTAACCCTGTATACTGTAAAAGTTTTACTGTTAATTTTATTAGATACCTACTAAAAAGATTTAATTAGATATACTTTAACGCTAAATACTTTTTTAGAAACTATACAAACAGCAGCAAAACAATTAGAATATAGTTTCTAAGCAATGTTATACAGGGTGTTTCACTACAAGCAAACATGCATGGAATGGATAGGAAAGGCTCCTGAAATAAAACAACAACATGCAGAAAAGCTGTATATTGCACAGCAATACAAATTCCAAAACTGCGAGATCTACAAATGACTCAAAAACACACTGTATAACAACAATGCTGCTATTTATCCCCAATTAAATGTTCTTTTTGATGGTAAATTTTTATTTAACTAGTCTTTTTACATCTGAAATCGACAATATCGGTCCACTATCATTATTCACGTACCAGAATTTGAAAAATTTGTGAAAGTTCAGTAATGTACTATAACACAAATTTTTACAATGATGTGTCGTTAATTATGTAATGTGAAAAAATGTGTTCTCTTCTAAACGTCACATCTTCAGTATCTACTTGCCGTCAATAATTATTTCCAAAATATCATTATTTTATTAGTTATTTGATTTTACTGCTGTGGTCTCAATGGTTCAAAAACGTCGTGTACAAATTGTCATTAAATAAAATTCAATACACTGTTTATGTCATATTCAAATATGTTACTTATTCGTTTTTGAATTTTACTGCAGTATTTTTATTTTTTATTTTTAATGGAATCATTAGTTTGAAGATGTCAAATAAATTTAGAACAAAAATGCCTTACTACTTAAAAGATATATTTATTGAGCCATATGAATTTAAGCTGAAACATTTGTTTGTCCGCAATTTCTTTTCTCCTTAATTTCACATTTTACTTTTTTCTTATGTGAAAAAACTTAAGATACCTTAGTTAAAAACAATCATGGAACTCAAAAAGAAACACATTTTTTATAAAGTAACTCACCATTTAAAAAAATACTTGAAATGGTACGCCATACTCAACCGAGGAAGTTTTGTAATAGACCGTTTTAAAGCTGTATGTATTTTTAAAGATAATACCTGATTATTTAAAAAAAAAAACATTATATATTTTATATTTCAATAAAAAATAATAAAATTAATAATCAAGTCATTTTTATTATAAATACTTATTTATTTAATTAAGGCGGAATATGACGTTCATTAACTATATTTATATAACTGTTTTCATGAACATTTAATGTAAAATAAAACTCAAATTAATATGAATGAATAATAAATTGCCTGTCGTATTCAATGCTTTAATTTTTTTTCCTTCTATTAATAACTAAAGTACACATCAGTTACAATTTAAAAAAAAATGCAGTTTTTGTATGAAAAAAAATCTAGAATAGTAGTGAAATAAATATAAAGGAGACTTTGGTGTGAATAAACAAAACCAAAAAATAAAAAAGGTCTTACTCCAAATCACCACAACACTGTCTAAAACAACGCGAACACGTAAGACTGTCTTGCGTTGAAAATGCTCACGTAAGTAAGCGAAACATATCTCCGTGTTGTTTTAAAGAGTTGTGGTGAGTTGAGGTAGGACCTCTTTTATTTCTTGGTTTTGTTTATTCACACCAAAGTTTTCACACAAGAGTTTAGGATAGTAGTGTGTTTCTTCTAAAAGTTTGTAGCGGTTGTAAAAAAAATTAAACCACATAATAAAGCAGTCACAAAAAAGCAAAAATGGCAAAACATTAGCTACGGCTGTAATTTCAATCTAATGGATCAGTCTTAAAATTACTTACGAAATTGTAAGATGGAGATCATATAAAGGAATCAAAGTCTATATCACATATATAATCATATGATGTCTATGAAATAAATTGCAAAATGTTTTTCTTTTTAATAATTGGCAATTATTTTTTATTGCAATGATAACCTGAATAAAGAATTACTAATTATAAATTGCATACGAAAAATATTCTTCAGACAGTTGATAACAATAGATTAAAAAACCTGTAGAAATACAAAAAAAAGGCTGTACGGTTCAAATGTTTTGAACATTTACTTTAGCATTGATTAATCAAAATTAAGATAAGAGTTTTGAAATTTGCAGAATATTTTTTATTAGGAACCGTATGAAATCCTGGGATCATTAAAAAGGGAGCGTTCAAGTATTACGTAACGCAATTTGAGGGGGCGGGGGGGTCTCGTAAAACGTTACGATGCGTTACACGGGCGGGAGGGGGTCCTTCTTACAACACGTTACGTAACATTATTTCTTTTAAATTGGCAACCCTTTTCGTTTACGTTTTATACGGGGAATCTCTCGATTGTATTAGTCTGGTCGCCATTTTTAATTTGTTCTCGCATGTTGGTAAACCTTTTCGTTTATATTTCACGGGGAATCCCTAGATTGTATTGTACGTCATTTAATGTTGTTTTTGTTGTCAGTATTCGTTAGTGTTTATGCAGAAGCAAATTGCTGTAGTCGCTGTTATTAAAGTGAGTTCATAGTGTTCATACTGTAATGTCCTCAAAAGAAGGAGATTTGTATCATCAGCTGTTCTTGGCCTATAAAGGCTCTCATGCTGACTTGCCAGCGCGAGTATGTCAAAAAAATGCCAATGAAATTTGGAAAACGGCTAAAGAAAAACTAAAAAACAAAGAAAAGTTTATAGAACATATAAATGATGTTATACGAGAGTTGAAGGTGAAGGCCACGAAGAAGAAAGCAACAATGCTTAGTTATTTTACACAAGTAAGTTTACTACTAAAATGTAATAATGACATAAGTATTATATTTAGTCCAAACCTTGATTTTTCATAAAAGAACTGGTCATAAGTATTTTATATTTCTAGCTACCTATGCAAACATCAAGCACGCCAGCAACACTATGGCCCAATGCTCCCTCGACTTCGCGTGCTCCTCAACAAAAACAGGTGCATCTGCTTATATGTGTTGTATATTATGTTCTTTTTTATCGCATGTGTCAATAATACCTATTCTTAATTAATTTTCTCTTGGTCTATAGGATTCGAATGTTGTAGCTTCATCCACGTGTTCATCTCTCATGGAATCGATTGTCGCAGTCGCTGGACATGAAAGCACTGCCGTCAAACGAAAGATGAGCGATATCCACGAGGAGCAAAGTCAGAATACTGATGGGGAAACTGTGGAGACATCGTCTACGGAACCAGACAAGACTTTGGTTGATTCGGTCATCACTAAAAATGTTCCAAGCAAACCGGCTCAAGAAACTCTTATGAAGAAAATTGGTCTACTGCAACAAAAAATAAATGTTCTCACTGAAGCAAGGGACACTGGTATAGCCAAAGATGATGTTCATGACGAAATAAAAAAGCTACGCAAAGAGTTGAAAGAAGAAGAGAAATGTTTGAAGAAAAAAAGAGACTCTGCTAAGCGTGCAAAAAAATTTCGAGCCAAAGAAAAACTGGAGAAAACTGAACGTCAGAGAAACAATCCTGCTGCAGCACAACCTCGAACTGGCCCTGGACAGCCCTCTTTAGTTGACTCGCAACCTGCTCTCCTAGAGACCATAATTAATATTGCCATTCATGGCAGCGCTGCTGATGAACGCCGCCGAACAGAGATGATTAGGAGTTGTCTCACTCTGTCCGACCTGCATGAAAGGCTGTTGTTAATGGGATTCCAAATTTCTCGAAGCGGCACATATCTTCATTTACTCCCACGCGTTTCTAACACACAAGAGGGAAGAAGACACGTACGTACTGTACCCGTAAAGTTAGCAAGACCACAGACCGAGATGCACAAAAAACACGAGGACGGGGAATTTTGCACTGCTACAATCAGGTCATTGGAATCTCTCGCTTCGCTTCTGGGACCGCAGCAAGTATTCGTTCTCTCACAAGACGATAAGGCACGTGTACCGATAGGTTTACCGGCAGTAAAAAGTCAGAGCCCTCTTTTAATGCATATGGAATACAGAATACTTTTACCTGATCATGACTGGGTCGTGGCAGAGCGGCACAAACTTATTCCTTCTGTATACGCCGGCGTCAACGTAGAACCTAACAATTTCGGTAGGGAAGAAGCTGTTGGGTACAGCGGGCCGACACACATATCCATAAGGAGCGGGAAACACTCATCCTCCACAGCGAACACCCACGCTTATGATTTCGAATCACTTTTATCAATACCTTCATTCAAATCCTTAATGATGACAGAATCGAACACCGTGAAGCCAGTAATCATCATCTTTGTAGATGGTGGGCCGGACGAAAACCCGCGTTATCGCAAAGTCAAGAACTTTGCGATTGAACACTTTAAAAAATACAACCTGGACGCCCTGTTTATAGCGACTAATGCTCCTGGGCGGAGCGCATATAACCGAGTTGAGCGTCGCATGGCTCCCCTCAGCAAACGACTGGCAGGCGTCATTTTGCCTCATGAACATTTTGGTTCTCATCTCGACGACAAAGGAATGACTACGGATGATGATTTGGAAAAACGCAATTTTCAGCACGCTGGGGAAACACTTGCAGAAGTGTGGAGAGAAATGAAAATTGATAATTATGACGTTTCGGCGGAGTATAGACAGCCCGAAGATAGCATGCAGGATCCAGCAGAACCAAATCTGGCGTGGTATAGCGTTCACGTCCGTGAATCGCAATATTTCTTACAGGTTATAAAATGCGCAGATGAATCCTGCTGTTCACCACCGAGAAGTGCATTGAAATCTGTGTTTACGGATACTTTCATGCCGCCACCTTGCCCAATACTTCAAACCCCAAGCAAGCTCGTAGTACCCAGTTTGTTAGACAAAGGAAAATCCAAGTTTTCGCCACTTCTTGTAAGGTTGTCCGTTAATCTGTCACCTCCTCTAGAAGGGTTTAAGCAGATGCCTTACGATTTCTTTTGTCCATCTGTACAATCCGACCTAAAGAAAAAAGTATGTCCAACCTGTGGGATCTATTTCACATCTCACAGGAGTGTTCAAATGCACTGTCGTTACGTGCATGGCAAGACTGTCCAAGACCATTGTGAAACTAGAGTACGGCCACAGCGCCTTGCTGCCAGAAGGGCAAATGAGCTTCTCTGCATTGTGCGTCGTTATGAAACATCGTCTGAGGATGCTGACTGGCTCGACGAAGACGAAGTTGATGCAAGTGGCTTAACAATTCCAGAACCGTCTTCGTCTGCACTCCAGGTGCCAGTGATGAAAGAATCTGAGTGGCTAGCAAACCCGTGGACAGAGGAGCAGTAATTTCAATCGAATTGTTTTTATAGACCTACTTAGATACTTGGTTAATAGTTGATTATTTTTTAATTTTGTTAAGAATACGATTTTATTTCGAGTAAAATGTTTAATTTCAGTTGGGTTTCTGTTTATAATTGCATTGCCAAAGGTTAAAATAAATATGTTATTTTATTTGAAGAATTTATTAGTAAAAAAGCTAAAATACTTAGGAGAATGAAGGAGAAAAACAATTGTGTTTTGTAAAGCCAAAAATTTATAAAAAAATAAACAAAATACGCAGGTGTTGCGAATTAAAAATCTCTTGTTTTATTATAAGGCAATTAAAACTATACGAAGGATAAAAACTATAACAACTTTTTGCGACTTCAGGGTAAAAATGATGACTTGAGTGTTACGTAACCTTTAGAGAGGGGGGTGGGGGGGTACAGAAAAACGTTACGGAGCGTTACAGTGGGGGGAGGGGGGGGGTCAAAAATCTTCAAAAATTGCGTTACGTAATACTTGAACGCTCCCAAATTAAATTTTGCAAAATAACCCCCCCCCCCCTAGGCTACATGTAATCTTATGATCCAATAAAAATACTTGTATGAATCATTTTTATTCATTTATGGTAAGTGTATTTAACATCTCTTAACCGAGGATACCTTTAGCCTTTATTTATTCATTATACTTACCGCTGGTGTTCTTATACAAATTAACCCTTATATAATGACAGTGGACCGTTCTTTATCTCGCATACAAAATTTCAAAAAATGCCTCAGAAAAAAAGAGCATTGTCTTTAACGGGGTTTCTTATAAAATAACACAGAATTATATACCTACTATAAAAGTTACTTAATTAGCAACATTGCTTTTTTGACTGCTCACCATCAATAGCTCCGAATTCTTTCTCATGGGCTCGATTTAATATTTGCTTGTAAAGGATTTCTGCCTCTCGATATTTTCCTTGTTTTAAATAACAAGAAGCCAAATTATTTTTGGTTTTTGCTACGTTGGGATCATCTGGGCCAAGTCGTTGTTCATAAATTTCTAATGCTCTTTGATAATAACGTTCCACTTCTTCGTATTTTCCCTAATATAGAAATAATAATGCTTAAAAAATAATATAAAAAAAATTAATTTTTGTTAAAAACATTGTCAATTTACATGCATATCGGCTCAAACTTTCCTTTTCATATATTTGTGACTATAGGCAGAGTGCAAGACAGGTGCTGCCCCCAAAAAGTTGGACTTTTAATGTTTAATCTTATGGATTGAAAATAGTTCAGTGGCCACCGTCCGCGAAAAAAGCGGACATTTCTATAAGACTACGTGTTAAAACGACAATCAGCGCCACTCTCCCCTACCATGACTTTGCACGCTGCCAATACTATTTTCATTTAAAGTAAGTAAATACTGTTTATCAATCATTTAATTTTTCGACATACTTATGGCAATAATAATCAGTCTTTGAAACTACTTAAGGTAAAATGAATATCAATGTATTATTCAACCACGATAAGAAGAACGGTAACATTACAAAGCCCTACAATGCGGACTGATCGAAAATAACCTTGGGCTGATAAGCATTATTATTGTCTTTGGAAGAGAGGGTGCATGTTAATTGGCCTACGATTTATAGCACAATTTTTCAGCGTTCTTGGCATTGTGATTGAAGAGTAGTTAAAACACTAAAATACAGAATTTTAGATAAAACGTTTAGAAACCTAAATCACGTGTAACAGTCATGTGAAGGTAGAGACTAAATTAGCATAAATACTAAAGGTTATAGGGTTGAAATAATATATTGTTAACTACTTTAAAAGGAACTTTTTGTTATGAGTGAGGTTTAAAGGAGGTCACACAAGTGACTAATTGTAAGATAGGACAGTAATTAACATTTAATACCAAACGCAAAAGCATAAAATTTATATATCGGCATGCTTTAGTAAACCGTTTGTAAAATTCATCACTTTAATTAATAGAATTTTCTCTGGTGGAATTGTTAATCATCAATTCCTGCTTTGTTGGCTCAACTAATCAAAGAAAAAAAATGTGTGCGTCGTAGGACGCATGACAAAAGCTACGCTTATTTGGCATTTTTGGTGGGAATTATAAGGATGAACAATTAATACGCTTCTAATAAAATAAATAACGTTTTCAAATTAAACAACTGACATTTCAAACATACGGACTAGTGTAGTACTAAAATCGCGTAGTTACAACCTATAGCTGCGCATGCGGCTGCACGAGAGTAACTTCCGTCTTATCTCTGTCGCGTCAGCCTTTTTGCTGGTTCACTGCCCACCGCAAGACGTTCGTTTGCAAGAAGGGGGACGAGTGTGCCATAAGAAGTGTACCTTCATATACATATTTTTTTAATGAATATTATCTGTGTGTGTAATTGTCTTTGAACAAGTGTTTTTAATTTTATTAAATGCATTTTATGGTTTTTACTTATTTTTAAGGGAGATAATTATTTACCTGATTTTGACAAAGTAATGCAAGGTTGTTTAATTGTTTTGCCACATCAGGATGTTCTCGTCCTAGAACCTTCTCTCTAATTTCCAGAGCACGTTTACAAAGAGGCTCTGCCTCTTTATATTTGCCCCGTTTTCCATATAACACAGCCAAATTGTTTAACGTTGCAGCTACTGCAGGATGATTTTCACCAAGTGTTTTCTCACGAATTGCTAATGCGTCATTGAGTAAATTGGCAGCTTCTTTGTATTTGTTTTGATCTCTAGATTATTATATAAAAGCATATTATTTCCAAATCACTTAACCCAAAATTGTATATTCACCTGTAAACTAAGGCAAGAATATTCAACATAGTTGCAACATCTGGATGATCATGACCACTGGTTTTTTCTAAATCTTCAAGTGCTTGTTTGCATAGAGGTACAGCAACTTCGTAACGACCCTGAGAAGCATACTGTATAACTAAATTATGTAATGTACGAAGACGAGCTGGAATTTCATATCCAGCAGTAACTTGTTGTGCAAGTTGACTTGGTGGTGTAGGGGACATTGCTGAAAGAAATTATTATTAATATCTATTACAACTTCAGAAAGTAACTGTTCAAAATTACTAATATAAAAAGAAATAGAGTTTTAATTCATATTTCTAAAGGTTTAAATTCATACCGCTTCTTTCTTCATTGTCATCATCAGGGAATAAATCAACAACAGGATCGGGTTTCTCATTTCTAGGATTTTCGGATGCATTTTCTTCGTTTAAATCTTGATCATAACGACTAACGGAGGCCATAAAATCCAAGTGACGTTTTTCTTCTTCTAATTGAGCCACGGCTTGTTCGCTAGCTTGTAAACGTTGTTGAGTGGAAGCAAGTTCATCACGTAGCCACGCATTTTCTTGGCATAAACGGCGGACTTGGGTACGTAATTTCTGCTTTTCTGCTTCAACCATTTGTAAATGCGAAGCCAATGCCATAATCACCTAATACATAAAAGGATCATAAATAATTAAAGTTGGGTGCTGTTTTCATCTTTTTATTTTTTTATTTTTATTTAGTCAACGGGTAGTTGCCCTTTTTACAAAAATAGATAAAAAAATATATTGTCCAATAATAGCAAATATAAAGAAAAAAAATGTTAAATAGCTCAATTAACAATTTTGTTACTATATTTGTATTTAGGTATAAAATTATTATAAATATCTGAAAAAAAATTTCTTTTAACCTTTTCTTAAATACGGATAATTGATTAATGTTAGTAATATTATGTGGTACAACGATTTTATTCCAATTTCTCTTAATACTGGAATAATGCACATAATTACTTTGAGAATTTTGTTCCAATAAATCCCTAGCAACTCTGAGTGTACAAGAAACATCTCTTATCTGAAATATTTCCTTCAACTGTTCACATTTTATTAAATTAAGTTTTATCTTTTTGACTATCAATATATCATTGTATGTATTGTGACGGACGTGTCATTTTGAATGACGTTGACATTAGCCGACTGCGAAAGTTGAATGAAAGTTACATATGACGCGTTCCAGAAGGTTCGAGAGTTGCTGGACGTTTCGAGAATTACCTAGAAACATCCATAATCATACTATAATATTATAAATGCGAATGTAAGTTTGTTTGTTACGCTTTCACGCAAAAACTACTTAACCGATCATCATGAAACTTTGCACATACACTCTTGAAGGTAGTAGAAGTAACATAGGATACTTTTTATTAAAAAAAAAATAAAAATTTTTTTACGAAACATAAGAAAATTGTTTGTCAAAATATCGTCAAATTTAGCTACTTCAACGCCATCTAGCATCAAAGTAATGAAGTTTCAACCCTGAATACTGTAATACCGGCCCACTGTATTAGAAGATCTAACAGCTAACCACAAAAATTACGGATAACCTCAAAAATGTGAATAGTTTTATACTGCATGTAACGACAGAAGAAAATAACAATAAATATAGAAAAATTAGAAACAGTTGAAACTATATTCAATTGAATTAGATATTGAATTAGATATTGTCGTCACCGTCGGTGCGGCCGAAGGAATTCCGATCTTACTCGCTGATGTTAATTCTTACTCTGCTACTATATTGACTCATTTCTATTATTATACCCTTACTCTTTATCTCTCTGCGGGCGAAGCCGCGGGCAAAAAGCTAGTACTATATAAGGCACAGCGTTGGACAGTTTGACAGTATTTGATAGAAGAGAGTGACATATATAAGCAAGAAGAGAAGAAAAAGTGATTAAAAAGCGAAATAGCTATTGAGTTGTTGTTGTAATCTAAATAGTTATTGAATCGTTGTTGTTATAGAGTTAATTTAATAAAAGTGTTGAGAGAAAAATACGTGATTTTGTAAATTACGTAACAAGTGGTGTCAGGAGTAAAGATTTATGCCAGTAGCAAGAAGTCAAACGTCAACAATGGAGGAGCAGATGAAAATTTTGATGAAAATGCTGAAAGAAATGAAGGCAAGCCAGGAAGAAATGAAGGCAGGCCAGGAAGAAATTAAGGCAGATAAGGAAGTGTAAGAATGTCGAGAATAAAACCACCAACATTCGATAGAAAGGTCTCTTGACCAGTCTATCTCAAACAATTCGACGCTGCTGCCAAGGCAAATGAGTGAAATGAAATGGAGAAAGCCACTGCCCTGATCATAGCGCTACGTAGGGAAGCTCTAGTATACCAGAAATGCAACAAAACGATTTTAAAATTCTGGTGAACCGATTGGAGATGCGCCATGGTGATAAACACCTACAACAAATGTACTAGGCGCAGTTAAAAAGTCGCTATCAACGTAGCAGCGAAAGCCCCCAACAATTCGAAGCGGACGTCGAAAGACTTGTGCGGTTGGCTTATCCTAGTGCCCCTCAGTACTTTACAGACCAGCTATCTACCCAAATGTTTGTCGATGGAGTACGAGATGTCGAAATACAGCAAGCCCTGCGCATGTCCCGACATAAAACTGCAGGCGAAGCATTGTCGCATGCGCTAGAATATGAAGCAGCCAAACAAGCATCCAAAGGACACATTAGAATCCGGCAGGCTGGGTTGAATTTTGAAGACGATGGCGAGATATTTCGGCAAGAAATTGTGAAAATAGCGAAAGAGGTCATGTCTTCAAAACCGAAGGAAGGGGTGAGCGAGCGCCCACGTTGATGGAATTGCGACAAATATGGGTATCTTTCACGCGATTGCGTCAAGAGGAAGCGAGAAGTTACATGTTGGAATTATGGAAATACGGGGCACTTGAGCAGCGGCTGTCCATCTGGAAGAAGACAGACGTCAGCCGCCGAAGAAAACAAGCAGGGAAACTAAACATAGGCCTTACAGAGCGAAAGCCGGCTTTGCGTCCCCAAGCCCCATTCACATCATCTCCGTATCGAAAACAACCACTGGTAATTCACTTTCTGTGGATGGTTTTGTGGACGGCAGGAAGTTGAAACTGATAGTGGATACCGGCGCATCAAGAACGATATTTAACCCTCGAATAATAGAGGATTCGACCGCTAACCATAAATGCTGTCTTAACAACTGCGACAGGGGAAACAACATCATTTCATGGAGAATGCGAAGTGGTGATCGGTCTTGGAGACGCAAGCCTATACCAACAAGTGCTGGTGGCCGATATCACCGACGACATAATTTTGGGACTCGACTTCATGGAAAGACACCGAATCCAGCTAGACATGGGAACAAAATGTTTACGAATAGGAAATCAAGAACTACCACTAGAGAACAAAGGGAAGAAAACGGGAAGCTGCCAGAAGTACTACAAGAACTAATCAACAAGGCAACTGAACATCTTACTGAAGATGAAACTCGAAAACTAGAACACCTAATTAGAACGTATCAGAACGTGTTTGCGAATGATGACACCGATTATGGAAGAACCAATTTAGCGTACCACCGAATCAACACAGGAAATGTAAGACCAATCAAACAGCCACCCAGACGAGTACCATGGGCCAAACGAGAAGAAGTCGATTCATTGATCAAAGACATGCGCGAGAAAGGGATAAGAGAACCATCGAAAAGTCCATGGAATTCCCCTATCGTCTTAGTACGTAAGAAGGACGGATCAACAAGATTCTGTGTTGATTATCGACGATTGAACGAAGTAACACATAAAGACAGCTATCCTTTGCCACGAATCGACGACACGTTAGATTGTCTGTCGAGCGAAATTAAATGGTTCTCGACGTTGGACCTAAAGAGCGGATATTGGCAAGTCGACGTGCATCCTGAAGACAAAGAAAAGACTGCGTTTACAGTAGGAAAGGGTCTCTGGCAATTCAATGAAATGTCCTTCGGTCTATGCAACGCACCAGCAACTCTTGAAAGATTAATGGAAACCATTTTACAAGGATTTAATTGGGAAATCTGCTTGGTCTATTTGGATGACGTCATTGTGTTTGGGCGAACGTTTGAAGACCATCTCGCCAATCTAAGCAGAGTATTTCAAAAATTCACAGCGGCAAAGCTCAAATTAAATCCCAAAAAGTATGCGTTGTTTAGAAGAGAAGTGAAATACCTAGGCCATGTCATATCCAATAAAGGCGATTGTACAGATCTTGACAAGACCGAGGCAGTTCGTAATTGGCCGCAACCAACGAATCAGTATGAACTGACGAGTTTCTTGGGACTATGTTCGTACTATAGAAGATTCGTGAAGGGATTTGCGGATGTGGCTCGCCCCTTGCATAGACTTACCGAGACTGGAGTGCCTTTAGATTGGACGAACACCTGTCAAGAAGCCTTCCAAATTCTGAAAAATTAGTTGTCCAACACCCCGATTTTGATATATCCCGAATTTGGAAAACCATTCATTGTCGACACCGATGCGAGCAATGTGGGTATTGGAGGGGTTCTTTCCCAAGTTCAAGACGGTAAAGAACGAGTAATCGCATATTTTAGCAAGACACTGTCAAAGCCCGAGAAAAACTATTGTGTGACCTGCCGAGAACTATTGGCAGCGGTAAAAACTATAGAACATTTCCACAAATATCTATATGGGCGAGAATTCCTGTGGCCAGATGGTTACAGCGTTTACGAGAATACAATTTCAAGATTGAACATCGGCCAGGGAAACACCATGGTAATGCCGACACCTTATCAAGACGACCATGCCCACGGAATTGCAAGCATTGTTCTTCTGTGGAACGAAAACAAGGGTTAGAACAAATTCCATGCCTACATACCACCGTGGAGAGACAAGAAAATTGGGAAGACACAGTGTTGATTGAAGAACAGCGAACCGATGATGACCTTGGACCCATCATGAAATGGAAGGAGACAGGAGAATCTCAACCAACGTAGGCGGACGTAAGCCCCCTGAGTACTACGACGAAATGTTATTGGGCCCAATGGGATTCCCTAAAGCTCGAGAATGGAGTCCTTAAAAGAATCTGGGAAAGTCCAGACGGGACCAAGAAGCGCCTACAAGTTGTGTTGCCCAAGAAGAAGACGAAAGAAGTAATAAAAGAGCTGCATGCTGGGACTGGAGGTGGACATTTTGGTGTGAAGAAGACATTAGAGAAAATTCGTGAACGGTATTACTGGGTGAAAGCTAGATTGGATGTGGAAGACTGGTGTAGAAAATGCGAAGTATGTGCTTCCAACAAAGGTCCGAGAACCAGGACACGAGGAAAGATGCACCAGTATAACGTCGGAGCACCATTCGAAATATGGATATCGCTGGAAACCGCTACATCCTCGTTGTGATGGATTACTTCAGCAAGTGGCCGGAAGCCTATGCAATCTCCAACCAGGATGCAACCACCGTGGCGGAGGCAATAATAAACAACTGGATCAGCCGATATGGAGTTCCTATTGAGATTCACACTGACCAGGGCCGAAATTTTGAATCAAAAATATTCCAACAAGTGTGTGAATTGATGGGAATAAGAAAAACTAGAACGAGTCCCTTGCATCCTCGGTCTGATGGCGTGGTAGAGCGTTTTTAATGCGATTATAGAAAACAACCTGAGGATGTTCGTAAAAGATCATCAGACCGACTGGGATCGCCACATTCCCTTATTCCTTCTGACCTATAGGACATCCATACACGAGACCACCGGACAGACCCCTTCCTATGTGCTATTCAGGAAAGAACTGAGACTACCTGCTGATCTGATGTTTGGTCGACTTGAAGATTCTTCGCTGTCCATGGACGATTATGTGTCTAAACTACGCGAGCGGCTACACCATCCATGAAGCCGTCAGAACAAGAATAAAAATTCGAAAGTGACCGAATGAAGACCCGCTACGATCAGCGCGCGAATTCCACTGGATTCAGGGAGGGCGATCGTGTATGGCTCTATAATCCAGTTCACAAGAAAGGAAGGTGCCCTAAATTACAACGGAATTGGGAGGGCCCATACAAAGTGATTACCCGGATAAACGATGTCGTCTACAGGATACAACGAGGCCCCAAATTGAAGATGAAAGTTGTACACCTCGACCGGTTGGCTCCATACACAGTGGAAGAAACTAATCGGGACGATCAGCGCTAGAGGGGGGGGGCAGTGTGACGAGCGTGTCATTTTGAATGACGTTGACATTAGCCGACTGTGAAAGTAGAATGAAAGTTACCTATGATGCGTGCCAGAAGGTTCGAGAGTTGCTGGACATTTCGAGAATTACCTAGAAACGTCCATAATACTATATAAGGAACAGCGATATGATAGAAGAGAGTGACAGATATAAGCGAGAAGAGAATAAAATGTGATTAAAAAGCGAAATAGCTATTGAGTTGTTGTTGTAATCGAAATAGTTATTGAATCGTTGTGGTTATAGTTACTTTAATAAAAGTGTTGAGAGAAAGATACGTGATTTTGTAAATGGTACGTAACAATATGTAGAGATTTAACGGATTCAAGATTATATAACATTGCATAAGTGTTATAGTTATGTTCAAATACACTAATGGGATTTCCATTCTTAAAAGATAGGTATCTTAAAAATTTATGTTGTATTGCTTCCATTTTATTTATATCAATTTCCTACGATCTTGATTTATATTTTTGCTAATTGGCATTATTACACTGTAATTTATAATTCTTAGAAACATCGTTTTCTTTTGGTTTATTAATATTTAGTAATTTCAATTTATCCACCATCAGAATACTGTTTAAAAAGCAAATCAATATGAATATAGATAAGTATTTTTAACTGTGTGTCTATTATTTTTACTTTTTACTAGTGTCTATTAAATTTTATTGTTAATCTTTTGTTCTAGGTATATATAGGTATAAAGTTTTAATTTAATATTGTTTAGAATTAAGTTTTTGAGTTGTATAAGTATTTAATTTAATTTTAATTGCTTTTAATATTTTACTAAAGTTCGAATTTCTTGGTTGGTAATTTTACCAGTGTGAGGACGCCCTAGTTTATGTAAGGCAGCCTTGAGAGTGAAATAGTTGGAGGGGTTTAGAGACTCCTCAGAATGTTCTAGATTGCGAGCGAGAGAAGAGCCTTGAGAGCTCAGTTTGATTTAAGCACAAACCGTATAAAACATTAGAATTTGATATTCATTTTACTTTCACCTATGTTTTGTTTTTCTTTTGGTGTTTTTAATATTATAAATAATAATCTACAATTATTATAAATATTGCTGTTGACTTCTACACCTTACAATCCTGGTCCTTCGAGGGAATATCATCTCAACATAATCAACGAGCCAACATTTTGGTCAAAACGAGCCGGATACAAAAGAATTGGCGGCATTTGGAGTGTAGTGCTGGAGAAAAATACAGCAAGTGGGAAGTAAAAACACAGAAGATTTACTTCGTCGAAAAGAAAAGTGTTATCACACTGGCTGCTCGTTAGTAAGCAAAATACTAAACGAGGATAAGAAGTAAGAAATTAAAACCTGTTCAAGACAATAGTAGAAGTCTTTCGAGCTGGTTGAGTGCCGTACAAACAAATAAATATTGTACGAGCAATTGATGCTGTTTGAACCATAATTGGGAGCTAATCGGACCATCACTGAGGTTATTCGAGCCATTATTGAATGCCGTTTGAGAAGTTGATGCTATTCGAGCCATTTTTGGGAGTCAGTCAAACCATCATCGGGTGCTGTCTAAGCAATTTGGTTGCTTTGCAAGTCATTGGAACTGGTCAAGCCATTTGGGTGCTGTTGAAAAGAGAAGCAACAGGTTGAGAACCACGGAATTCCACGAACGCTAGCCGCAGAGAAGCCGAACCAGCGCCGCAGTGGATCGGAAAGGAGGTAGCAACGTCAGAAAATTCTTAGAAGATAAGTTCCTACACTTATAATTTAACGTATTTGTTTTTCGGGGAATTTTTAATAAAAAGATTCTAATTAAAACACGATGGAAGAGTTTCAAAAAAAGAGAACGATTGCAAAAAGGGCAATCACAAAGATAGAAACTTATGTTAATAATAAAATTAGAGACCGTGAGGTAGATAAAGATCAGTTTAATTTGAGAGAAGAACATTTAATCAAAGCATTTCAAATGTATGATGAAGTCCAAAGCGAATTGGAGTGTCTTGACGAAGCTTACGCGTCAGATAGACAGTTGAAGAAGAATATTTTACGTTGTTAGCGAAAATAAGAAGTAAAACGCAGTCACCATCACGTCAAGTAATTTGTCACATAGGTCTCAAATGAACGATCAAGTAAATATTAAAATGCAGGAAATGAAAACTCCAACCTTTACAGGCAAATATGAAGATTGAAGTGGGTTTATTAATCTGTTTAAAAAAAAATATAGAAAATGTAGAAAAATTTGTGTATTTGAGTTCTTCTCTTACAGGAGAACCATTAAATTTAATTAAAGAATTAGAATTGACGAATGAAAATTATGTAATAGCTATGGATTTGTTAAAAGAAAGATATGAAAATAATTTAGTAACAATTAACAGTCATTTGAAAGAATTAGTTGGAACAAAATCGGTAGCTAAAGGTGAAGCGACAACATTAAGAGAATTTTGCGTAAAAATACGACATGTTAATGCTTTAAAATCTTTAAAATTGCCTGTAAAGGAATTAAATGCAAGGGTTGACACACAGAAACTAGTATTGCCTCCAAATGTTGAGCTAGCGGATTCGAAATACGATCAACCAGCTAAGTTAGACTTGTTAATTGGAGCTGATTTATATTTTGAACTAATATCACCGGGTTTAATAAGACTAGGTCCTAATTTATCCACCCTCCAAAATAGCCAACTAGGTTGGCTTGTAGCTGGAAATGCACCTACTAATTCTAGATCTTTTTTTAGTGCTACTTTGGTTTGCTCTTCATCAATGAGTTTAGAGGAGTCAATGGGCAGATTTTGTCAATTGGAGGAGGTAGCTGATGTACAGGAGTTGTCTCTGGAGGAGAAAAAGTGTGAAAAGATGTTTCAGGAGTCTTGCAAGCAGTTGAGTAATGGACAGTTTCAAGTAAATCTTCCATTAAGAGAACCTGAAGCGCACAAAAAATTGGGGAAATCTTTTTGTTTAACAAAAAATAGATTTTTGGGTTTAGAAAAACGTTTATTAAGAAACAATGAATTATTTAAAGAATATAAAAAAATTATTGATGAATACGTTCAATTAGATCATGGTAAATATGTAATGTTTGATGAAAAACTAGAAAAAAGTCGAATTAATAGATGTTTTTTGCCTCACCACTGTGTGATAAAAGAAGAAAGTCTCAGTACTTAATTGAGAGTAGTTTTTGACGCCTCCATGAAAACAAATTCCGGAATATCTTTAAATGAAATTTTACTAAAAGGCTATACGGTCCAGCCTGAATTATTTGATATCTTGTATCGATTCAGAACTTTCAACTACGCGTTAACAGCAGACATTCAGAAAATGTATCGGATGGTAAAGATTAATACAGATCAGTTATTTTTGCAAAACATACTTTGGCGTGAAGACTCGAGTCAAGATTAAAAATGTATAGAGTTGCAGACTATCACTTATGGCACAAAGCCAGCAGCCTTTTTGGCTACTAGAGTATTAAAGAAATTAGCAGATGATAGTTTGTCCAATTATCCTTTAGCCTCAAAAGCAATTTTACAACAATGTTACATGGACGATTTTTTGTGCGGTTCAGACTCTTTGGAGGAAGCGGTTAAATTAAAAGGTGAGCTTGTTGAGTTGTTAGGTTCTGCAGGGTTTAGACTTCACAAATGGCGTTCCAACGAGCCAACTTGTCTAAATGATAGTAATACGAAAAATGTTCAAGAAAAAATAATTGAATTAGAAAATGAAATATCTAATAAAGTATTGGGTATATCTTGGAGTGCATCTCAAGATATATTTAAAATAAGTTTTTCCTTTTCAAAAGATACGAGTGGATTAACTAAGAGATTTGTGCTTTCTCAAATTGCTAAAATTTTTTATCTATTGGGATTAGTAAGTCCAAAGTAGTAGTTGCTAAAATAATTATGCAAAAAGTATGGCTTAAGAAAATAGAAAGGGAAGTTAATACCCGACGAGTTGGCTCAGCAATGGAAAACATTTGTTTTAGATATTTATGATTTGCGAGAAGTTCAGATTCCAAGGGCATTGTGTGAAAGAAAGCAATTGAAAGAAGTCCAGTTACATGGATTTTCTGATGCTTCAACGATAGCATATGGTTGTTGTATTTACCTAAGAGTACTGTATTCTAATGGAAAAATTTCTTCAAAGATAATCTGTTTTAAATCTGGAATAGCTCCATTGAAGGTAATAACTTTGCCTAGACTCGAGTTATGTGGTGCTCTGTTGCTTTCAAGACTAGTTGCGAAAGTAAGGTCGATTCTTTTAATTGAAACCAAAAATATAACCTTATGGACAGATTCTCAAATAGTTTTGTGTTGGTTGTCTGCTGCATCTTCCAAGTGGCAAACATTTGTAGCGAACAGAGTCTCTGAAATTCAGGACTTGACTATGGGCTGTGATTGGAAGCATGTAAGGTCTTCTGACAATCCTGCTGATTTAGTTTCCAGAGGCACTACTGTCAAGGAAAAAATCTACTCTAATTTATGGTGGCATGGTCCTGAATTTCTATCTAATAAAGATTGGAATATTTTCTTGAATCGAGAGAATCATGAAATGATTAATACAGTTCCGGAAGAAAAAAGAATTTCTCTAAATAATGTAAAATTAATTCCTTTAGTTGATTGGAAACGATTCTCCAATTTTTCTCGTTTGCAAAGAGCAGTGGCATACTTGCTACGATTCATCCACAACTCTCAGAGAAAAGAAGATAGGTTAGTAGGCATTCTGTCAGTTTCAAAGTTGAGAAACTCATTAAATACTATTTTGCTTTTAATTCAAAAAGAAAATTTTGGCATTGAAATATGTGCTTTAAAGACAAAAGGTGCAATACCGAGTACGTCTCAGCTACGTTCCTTAAATTTATTTATTGAAAAAGAAGGGCTTTTAAGAATTAATGGTAGACTAACCCAAGCTGACATTTCCCATGATCAAAAATTTCCTTTTTTTCTACCAGCAAAAAATCACACAGTAAGGTTGCTCATTAAATTAGAACATAAGAGACTTTTGCATGCCGGTGCTCAAATTACCTTGTCTCATCTTAGATTAACTTATTGGATTATAAACGGTCTGAGAGAAGTTAAAAATATTCTAAAAAATTGCCTAACTTGTCATCGATTAAAGGCTCAGGCCTCTCAACAACTCATGGGTTCTCTTCCAGCTGACAGAGTGAATGTAGCTCGAGCTTTTCTCTAGGTGGGAATAGATTTTGATGGTACTGTGATAGTTAAAAATGCTAGAATTCGAGGTGCTGTAAGCACTAAAGCTTACATTTCATTGTTTGTGTGTATGGTAACGAAGGCTATTCATTTGGAGTTAGTTTCTAGTTTGTCAACTGAAGCTTTTTTACTTACACTTAAAAGATTTATTTCCAGGAGAGGCAAACCTCAAATTATCTACAGTGATAATGCTACCAACTTCAAGGGAGCAAACAATTATTTAAGAGATGTTTTTAAATTTTTTGATTCTCGAAGAAATAAAGATTCAGCAGATAATTTTTTAGCAAATTCTTCAATTGAATGGAAGTTTATACCTCCAAATAGTCCTCATTGGGGTGGGCTTTGGGAAGCAGGAATAAAATCTGCTAAAAATTACTTGAATAAAGTAATGGGTAATGCTAACTTAACTTTTGAGGAAGTAACAACTGTATTAGCTCAAATAGAAGCTATTCTTAATTCGCGACCTTTATGTCCTGTTTCAAATGATCCCTCTGTTCTTAATTGTTTGACTCCAGCTCATTTTTTAATAGGTCAACCTTTAACGGTTCATCCTGAGTACGACGTGTCTGAAAGACCTGAAAATAGATAGATTGTCTTATTGGGAAAAATGTACAAAACTCCAACAGGATTTTTGGAAAAGATGGTCTAAGGATTATCTTAATCTATTACAGAACAGACCTAAATGGTTAAAAGAATGTAAAAATTTAGAAGTAAACGATCTTGTATTAGTTAAAGACGATAACCTTTCACCCTTGAAGTGGAACTTAGCTAGAATTATAGAAATTCACCCAGGTACTGACTCAAGAGTAAGGGTGGTAAAAATTCGCACTCAAGATGATGTTTATACAAGGCCAATTGTCAAATTAGTATTTATAAACTTAACAAAACAGGAAAATTGATGGAATGCTAGGAGAACAAAATTATCAGCATGCTTTTGATCCAATTATAATCACTATGCTGACAAATGGCAAATTTAGTTTTAGCGCCATGCTAAGATTTGGATTCTGAACGTATAAACTAGGTACTTTTACTATTTTCCATTTATCAGCACCAGTGCTAATAATTTGGAATTCGCAAAATATTATTTATTCATATTTTGGGCAGTGCACATTTTTTAACGATTTAATTGGTACACGAAATGTTTATACCTAAATTAATTTCTGATGTTACAAAACTTTCCTAAGAACTGATCTAAGAAATCAAAGAAAACTATCTCTACCCTTAGATATAATTGTTCAGAACTTTTTTGGTGAGTTGAATGGGTACTTCGGTTAATCTTTTTCAGAAAGATATACTTCGGCTTAATTTTTTATCTCCTATAATGTATAGCAGTTACAAAGGAAGAAAATGTCTTCTCCATCAATGTTTTCCGACAAAAATTGTGGGAATGTAGAGATTTTTGAATTAACTCGATTCTGACTGGTGCGATTTGAATAAAATTTGATACGTATACTTTACTCAGAATTATATGCTTAACTAATTTGTTAAGGGCAGATATTACTCCCATCCTTAAAAAAATGATCGCAATTTGTTATAAATTTTTAATGTTTTTAATATAGGTATTTGACAATTTTAATAAATAAGGGATCCTATTTGTAGTGAAACCCTTGTACCTTTGTATAAATCATCTTAATCTTATTCATTAATTTATATCGGCTTCTTCTCTCGATCAACAACAATAACAAGAAACAATTATGCACATCAGAAATACAATTACACCAGTAAAGTGCATTATCATTGTAATAACCGGGGTCTAGCGTTCTCTACTTTCCAATTTAATAATTTGGTAAACTCACTTCTTTTTAATAGAGCACTTTTTTAGTTCCTGTAACCGTGATTTACGAAAAGAGGATAAACCAACGAGGACGCGTTCGTTCGGGAATTCTAATTCCAATGAAAACAATAGGATTCGATTTCGTTCAATTTATGTTTGGATTTAAACCTTAAAATCACAATCGACAAATATATGTGCACAATCGGTTCAAATAGTCACTTGTTTCGATTAACTATCAGATTAGGCGCGAAAAGATTTTAACGCATTGTCGATACATACATAAAAAATGTGTATTATAATAATTTCTAATTTCTCGGCATAACCAATGCACTGATGTTGCAAAAATGTGGTTGCTAATAAGTAGCCTTTCAGTTAAAAAACTACGAGTTAATTAAAAACACGGTATTTTACCTGCGCTTCTCCAAGGCCCAATTCAATCATTTCAGCACTTTGTTGAACCAATCCCACTCTTTCTGATGCAACAGGATCTGGAATGTCTTGCAAGCCTTGCAACATTCCGGCATGTTCAGTTCGAAGTGCTTCTAATCCTTGAGCTACAGTGCGAACTGCAGAAACGATCTCTTCTTGGGTCATTGCGGTCATTTTAGCAAAATTTTCTATCCTTTTACTGTAAAAAATAAACAATAAATGAGTAATTACCTATCAACACGTCATGTAAGTAACTAGAGTTAATAGTAAAGAATAAACACAAGTTTCAAAAAACTTTTATTGTAACACACTACAATTGTTTCGACACACAGTGTCTTCATCAGGTGTGATGAATAGTATAAACTTAGTCTAAATTACAAGCTATATATAGGTACAAAAATAGAGGGGGGTATTAGAAAATATTTAATAATGGCGACATTTTGCAGTCTACTTGGTCATTTAACGCTAAATTTTGTTTGTAAAATCTGTTTATTTCTAAACCTTCTAGATAGTCGAGTTTTAAACTATTGTTCTGATAATGTAATATTTTATAATCTAAATTGAAGTTATGTCCCTGGCTATTAAGATGATCTGCATAAGTGGAATCAGATTTTTTATTAACAAAACTATTGTAGTGCTCTTTAATCCTAGTTTTAAATGATCTACCCGTCTTTCCTACGTACACTAAATTACAATTTGCACAACTTAAACAGTACACCCCAGATTTAAGATCTTTAGGTGTTTTACATTTGTCGTTAAGAATATGTAGACCTAATGAATTGTTGGTTTTGAAAGAGATAAAACTATTGTTTATACGTTTGATGTTGTTGCCTATAGTTGTAGTGATGTTCCCTAAGTATGTTAAACAATTAAACTTTTCTGGTTTACTTTTGATCTTCGGATATATCATATTTAATGTTTTTTGATTAAGTTTTTTGTTTAAAATGTCATCTACTACTGAAGTTGAGTAGCCATTATTTATTGCTATTACATGAATTCTTTTTAGTTCTGTTGAATAATTTTCCGTATTCAGGGGTATATGGATCAATCTATGTATAGAAGCATAAAAAGTAGCTAGTTTGTGGGACATAGGATGGAAAGATTTAGCATGTATTACTGTGTCCGTGTGGGTCGGTTTGTGAAAAATATTAAATTCGTGTTTTGTATTATTGCGTTTAATTGTTAAATCTAAAAAGTTAAGCGAACCGTTTACTTCTAATTCAATCGTAAATTTGATCTTTTTATGAATGTTGTTTATATCTTGGTGAAACTTGTTTAATTTAATTTTTTTTAATTTTTAAGTTTTATATTAGCAATTTTGCTAATATAAAACTTAATAACAACAGTAAATTACTATCGTTTGATGTTACTAATTTGTTTGCCAGCATACCTCCACGGGAAGTCATTAATATTATTCAGAACAAGTTAATTACAGAAAATTCCAACCCCGAAATTATTCAGGAAATTTTAACCTTATTAGAAATTTGTTTAAACCAAAATTACCTACAGTTTGATCAAGATTTCTATTTTCAAAATAACGGATTAGCCATGGGTAACCCACTGAGCCCAATGCTGGCTGAGATCTTCATGAATTACCTAGAAAACAAAATAACAAACCACCCTTTATTTAAATATTGTACGTATTGGTTTAGATACGTTGATGATATTCTTATTTGTTTCAACGGGTCTATTAGACAATTAAACAAGTTTCACCAAGATATAAACAACATTCATAAAAAGATCAAATTTACGATTGAATTAGAAGTAAACGGTTCGCTTAACTTTAATTTAACAATTAAACGCAATAATACAAAACACGAATTTAATATTTTTCACAAACCGGCCCACATGGACACAGTAATACATGCTAAATCTTTCCATCCTATGTCCCACAAACTAGCTACTTTTTATGCTTCTATACATAGATTGATCCATATACCCCTGAATACGGAAAATTATTCAACAGAACTAAAAAGAATTCATGTAATAGCAATAAATAATGGCTACTCAACTTCAGTAGTAGATGACATTTTAAACAAAAAACTTAATCAAAAAACATTAAATATGATATATCCGAAGATCAAAAGTAAACCAGAAAAGTTTAATTGTTTAACATACTTAGGGAACATCACTACAACTATAGGCAACAACATCAAACGTATAAACAATAGTTTTATCTCTTTCAAAACCAACAATTCATTAGGTCTACATATTCTTAACGACAAATGTAAAACACCTAAAGATCTTAAATCTGGGGTGTACTGTTTAAGTTGTGCAAATTGTAATTTAGTGTACGTAGGAAAGACGGGTAGATCATTTAAAACTAGGATTAAAGAGCACTACAATAGTTTTGTTAATAAAAAATCTGATTCCACTTATGCAGATCATCTTAATAGCCAGGGACATAACTTCAATTTAGATTATAAAATATTACATTATCAGAACAATAGTTTAAAACTCGACTATCTAGAAGGTTTAGAAATAAACAGATTTTACAAACAAAATTTAGCGTTAAATGACCAAGTAGACTGCAAAATGTCGCCATTATTAAATATTTTCTAATACCCCCCTCTATTTTTGTACCTATATATAGCTTGTAATTTAGACTAAGTTTATACTATTCATCCCACCTGATGAAGACACTGTGTGTCGAAACAATTGTAGTGTGTTACAATAAAAGTTTTTTGAAACTTGTGTTTATTCTTTACTATTATGGATAAGTTTCAACATGTATCAGCTTTGAACCTAAATAGTTTAACTAGAGTTAATTTAGGTAGACGTAACTGTTTATTACATTATTGTAGAATATATTAGATAGTTGAGCACATAGCCGGAAGAAAACACATAAACACTCAATAGTTCCAATTATAGGTATTTGAGCAAATATCCAAAATACAACACATATCTGCATACTCAGTAATTTTAATGTTATAACTTACACAACTTCGGGACAATTTTTAATTTAATGTTTTGATTACACGATAGTCAAAAATATCACGATAATGATCCTAATTTTACCATAGAATAATTAGTCTAGTAGTGGACACCATACTGTTATTGTTTTCGTTGAGCATAAAAATGGTTTACAGAAAAAAAAATCGACCGAGAGCTGTCAATTCAAGGCAAATGGGGAGCGATGAAGTACTTACCTTTGTATGCTTTCTTCTTACAACTCTTTCACACTCAACCATATCTTTCATTTTTATTTTGTGTGAATCTCGTTATTTTATAAGATTTACTAAACTACTCCATTGAACAATTAGTTATCGTTTTATTCATATTATGATTTTTACAAATAATATGTGACATTTGATAATTCCGGAAAATTTTTAGCGCCCAAGATTGATAACTTTATTCGTATTTAATAATCATATTTACAGTATACACAAGTAACTCTTAACTCCGACTTAAAGTGAAATTTTCTGCTCCGTCAACGATACTGAAAAATAAAATTTTCAACTTTAAACAATCAAAAGCCGATGTGCACATTATTTAGGTAAAGTGCGGAAAAATTTTAATTCGGCGCGTTATGTTTGAGAACTTGAGTCCTTTATACGCAGGTACGTGACAACGTTATTCGCTATCAAAGCTAAGACTGCATGGAGTCATAATTTTTACTTATAATCAAATTATTTAAAAAAAAAGCGCGTGTGCGTTCAGATCTTATCCCACTGTTTAGCAGCTACTGTCAAACGGGGAGCGGGCATAAGTATCTAAATTTAAATTAGTCTGAAGTACCAAACGTTTTATCTACTGCTGCGGAAGATATCTTCAGTAGCATAGTCTTCTTCTACGAGTGCGCATGTGTTGAAAGTGTTTCATTCCAACTAATATGGGTGTGCGGACCGTACCTACGACCTACTTTCATACAAATTTAAAATCTGGATAGGGCGGAAAGCCCTTTTCAGCTTCTTTTATTAGGAGTCGCGTTAGTGGTTGAGTGATGGTGGTTAGGGGTAGAATGATGAGACGGACGAAATGAAGACAGAAGTGAAAATCGTCTGTTGAATATTATTCCCAACTCAGCACTTTCCTAAATGATCCAAGGAAACCACAGAACTACTTGTACCAGAACAGTCCCTGCCCCGGAATCGAACCAGAGATCTCCCGAATGCTAAACTATATTAATCCAGACGACTAGACCATGCCGCTCAGTGCTTGTATTATTGCAGTACTGCTCTATTTATACAATCGTCGATACGTGTACTCAGATATTCGATTGATAATGAAGTATGTATGCTTATTTCTGCCTTATCGTAACTATTCACTATCAGCTCTTCTTTTAGATATGGTGAGATTTCTGGCTCCCGAATGCACGATGCTGTGTCATGCAAATCAAACAAAAGTATTTTTCGATTAATAACTTAACATGAATACGGACAAAAAAGGCATCAAGTCAGAAACTTGCATAGACCGAAGGGCATTTCATTGAATTGCCAAAGACCGTTTCCTGTAGTAAACGCTGTCTTTTCTTTGTCTTCAGGATGCACTTCGACTTGCCAATATCCACTCTTTAGGTCCAACGTCGAGAACCATTTAATTTCGCTCGACAGACAATCTAACGTGTCGTCGATTCGTGGCAAAGGATAGCTGTCTTTATGTGTTACTTCGTTCAATCGTCGATAATCAACACAGAATCTCGTTGATCCGTCCTTCTTACGTACCAACACGATAGGGGAAGTCCATGGACTCTTCTATCAGTTTCAACTTCCTGCCGTCCACAAAACCATCCACAGTAAGTGAATTACCAGTGGTTGTTTTCGATACGGAGATGACGATTGGGGCTTGGGGACGCAAAGCCGACTTTCGCCCCGTACGGCCGGCTATTCTTAGTTTCCCTGCTTGTTTCCTTCGGCGGCTGACGTCTGTCTTCTTCCAGATGGACAGCCGCTGCTCAAGTGCCCCGTACGTCCGCAATTCCAGCATGTAATTTCTCGCTTCCTCTTGACGCAATCGCGTGAAAGATGCCCATATTTGTCGCGATTCGAACAGCATTGGCGCTCACTCATCGCTGACATGACTTTTTTCGCTATTTTCACCATTTCTTGTCGAAATATCTCGCCATCATCTTCAAAATTCAACCCAGCTTGCCGGATGCTGATGTATCCTTTGGATGCCTGTTTGGCTGCTTCATATTCCAGCGCGTGCGACAATGTTTCGCCTGCACTTTTATGTCGAGACATGCGCAGGGCTTGCTGTATTTCGACATCTCGCACTCCATTAATAAACATTTTGGTCGATAGCTGGTCTGTAAAGTCTTGAGGAGCCCTAGGATAAGCCAACCATACAAGTCTATGGACGTCCGCTTCGAATTGTTGGAGGCTTTCGCTGCTACGTTGATAGCGACTTTTTAACTGAGCCTGATACATTTGTTGTAGGTGTTTATCACCGTAGCGCATCTCCAATCGGTCCACCAGAATTTTGAAATCGTTTTGTTGTATTTCTGGTATACCTTGCAAAACGCTAGAGCTTCCCTACGTAGCGCTATGATTAGGGCAGTAGCTTTCTCGGTTTCATTCCAATCATTTGCCTTGGCAGCAGCGTCGAATTGTTTGAGATAGACTGACCAAGAGACCTTCCCGTCGAATGTTGGCGGTTTTATTCTTGACATTCTTACACTTCTTTCTTAACTTTTGTTTAGTTTTGGGTAGTCTTGAACGTTTAGATTGGCCTACATATCGTCTAACTCCTTTTGAAACTTTTTGTGTACGTCCTTTAACTCTTCTTGAACTTCTACTCTTACTTCTTATAACTCCTCTTGAACTTCTACTCTTACTTCTTTTAACTCCTCTTGAACTTCTTCACTTACTTCCTTTAACCCTTCTTGAACTTCTACTCTTACTTCCTTTAACTCTTCTTGAACTTCTACAGTTACTTCCTTTAACTCTTCTTGAACTTCTACTCTTACTTCTTTTAACTGTTCTTACAAACCTTCTTGCTCAATTTTTATCTCATATCCTTGATCAATTTCTCTTGGCCTGCCTTAATTTCTTCCTAGCCTGCCTTCATTTCATCCTTGCCTGCTTTAATTTCTTCCTTCATTTCTTTCTGGCCTGCCTTCATTTCATCTTTGCCTGCTTTAATTTCTTCCTTCATTTCTTCCTGGCTTGCCTTTATTTCTTTAAGCATTTCCATCAAAATTTTCATCTGCTCCTCCATTTTTGACGTTTGACTTCTTGTTACTGGCATAAATCCTTACTCCTCACACCAATTGTTACGTAATTTACAATATCACGTATTTTTCTCCCAACACTTTTATTTAATTAATTCGTACACAAAACGATTCAATAACTATTTCGATAACAACAACAACTCAATAGCTATTTCGCTTTTTAATCGCTTTTTCTTCTCTTCTCGCTTATATCTGTCACTCTCTTCTATCAAAAACTGTCAAACTGTCCAACGCTGTTCCTTATATAGTATTATGGACGTTTCTAGGTGACTCTCGAAACGTCCAGCAACTCCCGAACCTTCTGGAACGCGTCATAGGTAACTTTCAGTCAACTTTCGCAGTCGGCGCATGTCAACGTCATTCAAAACGCCACATCCGTCACAATACATTGACATAAAGTCAGTCAGTAACTGTTACAAAGTCTTGGTCAAATCTAAAGACTGGGAAACTTTGGCAGTACTGTAGAACACTAAATCGCTAAAACCCCCAATGCCGTGACAACTATTCTCTCAAGTCGTTAGCAAACAACCAAGTGAAAGTGCAGCTTTTTTCACCGAAAAAATACATACCATTAGTGGAACAACTAAAGAAAAGAAAGACTAAATTTTTACGTACCAGCTAAAACAGAACAACAATTTTAAAGTCGTCCTCAAAAACCTGCAGTTGAAATCGGCAATAGAAGAACTTGGGCATACAGTGACCAGGATTTCAAATATTCACCAGCGAGTGACCAAAATGCCGCTCCCGCTCTTTCTTGTTGAAATTACACCAAACGAAAATAAGACCATCTATAACGTCAACAGACTACTAAACACGGTAGTAACCTTCGAGCCGCCTCGCAAGAGGAGGGAAATAGTTCAGTGCTTTAATTGCCAAGAATTCGGGCACACAAAAAACTACTGCAACAAAAAGGCTGTGTTTGTTAAATGCTCTGGCTTCCACCCGACTGTCCCATCAAGTCAGGTTCAACGAAAGACAGCTTAAAATGTGCAAACTGCGAAGGAAACCACCCAGCCAGTTACAAGGGCTGTTCTGCATACAAAAACATACAACAAAAAACTTATCCAGCTCTCAGACACAAAGGAACAGAACCAATTACTATTTCAAAGCAAGTAAGTAATACTGCATATTCAACTACACCGGGAATATCCTATGCTCAAGCGGCCAGGGGCAACGCTCGTGAGAGCAATGAACCAAACGTAAACAACACCCAAAACACAAACACTAACAGCAGCTCATATACCAATGTAGTCGACGCTTTAAACTCCAACGCAATAATACCAAACAAACTCGAAGACATGTTCTCATCGCTATTAACACGCATGGATATACCATGCTAAATCTTATCACGGCCCTAATAGCTAAAATAAAATAGATGAAATGCCTTTGAAAATTGCGATTTGGAACGCGAACGGACTAGCCCAAAGACACTTGGAGTTAAAGCCTTTTCTTATATCAAATAATATAGACATCATGCTGATTTCGGAAACTCACTCTACCGATAAAAACTATTTAAAAATTCCCAACTACTCAGTATATAATACTAATCATCCAGACAAGAAAGCTCACGGTGGCACTGCTGTTATAATTAAATCTGAACTTGAACACTACGAAAATGAGAAATTTTCAAAAGACTACTTACAGGCTACAAACGTTACAGTCAGCGATACAAACAGCCCACTAATAGTTTCCGCTGTTTACTGCCCTCCAAAATTCAATATTTCTCAAGTAGACTTTACCAGCTTTTTTAAATCACTGGGACTACGATTGCTAGCAGGAGGAGATTACAACGCTAAACACCCATGGTGGGGTTCAAGATCGACCACGTCAAATCCCAATGGCAAAAACTTATATAATTCTATCAAAGCTAATAATTACTCAGTTATCTCAACCGGAGAACCCACATACTGGCCGTCGGACCAAAACAAAACTCCAGATCTTTTCGATTTCACTGTCACCAATGGCATTAAATTAAACTCGCTCTAAGCTTCTTCTTGCTACGATCTATCTCAGAAAACTCGCCCATCTTCATCAATACTTCAACCAATCTGCAGAATTTCGTTACCAAAACTACTTCATTTAACAAAAACACTAACTGGAATATATTTAAAAAATCCATAGAAGACAATCTCAACTGTAACGTCCCATTAAAAACGAGAGAAGATATCGATGATGCAACAAAATCATTCGAAACACTAATAGAACAAGCAACAAAAGCATCTACGCCTGTTACCAATAGCTATCCGAACAAACAAATGCTCCCTCAAGAAATAATCAACAAAATCGTATAAAACGCAAATTAAGGAAAACTTAGCAACATTCTCGGTCTCCGCATGATAAACATAAACTAAATGCGGCTATAAAAAATCTAAAAACGACACTTCAACAATACAAAAACAAAGATATCTCAAACTATCTAAGTAACCTAAGCTATAAACCCGACACCGATTATTCTCTATGGAAGGCCACCAAAAAAATCAAGCGTCCAATTCAACACATACCACCAATCAAACAAAACAATAGTAACTGGGCCAGATCAGATAAAGAAAAAGCATACTTATTCGCACAGCATTTACACGACACCTTCAAGCCCCTGGACTCAACTAGCAATCACAACAGAGAAGAGGACCTCCTACAATCACTTGATGTAGTAGAAAATAATACAGAAGAAACTTTTAAAGTAAGCGTATAGGAAATCACCCACAACATTAGAAGAATAAAAAATAAAAAGGCACCCGGCCACGATGGCATCGGTGAGCGACAAATCAAGGAACTTCCAAGCAAGGCCATTCGCTTCCTTGCAATAATTATTAACGCAGTCTTCCGCCTCAACTATTTTCCCAAAACATGGAAAATCGCTCATATAATCTTGATCAATAAACCAGGCAAAACCCAAACTTGGCTTCTTCTTACAGACCGATTAGCCTACTTCCGATAATTTCAAAAATAGCCGAAACGGCAATACAGAGAAGACTAAAAACCTTAATCTCAGTCAAAGCAATATTTTCAAACCATCAATTCGGCTTCCAAACTCACCACTCTACAATAGAACAGGTAAACAGAATTACTACTGTTATACGGAAAGCATTCGAAGACAAAATGTACTGCTCTGCAGTTTTCCTTGACATTGCCCAAGCCTTCGACAAAGTTTGGCTCAAGGGATTAATTAACAAAATCTATAAGCATATACCAAGGAGGCTAGCCTCGCTGCTGGAGTCCTACCTGTTGGATCGCTATTTCCAAGTCAAGGTACGAAATGAATTCTCAGAACTCACTCCAATTGAAGCAGGAGTTCTGCAAGGCAGTGTTCTAGCTCCAACACTGTACCTTCTATATACTGCAGACATCCCCACCGCTCCCAGAGTTACCACTGCTACCTTCGACGATGACACTGTGATAATAGTTGTACATGCAATACCCAGTGAAGCCTCTAAAATAATACAAGAGCATCTAAACTCTATCAAGGACTGGTACGATCGCTGGAAAATAAAGATCAACGAAAGCAAATCTGTACACGTAACCTTCACTCTGCGTCGTGATACATGCCCTCCCGTGTTCTATGGAAAGATTGAAATTCCCCAAAGAAACCAGGTGAAATACCTTGGTATGCATCTCGACCGTCGCCTCACCTGGAAAGACGAAAAGAAAACAGCTTGGCCTTGCGATACGTAAAATGTACTGGTTACTGGGCAGGAAATCAGAACTAACCCTGGATAACAAAGTCCAACTCTACCGTTCAGTGGTTAAACCAATATGGATGTACGGAATACAAATCTGGTGTACAACCTCAAAATCCAACATCAATATCTTTGAAAGGTTCCAATCAATGACTCTTCGCTGCTTACTCAATGCTCCCTGGTATGTCAGCAACGAAATTATCTAGAAGGACCTCAGATTACCTACAGTTAACTCAGAAATTAAAAAACACATCGTTAAATACAACAATAGACTATTAACTCATCCTAATCCGTTAGCAAAAAATCTCATCAATAACAACAGATTTGAAGATTCTCGGCTCCGCAAATACAACTTCAAGTGCTACTCGATTGAACAACCACAACAACCATATCTCAAATATTTCACATATCATAAGAGCAAACTACCTACGTGTAATATACCGAACTTAGTTTTTGATCTTTATTAATTTGTTATCAAATTGGAAGCCTTCTCGTTATTATTGTAAATATTACTATAAATTGTACTTATTGTCCTAAAGACAGATTGTATAAATAAACATGGAGTTAAAAAAAAAATATTTACAATGTAACATGTTTCGCCAAAATTTTTGGCTTCTTCGGACAGTCAGTATTTTCTTTTAAATTTTATGAAAATCTATTGAAGTTTTATTTAAAGTTACCTTCTTCAGGAAATTAAGAGACCTATGAATATACGGTAAAGTGAAGCTATAAACAGTAAAAAAAGATTATGGAAAAGTAAACATGACTTGATCTAAACAGCAATGTTAAATAAACCTTACCCAAGCAGATAGATAGGTAGGTATAGCACCTTTTTCATTTATTTTTATAAATATACATGCTTTCAAAGCTGTCTTAAGTATTAGAGATTATTTCTGATTTCTTTAAGCAATTTTAGATTATCAAAACTAATCCTCTGATTTGGCAAAGAATATGCGAAGGAACACTTGATTTTTCTACTCTACGATATCCAGCATGGGATAATTTCTTTGAACCCAACGTGAATAGAGCATCTAATTTGGTCTCGACATATTTCTTATTACAGCCTTTACAATTAATTTCGTAAATCCCGACTTTTCTAGAGAAATAATTATATCCTTAGGGTGTTTGAAGAGAGCTAACATTTAAACTATAGGTAAGCAATTTGAAATTCAGTTTATGAAAATACCCTCAAGACCTCGAAATAATTTTGGTTCATAGGACATAGTAATAAACTGGACTTTGCTAATGTTTTGTTGAAAAGTAGAGATACAGGTTTCGTCAATTTAAATTTATTGACTATTTTATAAATGTTGTTGGGATTATATTCGTTGTCTTTAACAGTGTTTCTAATTATACCAAGTTTCTTATGATACATATCTTTATTTAGTGGAAAACTAAGAAAATTGAAGCTAGCCAATTTGTGTTAACTACTATAAACAACGATTAGTTACTTGTAATATATTTAGGGATACTAATGATTTTTTTTATAGATATCGAATTCTAGAAAATTTCCACTTCGTATTACCAGGGAACAAAAAAAAGGTAGTTTCTATATTTTTCAATTTCAACTGATTTCACACAATTCACTGAAATTCTTGCAAGACTTCATTGATAAATTAAATTCACGTTTAGCTTCTGGAATCGGATCATGTTTACTGAACCATAACTCTTTGTTAGTATTTATTTACCATTAGTTCGAAGTTATCTTCAGTCCCTCAAGAAGGTAACTTTGTCTTATTTTGACGTTGGGGTTTTGAACTATTTCTTAGTGTTCCTGTTCCCAATTATAACTTTCGTATACCCCAAAAACTTTGTTAATAATAAATCCGTGCAACAATTGATAAAATTAAGAAGAAAGAAGACTTCTTGACTTTAGATGCTACCTCCTAGTCCTAGGTAAACAACTAATTAAGGTTTACCGAGCAATATCTGCATAAAGGCTTATCAACAAGAAGAAAAAACAATGAAATGTAAAGCTGGACAAAAGTTATAGATAATAGGATTATAGCTTTGTCGTCTTGAATTGTTTACAACAAAAAAAAACTGAATAGCTAGTGTTATTGCAGCCAGATTCGCCGACTAATACGTGGAAGACAGACAGCACCCATCCAAATTGATTAGTAATCGCCTTTTTGCGATACTGCTATAGTCTAAATTCTACAACATTCTTTCTTACAAATGTGCTCATCTTGTTGGTATCTAAATGTTAAGTGTAAATATTAAAATGAACGAATTAACCCAGAAAACAGGCAAAAACGATTTATTAAATGTACGTAAAATCTACGCTTACCTACCCCCTAGTTTAGGAACCCTTTTTACAAAAATTTTACAGTCAAGTGCGAGGGTTCCGTACCTTGCCAAATGTATTATTTAACATAAAGGTTTATAAAAATAATAAGAAAAATACATGTTCCCACATATTTCAACTGAAATTGTGCAAACAATATTGAGTCATTTACAATATTATTTTAAGATCATGGACTTCTTATAGGTTTTCCTGTAATCTGTATGTAAAGAACTATTTTCTGTATTTTTTTTTTATTTTAGGCACACTAGTTTCGGAGATAAGGGGGAATGGTCAATTTTTGTCTATTTTCATAAATAACGTTAAAACTACGAATAACATTAATAAACACTTTCAAACTCCGTACACGATCTAATACGAAAAATAAAAAATTAGGTGGACGGATATGGTTAGGTTAGGACTTTCCTTTTCTGCTTCACAGGTACATAGTAATATAAAAAACAACTAAGTTTATCTGATTATTAACGGGTTTAAAGTTGCTCACACGATATTAGATTGAAACGTCGAATAGAAAAATTTTGAAACGATGGCCAACAAGCCCGAAAACTAAAGTTACATTGGACACTTGCCGCGAAAGCCTCAATCAATTTATGCCTCTAAATTGCAGTTTTTTCTATTCGCAACATGTAGAAAGATCTATCGCCTAAACGTACACAAAAATTCGTATTATGCACAAGGCTGTTAAAATCCATCTTAAGTAAACTTATTTTTATTTTTTCACCGTTCAGTTGTAGTATTTTCGTGTTTTCTTTTAATTTTTTGTATTAAAGATTCTCATAAAATGAGGTGAGAGCATGAAGACTATAGAAAGAAGTGCGAACAACCATATGTTGCTTGGTAATAAATGCATGTTCAGTGATTCAGTTCAAATGAGTAAGCATGTGTGGGCAGTGCGTATGCTTAAAAAGTTGCGATCGAACACGGCCAATGCATAACGAATACAGCCTTACAAAATACAGGCGATGACGTAGCGTTCTTTAATTAATTTAATTTCCTTTCTATAGTCTTCTTGGGTGAGAGCGTTAAGACTAGATAGGAGTTCAACCCACAAAAAAAAACTACGCCTAACTGCTTTAGCAAATGTAGACATTAGAAACCATCGCAAAGTACGAGTGCACAATCTGTAGTCGTTATGCATTGCATTCAATACAAATACAACCTTGTAAAACATACACAATATGTAAACATACAGACGATGGGCACTCGTACTTTCCACAACTGACTTGCCGGTTACCAAAGCATTCACCCCGCCCACACCTGCTAACGCATTTAGGCATACTTTTGGTACCTATCAGGCTACGTAGTTTGAACTCCTGTCTAGTTTTCATGGGTAAGAAAATGGTGAAAGCAAAAAAGTTAAATACTGGAGAAATAACTATTGCTACAAGCCATATTTTTTACGCCAAATAGTGTTAGGAGAAATGGGCAGGGCAAATACAATGGTAATGGTGGTAAAATGCACTGCACAAAGTACGAGTGTGTATCCTTTGCATCTTTACATGATTGCGTGTATTTTGTCGGGCTTTATTCGTTTTGAATAATGTACTTCCCCATATTATAGATTAAAAATGTACTGCACATAAAAATATACCAAAAATTGCAATACTTTCTTATTAAGCTACTAATTTTCTGAAAAACTACAAAATTTTTATTTATTTTATTGACAATGGCTAAATAATCAATAAAACGGCATAATCAATGAAAATACATCGTAGAAGCACGTTATCAACCAATAACCTCCAACATGATAATATTTGTTAAAATAATCGTAATAGTATTTAATTTAATTATGTTGCTGATTGGAATATTGAAAGTTGCTTGCTCGCGGTTGAATAAATATTGGCAACTACTTAAACTTCATGTTTAAAACACCCTTTGGTATACGCACATTTCAATATAAAATTGAGTAACTTGAAAAAATATTAAATCCATTACTTTATAAAGTAGAAGTTATGAAACTACTCAGTGACAACTCTAATGAGAACGCGTAAACAACTACATTTTCTTAAAATTTTAAAGGAAATAAATGTTTAAAAAAACCTAAGTATTACTACCTACAGTACCTACAGTAGGTACCTAATTATTGATCGTGAGCCGTATCTATAGTTGACCAGTTTGTAAAATATTGAAATCAGTCGGTAAATAATTATAAAGGAGTCATTATCATCAATCCTATCATATTCTATGCATTTGAAATAAACACACCAACTTTAAGGAAAAAAATATAAAATTTCATTATTTCTTGTATAGTACATATTGTTTGTTTCATATATAATCTCTTAAATTGGAGTTAGATAATTGGAATAGGTTTTACAAAATGTGCACCATGCGCAATATGTTGACGAAAATAAGTCGAAGGTGTGACTCAAATGAAATGCTGGTTTTAAACAGAGTTGTTTTATCTTTACTTATTTATGAATAAAAAGACTTCTAATTTTTTTTTTTATTGAAAACACTGAAGTTCATCAATAGCTACTAAAAAAAGAATTAATAACATCGGGTAACAAACGTAGGAAAAATGTAGCAAACCCATTTTACCCCTTAGGGGTTGAATTTTAGAATATCCTCTCTTATGCCCTGTACACGTTCTAAAATAAACCTCTGAAAATTTTCAGCGTTCTTGATCTAAGGGTTTAGTTTGGGCGTTAATAAGTCAACGAATCAGTCAGTATGTACCTATATAGTTTGGAAAAATTCGAAAAATTATTTTACGAGGTAACAGCAGAGGCAAAATGTCTTATTTCAAATTTTAGCGCAGCAGTGGTATCAAATAATGATAGCTTATATAATGATTTGTAGTCAAACATGTTAAAATTGCCGAGTATCAACTTACCAACATTCAGCGGTCAATTTGAAAATTGGGTAGAATTCCACGACTCTTTCGACTCTTTAATTAACAAAAATCCTAGATTGTCAGATATTCATAAATTTTATTATTTGCTTTCTGCTGTGAAGGGCGATGCTGCGAAATCACTCAAAACAATTAAAGTATCATCAGAAAATTATAGCATCGCATGGGATTTACTCAAACGTCGGTTTGAAAATAAAAAACTAATTGTACAAAACAGCATAAAGGCATTGTTCAATATAGAGTGCATGAAACGAGATACCCATCAGGGCGTTCAAACAATGTCAGATGATATTTTGAAACTTACGCAATGTCTACAAAATTACAAATAGCCTACGTTAGATAGTCTGCTAATTTACATAATTAGCGCGAAATTTAGCGATGCTACACGCCAAGAATGGGAAAATTTTAAACCAAAAGGTGAATTTCCAACATTTTCGGAATTGATCGAATTTTTAGAGAAAAGGTGTAGCTTACTGGGGTCATTAGAACTAAGCAGAGGCAGTCAAAATCTATTTAGTAGTGGTCACAAAACAAATCATAGCAATAACCCAAGGTCATATGTTAGCACATCATCAACTTATTGTCATTTTTGTTAAGGCACCAATCACTCAATGTATTCCTGCGAATCCTTTTTAAAATTAAACATTAACGATCGCATTTCAGAAGCTAGACGCTTACGTCTATGTTTAAATTGTTTAAGAAAAAATCATCTTATTAAAGACTGTCACTCACAAAAATGCAAAAAATGTCATAAAAAACATAACACTATTTTACATTTAGAAGACAACAATAGGGTGAATAACATAGAATCCAATAAACCCAATCGTGTAGAACAAGACAGTTTGCCAGGTCCATCTCATGTTTCTGATAATTCAGCATCTAAAACAACTTTATCATTTTCGAACTCTTTTGTTAGTGAACCACAAACAAATCAAACAATTTTATCAACCGCATGCATTAAAGTAGAAGATCGCCACGGTAATTTTCAAAATGTAAAGTTTTATTAGACGTAGGGTCGCAATCAAATTTTATAACCAATTCAGCATGTTTACGTTAAGGGTTAAAAGAAACCAGATGTAGTTTGACAGTAGGTGGTATTGCCGAATCCATATCAAACATAAAGAGTAAGGTGAACCTCAAATTCAAATCATGTGTAGGCAATTATACTAATGAAATCACTTGTTTCGTATTAAACAACATTACAGAACAATTACCTTTAGTACCCTTTAACATAAGAGAATTAAACATCCCTGCAAATATTAGTTTAGCGGATAACAGATGTAACATTCCTAGCAAAATAGACACACTTATGGGTGCAGGCTTATTTTGGGACCTTCTATGTGTAGGTCAGTTCAAATTAGGTGTCTACAAACCCATATTACAGAAAACTAAATTAGGCTGGATACTAGGGGGGGAGAACACAAACGTTAACAATAATTCAAGAGGTCGTCTTCTAACTCATTTTAGCTCATTAAACAACAATCAATTAGATAATCAGACAACCAGGTTCTGGGAATTAGATGAATTCAAAACAAAATCTAACAATTATTCACCAGAAGAGCAATATTGTGAAGATCATTTCATAAATACTCATACACGCGATCACGATGGCAGATTTATAGTAAGCATATCGTTTAAACGCGAATCAAGCGAAGTAGGCGAATCAAAAACAGGAGCATTAAAACGTTTTTATTCAATTGAACAAAAATTAGAAAGAAATAGTAGACTTAAAGACGAATGCGTTAAATTTATGGACGAATACGAGTCTTTAGGTCATATGACGAAGGTCGCAGAATCAGAAATTACTGGACTTACTTTTTATTTGCCTCATCATGCCGTAGTAAAACAATCAAGTATCACCACTAAGGTCCGTGTAGTTTTTGACTGATTAGCTAAGTCAGATTCGGGTTTGTCATTAAACGAAATTCAATGCGTTGGTCCAACAGTTCAAAACGATATTCACACGATATTGTTACGTTTTCGTCAATATGCATTTGTTATCACTGCAGACAGCAAAAATGTACCGCCAAGTTTTAGTTAATCAGTCACAACGCAATTTACAACTCATTTTATGGAGAAAGGATAAAAAACAACCAATCAATACTTACCAATTAAATACAGTAACATATGGTACATCATGTGCATCATTTCTATCAACTAGATGTTTAAAACAGTTAGCAATCGACAATCGTCATACATACAAGGTAGCATCTAAAATATTTGAAAACGATTTTTATGTAGATGATTTGTTGACCGGTTGTAAATCAATAGATCAAGCATCAGAAATAATAAGGGACTTCTCTAAAATCTTATCAGCTGCAGGATTTGAATTACGCCAATGGAATTCAAATAGTAAACAAATTATTTCTAACATCAGCGCGAACCGGGAACAAACTATGCAAAACATTATTAAACGGCGAGCAAGCGACAGCAAGAATAAAACATTAGGTATCCTTTGGAATCCCGAGCGCGATATATTTCAATTTGACGTAGATAATTACGATTTCGGTGGTCAAATAAACAAAAAGGACTATTTTGTCCGTGACGACGCAAGTTTTCGACCCATTAGGACTGTTAGCACCCATCATAATTGTAGCTAAATTAATCATTCAAAATCTTTGGCAATCTAAATTGTCGTGAGACGAGTCAGTACGATTAGATTTACACACTAGGTGGCTTAGATTTACGGATAAATTACAAGACATTAAGGACATTTCTATTCCTCGATGGGTGACATCAAAGGATGCCATTTCAATTGAGTTGCATGGGTTCTCAGATGCCTCCGAGAAGGCTTACGGCGCCTGTGTGTATGTTAGAAGTATGGATGTATTAGGTAATTACACAGTATCATTGTTATGTGCAAAATCCCGCGTCGCCCCTTTAAAAAAGATTTCTTTGCCTCGCCTCGAATTATGTGGTGCTGTAATATTGGCGCAATTAATGCAACGTGTGAAAAATTCATTAAATTTACATGTAGATAAATACTACTACTGGTGCGATTCAACAATCACCTTATCTGGGTTATCAGAATCACCTTCAAAATGGAAGACTTTCGTTGCTAATAGGGTCGCTGAAATTCAAAGACTATCAGATCATACATGCTGGTCACATGTAGGATCAAAGGATAACCCCGCGGATCTAATATCGCGAGGTGTAGAACCAAAACTACTACAATCATCAAAATTGTGGTGGAACGGTCCACATTAGCTTTCTTTAGATAAATCACATTGGCCTTCTCCGATATACGAAGATGTCGAACTCCCTGATCAAAAGGTAGTGGCGAATATTACAATAAAACAAAACGATTTCGATCTTTTCTCAAAATTTTCAGATTTGAACAAATTAAAACGAGTAACTGCTTATTGTTTTAGATTCATAACAAACATTAGAAACAAGAAACAAAATAGAAAATTGGGTCAATTAACAAATGATGAGTTAAAAAACGCTCTTTTATCATTAATAAGGTTTGCTCAACAGGAAGTGTATTCTAAGGACATACATGCATTAAAAAATAATAATAACGTAGTAAACAAAAGCAAATTACTATCGCTAAATTCCATTCTTGACGAAATCGGAATTCTTGGAGTTGGCGGTCGAATCCAGCATTCGAACTTCTGTTTCGATAAAAAACACCCCATTATTCTTCCGTCAAATCACAAATTAACAAGCATTATAATAAGAAACGAGCACATTAGGTTATTGCATTGTGGGGCTAACCATTTATTAGCATCATTACGAGACAGATACTGGCCAATTTCTGGAATGGGTATTACAAAAAGGATAATTCGAAATTGTGTCATTTGTTTTCGGGCAAACCCTAAATCAGCCATACCAATTATGGGTTCATTACCCAAATCTCGTGTGACACCTTCTCCACCATCCTTTAATTGTGGAAGAGACTATGCAGGGCCTATTATTATTAAAGATAAAAAGGGTCGTGGTTCAAAAACATTTAAGGCATATATATGCATTTTCATATGTTTTGTAACAAAAGGTATCCACCTCGAATTGGTGACTGATCTCACTGCTGATGCATGTCTGGCTGCTATTCGCAGGTTCAAAACATGTAATCAGATAATGGAACAAATTTCGTGGGCACGAAGTCCGATATACTAGAGTTTTATCAAATGATTAAAGATCAATCAAATATCTATAGCTGAAAATTTAAGTAAGCTAGGCATAAAATTTAAGTAAGCTAGGCATATCTTGGCATTTCATACCGCCTCGTTCACCACACTTCGGTGGTCTTTGGGAGGCCGGAGTAAAATTCGTAAAATATCATTTGAAAAGAGTCGCGGGAAATGCTTTACTAACATATGAGGAATATCACACACTACTGACACAAATCGAAGCCGTGCTAAATTCACGCCCGTTATCCCCTTTATCAAATGACCCAAACGACCTTACTCCTTTGACCCCCTCGCACTTCTTGATCGGTCGCAAGCTCACCGCTATCCCTGAACCATCGCTGATAGACGTGAAGGAAAATCGTCTATCCAAGTACGAGTATATACAGAAAATACGTCAGCATTTTTGGAAAAGATGGAGTAAAGAGTACATCGGTGAACTTCAGGTTCGTACAAAATGGAAGGTTGGCAAAAATTCTCTTATGCAAATTGTCACGATGGTTTTGCTAAAGGAAGAGAATACACCTCCCCTAAAATGACAAATTGGCAAAATAACGGAAGTTCATCCCGGTGCGGACGGTATTATCCGCGTAGTTTCCGTAAAAAATAGCAGTGGAACAATATGAAAACGCGCGGTATCAAAGGTGTGCGCGCTTCCACTAAACTCATTTTATCAACTGATGCATATTTAATTATAGGTGTGTCAGTGCAATGATATACAAAAAAAACAATTATTATAGACATTCTAGAATAAGTTCACTTTAGTTTATATTAATTTAGGTTAACGTCATCAAACTGTATATAGCATCTTCAATTACGTCACTATAATCATTAGATTTAATTTATTTTTAAAAGTTGTTCAACTTTCAAGGGGGGAGGTTTTGTTAAGATATCATTTAATATTTTCTAGAAAGCATTCGGTATTTTTGAAAGCATAATTGCCGTCATAAAATTTATTAATGAACCAACATTACTGCACTTTGGTAGTTTTTACATTTCATTGTTTGGATCACGTAGTGCTATGGCGGGGAATTTTGACAACCCCAATTCTCCGAACATTCGTTTGATACCTGCCACCCCTACAATACTTATGTATTTGTAAATATGTATATACCTCTTTAAATACTTAAAAAGGTAAGAAAATAGAATAGTACCACTTTAGCAATCATCAAGGAATCATATAGTATCAACCTAGCAATCAAAAAACATAGTAGCGAACTAGCGATCAATCATAAACATAAAAATCATAATCAACATTTAGTGTAAATAGTTTTGTTTTTATTAAATATTAAGATCTACAGTAGTGTTGTTTTTATTAATCCCGCTCTAGTAGAACTGAAGTGGCACAACGGTGCAATCAATTTCGTACAATAACAAAAATACTTATATATGTACGTTAAAATAATGACTCCTAGCTCTCAAAAAGACCGAAAATTGCATTTTTATGGATTTCAAAATTCTTAGCCCAGATTCGTATTCATATATTCCATCTGCCATATATCTATTTTCTTATTTTACATAAAAACATACTACGACTTTCTTTAGGGCGATAAATAACAAATTAATTGTTCCTCTTTTGTAGATATAATTGAAGCTTATTAAGCAAATAAAGCAAGCAACGAAAATAACAAACACGAAAGCTTAGACTTGATTATCGAGGGTAAATAATTGATTTAATAAACTCACATTCTGTAAGCGTTGATTGTTTTAGACATCCTCCTGTAAGAGTCCAGTCAAAAAAACTTGAAACACTTGAAGCATCACCTTTTTGTTCGATAACTATTAAACCACTTTGCCAACTCTTACGTCGATGTAATATTTAAAATGAAACTGATGTGACTTTAATACCAAAGAGTAAGTGAAAATTGCAAATAACTTACTTATAATAGTTTCTTCGCTATAATACAAATCTAGTAAAATTTCATTGACGCTTTTTAAATGAGGTACTTTTCGGTACCTAAGGACCTGAAACAAATAAGAAAAACATGTAGGATAATAATAAAAATCTAGTATTTGATTTATTTTGATTTTAAGAGGAACGTGCCGAATCTGTGTTAGTATTTTAGCAATTTAAAAAAATAATTACTCATTACAATGCTCCAACGTTAATTTGTTAAGCTAACATATTTTTCCTGTATTTATATTCAAAATATCAGAGGTTTGACATTTATAGTAACCAAATATTGAAGCTTGATTTTTGCAATTCCTAATGAATCCTACCTTTCTAAACATGTACCTACACTAATCGGACAGATGTAGGTACTGACAATAGTTGGATTTTATTATTTAAAAATATTAAATTATCTTCTTACAATTTTTTTAGTTTTAGGGTATTATACCTACCTAAAAAAGCATCGCATAAGTACCTGGTTATAAACAAAAAACACTTAATTTTTTTAATAAGACAATCCGAAATCCATAAATGTAACAAGGAATTGGGGAGATACTAGAGAAATCTATTCTAGAAACAAATTAGTAGTGAAAACCACAAGACCCCAGTTTTTATTTTATTTATTACCATATGAAACAAATATAACGATTACGTCATATCTCTTACATGAATCACTCTGCATGTATCAATTTTATTTTAAATATAAATACAATTTAGCGGATTCGAGTATATCTCTACAGTTGACATGATCATAATTTTCTGGAGTAAAATTAAAGATAAGTCAAATTATGAAAATTTCTTGAAAAAACTAAAAATTATTTTCGACAAATTATCTAACTGGACAGTTGTTTTGCGGATAATTTATGGAAAATTTTAAGCCAAAGTAAGAATCTATAGGTGTCTATCGGGAATTATGCAATTGGCCATGCTAAATTGACATCAAGTTAGCAGCACATCTAAAACTGTACATATACCTACGCTGAAGGTTCGCGGTAAATTTTTACTTTTAACGGTTAATTTACGGAAAATTATCCCACCTTTAATTTTACTTCAGGATATTACAGTCATGCCAACTTAAGAGACGTGGTTCAGACGTTTTCCCCATAAGTTATTCGTTAAGTTTTTATCGAAGTTATCCACTAGTATATGAAACAATGTGCCAAAAAATTGATTGTACCTAAAACAAGTTAGACACCTACCTTCCATGTTGAACAAATGTGAAAAAAATGAATTTTCCAGTAATAGACTCAGTAGCGGCTGGTGTACTTAAACGTATTAATAGTAGCTCTCAGTTATGTTTTCAAATAGCCAAGATCGTAAATTTGGAAAAAATAATTTCTCAAAGAAATAACTACCTACATCATAGAAATCCTAAACATAACATTATACATCATAATATTGTGACGTGTACCTACATAGAAGCATGTGTCAAACCCAATTGTGAGTTGCTGACATTCAATTGTAAAACAGAAGATGATGCAGAACAGTCGAGAATCGGTCCTGCCTTATGGGCCTTATATACAAGGCGAAATCGGACTGTAGCCGTAATTTTTTGTTAATATTTTGTATCAAATATATGCAGCAATTTAATAATCAATTTATATTTTGTTACTAGTGCCGGGCGGTAACATTTTTCAAATTTGAGTCACTTGAATTTATATAATATCAGTAATAGCCCGCAAATGTTTATTTTTAACTTTAAAGTTACTTCTGTAAAGGTTTTTTAATAAATCGCATTATGAAAAAACGAAGACCATTGTTCAATAGAAGGAAAAGAGATTTAAGAGATTGTTAAAAAATTAGCTTCGAAAAAATATAAAATAACTAACTTAATAAAAAAAATCAGTAGATAGAACATAAAATAAGTGGTAATTGAATTAACTGTAAAAATATTAGCTAGGAAAATTATAGCAATAAAGAAAAGGGGTTCAGATAAAGAAATAAAAAAATACGATATAATTCTTTTATTTGAAATATCGGTAGAGAAATGAAGACATTGAAAAGAAATTGAACTACAGTTCTGAAAGAATAAAAAACGTGGAAAGAAAAAGTAAGGGTGGAAGAAATTAAAAAAAAACTAGTAGATAGAAGAGATTGAATAGATGAAGCGTTTAATGATTGTAACTCCATAATAAGTAAAACACACAACGTATATTTACAAAAACTTTTATTAAACACAATATATATTTCAGCACACTGTGCCTTCTTCAGGTGTAGAAGTAATATAAACTAAACTTATATACTAAACTTATTAGCTAAAGAGAGAGAGAGGAGTTAACAAACATAGTTTAAATATTTAATAGAGGGGAATTTACAACGTCTATTTGATCATTTATAATAACACCCAATTTATTAAATTTGTTAATTTCCATTGAATCTAACAAGTTTAATTTTATACCTTTATTTTCTACATGTAAGATTTTAAAATTGTCACAAAAATTATGTTTATTAACTAACAAGTGTTCCGCATACGTAGAATTAGAATTCGTATTTTCATAACTTTTCTTATGTTCTTTAAGCCTATCACTAAAACTTCTCCCTGTCTGACCAACATAGACTTTATTACAAGTACCACATTTTAATTGATAAATTCCTGATTTATCATCTTTCTTAGTAGGGTCTTTGTTATTTTTGATAAAACTACCTAAAGTGTTATTGGTTTTAAACGACACAAATGAATCTGTAAGTTGAGAAATAAATTTGCCTATGGTTAATGAAATATTGCCTAAAAATTAAATTGAACAAAATTTTGAGGGTTTTCCTCTATTGAGTGGGTATACTAAGTTTAATGTTTTAGTTTTTAGTTTTTTGTTTAAGATAGACGTGATCAATATGTACTGATAGTAATCTAAAAAGGCTGGAATGGAAAAAAGCTAATTTATGACTTATAGGATGGTGTGATCTAGCATTTATAATGGTATCTGTCTGCGATTCTTTATGAAAAATAGCGAAGGAGTGTTTATTATTTACATTTTGGATAGTTAAGTCTAAAAAATTTATGGATTTGTCTACTTCTTCTAGTGTGAATTTAATATTAGGATGTAAACTATTTACTAGGTTAAAAAGATTTTTTAATTGTCTGTCTGTACCATTGAAACATATTAGGATATCATCTACGTAGCGATGCCAATATAAGCATTTTTTAAACAAATTATTTGAAGATAATTAGGGGTGGAAACGGAACTTGCCTTACGTAACTATGATAACGCAAGAGTGGTAGGTCTAGATAAAAAATATTTTATGCAGTCAATTTTCAAAAAACATATTAACTCAAATCACAATTTTCCTAACAATGAAATAAAAATAACTCAGACCATTAAGCGTTTGTCCAAAAATGAAAACTTAACTTTTACTAAAGCAGATAAAGGTAATACGGTGATTGCCATTTCTACAGCAGATTACATTTCTAAAGTAAAAACTTTTTTAAACGAGAATCATTTCATGGAAATCAAAAAAGACCCCACTCGTAATTTTCAAAAAGCAGTTAAAATTATCCTTAATAATTCAGTAGCATTACTTTCAGATAAACAAAAATATTTTTTAACGGTAATGAATCCACAACCCCCAAATTATATGGTCTTATTAAATTACACAAGATTAATTATCCGATTAGACCGGTAGTATCATTTGTTCAAGCTCTATGTGTCAATATCTCAAAATTCCTAGTAAACAAAATTAAAGAGCTTACGAAGTTTAAACCAAGATTTTCGTTGAATAACTCATTAGACTTAATAAACAAAATTTCCAAAATAGATTTAACCAATAACTGCAAATTAGTATCATTTGACGTATCTAATCTTTTCTCTAGTATTCCACCTAATGAAGTAATTACAATAGTTGAGACACATCTACAAAACAATAAACTAAACCCCATAATAATAAACGAACTTATAAATTTATTACAAATTTGCCTTAAACAAAACTACATGGTGTTTGACAATATATATTACGAACAACAACAGGGTTTGGCCATGGGAAATCCGTTTAGTCCGTTGTTAGCAGATATGATCATGAACGAATTAGAAATTACATTATCTTCAAATAATTTGTTTAAAAAATGCTTATATTGGCATCGCTACGTAGATGATATCCTAATATGTTTCAATGGTACAGACAGACAATTGAAAAATCTTTTTAACCTAGTAAATAGTTTACATCCTAATATTAAATCACACTAGAAGAAGAAGTAGACAAATCCATAAATTTTTTAGACTTAACTATCCAAAATGTAAATAATAAACACTCCTTCGCTATTTTTCATAAAGAATCGCAGACAGATACCATTATAAATGTTAGATCTCACCATCCTATAAGTCATAAATTAGCTTTTTTCCATTCCAGTCTTTTTAGATTACTATCAGTACCTACTATGTCTGTAGACAATTATAATAAAGAACTAAATAGGATTTATGTTATTGCAGTCAATAATGGTTATAAACCCGCTTTGATCACGTCTATCTTAAACAAAAAACTAAAAACTAATACATTAAACTTAGTATACCCACTCAATAGAGGAAAACCCTCAAAATTTTGTTCAATTTCATTTTTAGGCAATATTTCATTAGCCATAGGCAAATTTATTTCTCAACTTACAGATTCGTTTGTGTCGTTTAAAACCAATAACATTTTAGTTAGTTTTATCAAAAATAACAAAGACCCTACTAAGAAAGATGATAAATCAGGAATTTATCAATTAAAATGTGGTACTTGTAATAGTCTATGTTGGTCAGACAGGGAGAAGTTTTAGTGATAGGCTTAAAAAACATAAGAAAAGTTATGAAAATAAGAATTCTAATTCTACGTATGCGGAACACTTGTTAGTTAATAAACATAATTTTTGTGACAATTTTAAAATTTTACATGTAGAAAATAAAGGTATAAAATTAAACTTGTTAGAGTCAATGGAAATTAACAAATTTAATAAATTGGGTGTTATTATAAATGATCAAATAGACGTTGTAAATTCCCCTCTATTAAATATTTAAACTATGTTTGTTAACTCCTCTCTCTCTTTAGCTAATAAGTTTAGTATATAAGTCAAATTGTTTTAGGTTTAGTTTATATTACTTCTACACCTGAAGAAGGCACAGTGTGCTGAAATATATATTGTGTTTAATAAAAGTTTTTGTAACTATAAGATAGAAGAGAGTATTTGTTTCTGATTTCTTTCAATGAAAACAAGAATAAGTTGGAAATGTTCAGAGCAAGTTGGTTATTACTATTACGGGGATTATAATGTGATAATTTTGAGATATTTTAATGTTTGCAGGGGAAAGAGATAGAAGAGCAGTAATGAGTAATAAAGAACAAATAAGAAATTCAAGAGATAATTTTATAGATGAGATGTAAGGAAACAATAGAAATGAAAGAGAATATAAAGGGTATTAAGACCTTAACAAAAAGAGGCGCGGAACAGGTTGGAATTCCAAAAAAAAGTGTGACAATGTATACAGTGGATATAATAGGGAGACATGTTAAACAAAATATGGAAGGAACCCGAAATACCAAGCAAATGAAAATGTGGAATCATAGGTAGTTCCTATGAAAAGCGTTTATTGAATACTAATTAAGTATGCTGGTCTGGAATTATAACCAAACTGTATCATATATAACAATAAAAGAGGCTTTTTGCTGGACCTCTAGGTGATCACACGAACTCGCTCATATTTAATAATTTTCATTCATTTAAACACACCTCTGCCATTACAAGCATTTGAAAATTATAAATGACTGTTTAAAAAATTGAGACCTACTCAATAACAAAAAATATATTTAGATATATTTTGTTTTTTCGTCTCGTAAATTACCCTGAATTTATTCATACTTTTAAAATGTGTGGAACGTGATACGAAAAATTAAATTCATTTTTAAAGATTTCCTCTAAACTTTTCGGCCAAAAATACCTAAATTACATTATCAACGGATATTTTATTTACAATATTTATATTGTCCCGGAACAATGGAGCGTAGGACGCAGAATAAAAAATTGTGAATTTTTTGGACTGGTGATGTTCGGATTTGGGTGAGCTTTTTCAGAGGTCCTTACATCTACTTTGCTGAATGTAAACAGTCCCGAATCAGGACATCACCAGTCCACCAACTGGTAGCGAAAGCCTTTACTAATTTCTGAATTATTTATATGGCAAATTTATTAATTTGATACTTCTCTTCTCTTCTTATATTGTTGTGACAGTTTGAACATTCAAAATAGTGCACTCTAATCATATTCATCATGTTAATACAAAGTAGATGTGAAAAATGCATATATTTTCTTAAATGGAAAACCCTGAATATTTTCATATTTAAATAGTATAATTGTTGTATGTATACATAAATAATAAATCAAGATGTTTACAAATAAAATATTCAAATTTAAATTCCACTATGATCATGGTATGTTTGTCGCGCACTTGATGTGTACAACAGACTAAGTTCCTAAAAAAATAATATCGTCCGCGTCATAGTCTTAAAGTTGTGGTATCTAATGGTCATCGTTAATCATTTAAATATTTTACGCACGCTCTTTTAAAAAAAAAAAAATTTTTTTATATAGTTTTTCGACCATGGTATTACAAAATTATTTGTTAAATTTTCTGATAGCTTTCTGAATAATTACTTGCATTTTACGTGAGTAAAATAAACTAAACAACCACATGTTTTTTTTTTGTGTGGTCTGCCTAATTTCTGTTGGTTTTCTGGTGTTTCGCACGCATGGGGTGTAATAACCATAAATACTCTTGAGCTGACGTGAGAACTGTTCTCGTTTAGGTAAAATTTTTGTTACTTGTCTCGTAGATCGATTTCCTGTGGGAATTTTTCTTAGATGCGGCGTGGGTTCGATTAGTTTTGATGACGTATTAGTACGAGTCTTTAAAAGGGCTGCGACGTGATTTTTAAGGTATTCAATTCTGGTTCATATTCAATTCTGATTCAGATTTCAAGAATCATATTCAATTCAATTAAATTCATTTCAATTCGTATTCAAATTCAGAGATTATAATTTGTTTTGTGTCTTTATTTGTATTTTATGTGTTTTTGAGTTTTTCTGTGTTTTTGAGTTTTTGTTTCAAATTGGATTAATTACTTACATCTCTAACAGGTATGATAATTATTTTATTATTCTAAATTAATATTATTTTGTTTTATCATTTTTATAATTTTAATTGTTTCAAATTTAATTTCACTTTTTATTATTTTCTTTTATAACTATAGAAATTATGTTCAATTGTTTATGAATTTTTAAAAGAATTTCAATTCAGGTAAATCTCTCTAAATTAAATAAACTACATTTTAAAATAAATTTCACTTCAGGTAAATCCCGCTAAATTAAATAATTCATATTTTCAATTCAGGTAAATCTCACTAAATTAAATAAACTATTTTTTTTTTAATAATTTCAATTCAGGTAAATCTTACTAAATGATATTTTTAAAATTATTTCACCTTAAAAGTTTTTCAGGCTTAACATTAATATTTCATTTTTTTTTTTATAATAATTTGTGTATATTTTCGAAAGGGGTAAAACATTTTGTGGTTCAATCTAAGTATGAAATGCCTTGTTGTAAGTACTAATATCTTCTCCCGTGTGGACGTTTATAGGAGTATAACAGAGGCTTTTGTTATATTGATAGTTTATCGATGATGTCTTGCTCAACGAGAAAGATGCATAGACTAGATAAAAATGCAAACAAACATTTAGTCGTGTAGCCCGATGCGTTCCAACGATCATCGTTATCTGGATTGCTTCCTTAGGGACTCCAGACCCCTAAATTAACCAACAAATATGTTTTTGGTTTTAAAATGTGCTGCTGTTTGTAGGGATTGAATTTCAAATTGTGTCAAAATTTATTAAACATTCGGGAAATTATAATAAAAAAATTGGGTTTTGTTTACATTTTGTGAATTTTCCATAAGTTTTTCTAAATTTTATTACACAAATTATTTTTCATTTTTGTTGAGCTTGAGAACTACAAAATTTGAATTTAACTTTTTCAGGTTGTTTTGATTTCATTTTATTAGAGAATTTTTAATTCTCTTTACAAAAATTTCTTATTGATTATTTTACATACTTTTTATTTGGTTTTTGTCTTATTTTGTTTTTACCCTTTTATGTGTTTTTGTGTGCCCTGATTTATATGTGTTTTATTGAATTTTCTTATTGATTGATTTTTTTTTGTGTATTTTGTGTTGGGTTTACTCTGCAATTACATGTTCTACTTGAATTTATTTTACATTGGATATTTTTGATTTACATGTGTTACCCTGGAATTTCTTTTTACCTGGATATTTTGATTTACCATTTTACTTGGATTTGACATTTTGATTTACTTGTGTTTTCCTTGATTTGATTTTTGCATTGATATTTTTGATTTATTTGTGTTACACTGGAACTTATTTTTTTACCTGGATATTTTGATTTATCATTTTACTTGGACAAATCCAAAAAAAAAATGTCAAAACATTTTGATTTACTTGTGTTTTTCTTGAGTTTATTTTTGCATTGATATTCTGATTTACCATTTTATTTGAATTTAATATTTTGATTTACCTGTTTTACTTGAATTGCTTTTTATATTGATATTTTGATTTACAATTTTACTGGAATTCGATTTACCTGTGTTTTACTTGAATTGATTTTTACATTGGATATTTGATTTATATGTGATTTACTTGAATTTGATATTTTGATCTTTATGTTTATTTGAATTTGTTTTTAAATCATTGAGTGGCTGGCTGAGATCGTGGTTTTCTCTGTCAGGCTCTTTTTCCACGCTAGCCACAGGCTGAGTCTGACACTCTCATTTCCAAATTTATATTTACTTTTGATTTTTAAATAAAAAGAATGAATGAATTTATTGTCTTTTATTTAACCTTGTTCCTCTAATGGTAAACCCGTACCAGAGTACAATTTGTCATTTTTGGCAAGACCTGGCTTTTCAACACAACGAAGGGTAAGAAGTTTTTGACGATCACGTTGGCCTAGGTAAGTTACACTACAGTCTCACTTAAAAAAAATCACAAATCTTGTGAGGATTTGATCAAACAAGTGCAATAAATCTATAAAATCTTTCCGGCCGTATTTACCATTACAATTAATAAAAACTCATAAAATCGCCGAATGATATAATAGACACAGTAGATTAGGTAAAATTAAAGTTCTATTTTTATTGTCCAGATAAGAACAGCAATGGAGCCGTGTTTATTATGTGAATATTTACAAGAAGTGACTGAATATATCTTAAAGTAACAATAAATAAAAACATAAAATTATGCTCTTTCAAATACAGTAGAACCTTGATAACTTAAACCTCGATAACGTAAAAACCTCTATAAATTCATAAAATTTTGTGTTCCCTTCCCCTCGAAGTCCAAAACCTCTTTTACTGAAAATACGAACCCTCTATAACTTAAACGAACAATTTGGGCATCGCACGTCAGTAAGTAATAAAATTGATGTAGAAAATGTGAATTGTTTGAAACAAAAAAAAATTACCGACTTTTTTATGAGGAATAAAATAAATTTGAATAAAAGTACCTTTAAACCTAAAATAAAGTACGTATGTACATAATAAAATTTCGAAGTTTCATTTGCATTTAACCTAGCTCGTCTATCTCTATAATTCCTAAACAATGCTCATAAACGGACCTCTGTAAGTAAAAATATAAACCAATAAAAACTTCTTAACTTAAACCCTTAGTAAGTAAAAACCTCAATAACTCAAATTATTTAACGTTTCCCTTGGTCTTTATCTTATCGAGGTTCTACTGTATTTGTTATTGATAAGGAACGAGGTGAAAAGGATAGTCTAAATAGGGATAATAATAATATACTAATAAGAGGTGATTCAATTCAAGTTCTTAATAGATCATTTATTAGTCCTCATCAACTCGCCATGATCAGTATCAAAATTTAAATTGTTTACCAAGACGGTTGATGTAATATCCAAGTAACACAAAGTACACACTATAAAATTTAAAATTACATATCTATGAAATAATCAATGCCGATAGGAGCAATCTGTAATTTTTTAGTTTTAATGAAAAGTACCTATGAAAAACTAATAAATACTAGCAAGAGTCTTAACTTTTGTTTAATAATAATTTGAAAAGTGACTTAAGACACAGAATGAGAGTATGTGTGCGAAACAGAGGCGGACATGTGGAACATACATTATAAACTTTCTTTAAAAGGAGTAATAAATGTTATTTTGTACCTATTTGGATTATTTTATTTTGTTTTCTGACTCAAGTGATACATTTGACGCTTAAGTATAAGTATATATATATATATATATAGGTATATATACATATCCTTTGTCGTAACCATGCAGAAAAAGTGCAGTGAAAACAAAGCATATGTTCATGGAACAATAACCCAGGTCCATAATGCACAAGACAAATGATAAATTACGACGTTCCTAATGATATGCAATATTATAAACACAAAAAGAGGTTAGGTTTGAAGTATTTGTAACACTAGACATTTTTGTCATTGTATACACACCTTGCCTAATAGTCTTTCGTTCTTATAAATTAATTGTTCACTTAAAAATTTCCAATATATTGTGAGTAAAACAGTTTCTCTGACAACATCATTGCCAAACAATTGCCGGCAAAAACACTGTTTTTAAATTTGTTACTTAGAGTACGTCGACTCATTCTATACATAATATAACCTATAATTTTAAACTATCAACCATCTGTCAACATTTGACATACGTGTATAAACTACTACAATTTTATTCATACGCCTCATTCAGGTCACGTGATGGAAAGGATATTTTTTTATAAATGTTATATAGTTGTATTAGCATTACCATTTTGTAGGAATTCCTTCTCTTCTTATTACTTATTGTAGAATTTTTAAATCATGTGCCAATTGTCACAGTGCTCATTTTTTTTTTTTTTTCAAAATTATATTTTCATTAATTACATTTGTTCCAATTTCAATACGCAACCATACACAAAACTTATCACAACGAACTTCGACATAATTGCACAGCGAATGTAGGCCGTGACCATTCAAATGTTCCGTTTAGGGGTTACAAAAAGAACAATATGTGGGTTAGTATAAAAGAATTAATTTTGGCAATCAGTGGAGAGTCAGTAAGAAAACAGTAAAGAAGTCAGAAGGGTTAGGGTGGTGTAACGGGAGATCGCTATCACTCACTTTAAACCCCATTAAAGTCCCTGCCATTTTCGACGATCCAGATAAAGCTAATTAAGGCAAGTAAATTTATAATTTTGTAATTAGTTTTTAAGTTGTTATTTAGCGTGTAAATCAGTATTGAATTTATTAAATATTTAAAAAACACCATATAAAATTCGTTCACTTCGTGCATAATGTACCAACTTTTTCAATACATTGTTAGATTCCTACTATTTTTCTTATCATTATCATCATAATTATCACATCGAAGTGGTAGGCCGAAATTTTTTTTTAACTATGTAATCTATTTAATCGAACTGTTATAAATAATACACATATAATTACTGTCTGTTTATGAAATTAAAGTGCTGGTAGTTGAACTAATTTAGAATGTGTACGAAATTCTAATGGTAGGTGGGTGAGGTAGGCGAGTCTTTTACATAATTTAAAGCACTAATGGAGTCCCAGCAAATAATACGCACAAAAATTATCCCAAATGCTTACCCCTAATTGATACAAATTATGTATTGGTTCCGAATCTTTTGTCAACTATATTATACATAAATATTTCGTAATTGTTCTAAAATCAAATTAACAATGATTAATTTTTTAAAAAGAAACAAAAATGTACCATGCGACTAATTAAAATAAATTCTCTACATACCAATATTTAATGCACAAGTGGATGTAATTTCTAAAAACTACACAATCACGATGTAGTTTTCATTTCTACTACGCATGACTGTTAACTGTAGCAGGTAGGACACAAGTCAGAGATGATCAATAACCATTTTCACAATGAACGATATCTTGAAATCATTTTTAAGGAACAAAGCCACTTGTTTCTTAAAGAATTCAGAATATGAATTCAGAAAAACGTAACGTATGTTAGGCATTGAATATCGAATCTGTAGGTACCTATATGTATGTTTTTATTTCAAAATAATAATTTATTAATTTCTGATTCAGATTTCTTGAGTTTAAAAAAAACCAATACATAAATATCTTTATCATTTTCCCCATAAAATTATTATAATCATTAAAATAATTATTGGGCTAGGCTGACAGTGGACTGACATGCGTAGTACAGTCGGCGCGTGCCGTGTACATCGTGTTTTCATTGGTATTGTTTAGTTTAATTTGGTTTGGGACTAAATTGATTGTAATGTGTTCCATCGCTATTCGGCGAAACAATTTTAATTCTATATAAAAAATTTAAATCATTATTATTATTAATATTAAGTCTTATTCTCATATTCACATTGTTAATCGTTCATTTAATTCTTATCTTAGAAGTTACATTTCATTGTATAGCAATTACAGACGGTACCTGGTAGTAAAAACCCCATTAGAGTTGTATTTTCCAAAGTCACAATATTAGTTGCCAGGTATTGTTATACCTATTATCATTAGTATCATTTGGACCGGCCCACGATTAGCATTTGTCATTTGGAAAATAAGTCTTCATACAGTATTCAACAGTCAGTCAGTCATTAGTATTCAGACAGTCATTATTCAGTTATTATACACTTAATTTCAATTCATAACTTCTCTTTGTTTTTGTACATCATCTTCAATTTGTTTAGTTTCCCAAAAGTTTTTCCTGCTTCACCAAAATGGATGAAGAATTTTTTGGCGGAGAATTGAGTGACCTTTCAGAAATGTCCAGTATAAATGCAGAATTAGCACTTGGAAACTTAGATAATGTAGACATAGATCTAAAACATGTACTTGCAAACATAATGAAATCTACAGACCTAACTAAAACTAAGAAACATAAAAACGACTTAAAAACAATTCAATCTATTCAACATAAATGCCGAGAAAATGATTTAGTCATATATGTAAAGCAGACAAAGGCAGCACCATTGTCATTATGAATAGGTAATTCCGATTATCTTAATAAAATAAATCTTCTTTCAGACACAAATACATTTACAGAATTAAAACGGGACCCTACCTCTAATTTTCAAAAAACTATTCTGAATTTGTTAAACAACCCATCATATTTAATAGATGAAAAAATAAAATGGACATTAAAAAACATGAACCCTCAACCACCTATCTTATATGGACTCCCTAAAATTCACAAAGAAGGCATCCCTATAAGACCCATTGTGTCACATAAATGCTCCCAGCTATAAATTATGCAAATACGTAAACAATATTCTCCAAGATAACTTTGTCTGCTCCTCAAAATTTAGTATTAAGAATTCCTTCGAATTTGTAAATAAACTAAAAAACATTCAGCTACCGAACAACACGAAATTTATATCATTTGATGTTAAAAGCTTGTTTACGTCTATTCCGATTAATAAACTTTATAAAATTATAAAAAATAACTTAGAAAACAATGGAAACATTAATTACAATCAAAAAATGGACCTCTTACAAATCATATCCATATGCTTAGAACAGAATTATTTTAAATTTCAAAATAAGTTTTTCACTCTAAAAGACGGTTTACCTATGGGTTCCCCGCTATCACCACTACTAGCAGAACTCTTCATGTCAATTTCGAAAATAATCTATTCAATATCAAGTCACCATTAATTAAATCTGTTTTCTTCTGGTGCAGATATGTCGATGACATTTTCTGTATCTGGAAAGGAACCAACAGACAACTTTCTTTGTTTTTAGATCTTTAAATTAAAAAATACAGTTCATGACAGAAGTAGAAGACAACAATAGCCTCAATTTTCTCGATTTAAAAGTCAGAAGAAGTGATAATAACACAATAACATTCGACATTTACAGGAAAACCGTCTACTACAGATACAGTAATTCCCTTTTCATACAATCAATCTTTTTTTACATTAAATTTGCCTCTTTCAATAGCTTCATACACCGATTGATAAATATTCCTTTGTCAAAACAACAAAACTTCACACAGTTAAAACAATTGCCATTAACAACGGATACAATCCCAATTACATTGATAAGATTTTAAGACGTAAACAACGCTTAAAAGTTATATCTTTACTGTATAATCGTACTAACATAGAACAAAATAACAACATCAAATACTGTTCAATTAATTTTGTAAACACTGCTAGCAACAAAATTTGTAACAATTTAAAGAAAATAGGTCTTCAACCAATACAAACCAACAAAACAAATTAAGGAACTTTACTTGTCAACAATAAAACTTAAATAGACCCCCTAGACAAAAGCGGTGTTTACAAAATTAATTGTAAGATGTGTGACGCCTTTTATATCGGCCAATCAGGGAGAGCCATTAAAATACGACAAAAAGAGCATTTATACGCAATTGAAAAAAACAAAATAACAACAGGCATTGCCGAAGACTGTATTAGTCTTAGTCACAATATAAATACGGACATACCGAAATTTTACATTTAGCACCAAAAGGCAAAAACTTAAATCAAAATTGAAAAAACACGGTATCCAAGCTGTTATTTCGAACAAAAAATCTCTAGATAAGCTTCTCGTAAATAATAAACAAAAATCAGATATTCTTGATAATAGCGCGGCATATATGAGAATTTTAAGAAATTAAGTCTTCTAGAAAACCTAGAAATAAGAAAAGCGATTATAAATAAACAAAACATTGTAAATTTACAAACGGAATTGTATAGCAATAATACACCCCTTCTCTTGTGTAATTTGGAGAAAACCCAAAACCAGATATAAATTAGAATACATCTTATTATAAACTTTAGTATAATTTTGTTGTACTCTTGATAATGACGAATTTCGTCGAAACAATATTATAGAGGTTGATAATTAAATTTGTGAAAATTAACCAAGTGTTTGTTTTTTTACCATTTATTTAAAACATTCTCTTAGGTTGATCCCCGCGGTTGTACCCCTACAAAAACTTCAATGAAATATCTAAACAATTTTTTATCAATATACGTGTAATTCTTTTCATTAAACTCATTTTATCACAGTGAACTGGCATTTACATCTACCCGACCATTTAAATCGAAATGACACCTACAATTGCGGCGTTTTTATATATTTCGTGGATATACTATTCAAAATTGAAAATTTCTTAGCTTTGAAGGACATTATGTAGTACCGTAACTATGTCGCATCTATGTGTTTGGAATCCTCTGACGATATGACTGATTTCGGCATTTCATACGGAAATGAAACTTTCCTCTGAAATCTCCAACAATGTATTGCATGTAATAAATATTGTCTTCGTAAATGTACAAACTTAAGAAGTGACAATTGTGCTCTATGTGTCATATTTGAGTAAATTAAATAAGCATTTCGAAGAAAACTAAGAAAATCCATTATAAACCTACAATACGACTAACAGTATTCATTAATTATTCAATTCCTATCAGAATCACTTGCATGTAAACTACAATGAAATAACTGAGAAATTATTTCATCGGTCTAATCTAGAACGTACATACAAAAAATGATTGTAGGACAAGGAAAACTTCTAGTGAAAACTGGTGATTGGATTTTGAAGGGTGTCGCACCCCATAAATAACCGTTAGACCCTCTGACAAACTATTTCATCGGTATAATCTTACTTTATACGTCTCTTAGAACGTACATACAAAAAATGATTGTAGGACAAGAAAAAGTTCTAGTGAAAAATGATTATTGAATTAAGAAGGGTTTCGCACAATATAATTAACCTTTTCACAAACCCCTTTCTCCAAGGTTACCTCACCAACAGGGACTATTTTGCATATGTATATAAGTGAAAATGCAGATTAAACTGTAGTTTCTGTACATTAAAATGTTTTATTTCGATGAGTGTCAAACGGGACTTTTTCTCACCTAAATGAGTTCGTGGTCACCCCTTCTCCTTTTTTGCCTTTTTATAATTCAGCGAATATCAGATGTGATGAGCTTTTATTACTTTGTTCGGAATAATATCGTTTTGTAACGTTTTTTATACGATAATGTTAATCTTGTCTTGGACTAGTGACGTATGTCGGAGTGTACTTCATACGTATTCTGTGGATGTGGCTGTCTTCACACCCGTTGTCATATTCGGGTCAATTCTTAGTTTACCGATACTACTCCTTTTTTTTCTATCAGATGTTCCTATTAAAATATTAACATTTCCGTCTATGTACTCTAAATGTAAAAAGGATAAAAATTCCTGACAAATAAGAAAAACCCTAATAAATATTACTAGCTATGCCCGCGACTTCGTCCGCTTAGAATAGTGACTTTCGGCAGCGTTTAAATTTTTTTTCTTCTACATTTTTATTTTCTGAGCTGTAAGCCTTTTTGCCGACGTCATTACACAAAAACTTTCATTCCGTACTTTTGCCCCTTTTAGGGTAAAATTTTTACAAACTTTAAATGTATTTATATCTAATCAAAACCCTAAAAAATAAGTTTCAAGCCTCTAGCTTTATATCTACTTATCTATCTCTGTACCAAATTCTCATTTAAATCGGTTCAGTATTTTGGGCGTGATTGCGTAACACACAGAGAGACAAAGTTACTGTCGCATTTATAATATTATAGATTAATATAGTTTAATTTTAGTTGAAAATAATTTATATAGCTTAGTATTCAACTACTTTTATCCAAATAAACAAAACCTCTATAACTTTTTACACTTAATATTTTAATTTTCTTGGTCGCAAGCTTTTTGGACGACGTCATTACATAAAAACTTTCACCGGCTAATTTTATCCCCTTTAGGGTGAAATTTTTACAAACATTGAATGTCGTATTTATTTATATTCAATAAAAAGCCTAAAAAATAAGTTTCAAGGTTCTATCTTTAAAAGTTACGGAATTTCCGTACAAACTTTCCTATTTCAACCCCTTACAACCCTTTTTTCGCATTAAAAAATAGCCTATGTCCTTTCTCAGGCTCTAGACTATCTCTGTACTAAATTTTATTTAAATCGGTTCAGCATTTTAGGCGAGATTGTGTAAGATAATTTTCGCATTTTATATGATATTCCGCGAATTCATTTTCATCGATTTTCCCATGGGAATAAGATATTTTCCCGCAGTAAAACATAGCCTATGTGTTAATCCAGGGTGTCAGCTATACCAAATTTTATTAAAATCGCTACATCTGTTTAGACGTGAAGAAGTAACAAACATACACACTCGCACACTCACAAACATTCGCATTTATTTTATAATATTAGTGTGATTTAATTCTCTTTATATGTAGGTACCCTGTAAAAATTAAGATTGAACTGTCCTCTATTCGTTTTAATAAAAAGGAAAAGGAAGGGGCTCACAAAGTACCTATGTGTTGTGTAAGTAAATCTATTTCCGAAATACCTACGTCAATACTTAATAATTAAAAACAGAAACAACTTATAAATAATAACAGTATTAACTTTTGATTAAAATGAACATGACTCATTCCCTACGCCACCCGTTTTGACGTTTCGTGTGCTTTCTTTTTCTAGGTTTATCTATGACTGCTCAATTATTTATCAATGGAATTAAAATTTTGTAAAAATTGAAATGAAACTCCAATGTTATCGTTCATTAAAACAATCTGGAATTATGACCACAATCTTAAATTTTAGGGAATATAAGATACTGCAATGACAATGTTAAAAAAATACTAATGCAATTTTAAAAAAATTTAAATTAACATACTTTATAGTAACAGTCTAATTAGCTAAGTATAGATATACTTAATAATAATATAATAATTCTCAATGTACTTAGTAACTCGCAACCCCCCCCCCCCGAAATAACCACAAAAAATGTCTTAATTAAATTTAATATATTTTAAATGAAAAATATTTACATAATCTATAGGTAGATTTTATTTACTGAACACGACCCTAGGCATTTTTAAAGAAATTCCTTACAATCTTTACCCACTGTAACTGCTGTAATAGATACTAAGAAATTGCTTTCTCTTTTTTTACATCAAAAACAATTTAGATACTCTTTTCAAGAGGCTTGTTATCCGAAAGCTCCTAATAGCTTAAAGTAAACTACATTCACATTTAACGCCTGTTGAATTGCAATTTAAACAAAAGGATATCTATCCTAATCATCATTTTTCAACTACCTCCATAAAGTGCCATATTCATTAGACCTATAAACCAACACTCACCCTAAATATACGAACTTCCTTTTTGCCACAATATAATACTAAAATTTAATTTTTCAAATGTCACAATTTGTAAATTACACTCCTTTAATCTTTTAAAAATCCATGCAAGCGTATATTTTTATTTACAACTTGACACCACGATTAAATAATTGTCCCACTCGCAGCTGACTCACTCACATTACCACCATAGATATAGATTAGATGGGAATCATATCATTCATATTGGATTAAATCATTACTGTCATAGATTATTGTTCACCACCATAGTTCCATAGATTCCTTAAATAATGGCGTATAAAGAAACTTTTTGTTGACAAAAGTCCTAAAAAAAGGGCATCACCTTAGCATTGGGCTGCAGTTTAATATATGGACCGCTAGACCTAGTGACAACATATACATAGTTGGATAGCTTGAGGTGTAAGGAACTCATATACGAAGGTCAAAAGTGTCGCCGACCTAACCTAACCTAACCTAACCAAACCATTTCATACCGTAACCTGAGCAAGTCCCTTTTGATGGTGCGAAGGTGCGATTGCCCTGGCGCCACAATTTGGCTAGGCTATTTTGTAAATCGACCCAAAATAAAGCGAAAATAAAGAATAAAATTTTTCGATATCTCGCTACGTTTTCGAGATATCGAAGATCGAAAGTCGGGCAAGAGTTCCGTTTCCGTGGGAACATTCATACAGCCTATAGGCTTATATAATTTTTTTTTATCCCTATATAGTTAAATGGAGGTCGCTGAACACGTTAGGTTAGGTAAGGTTAGGTTAGGTTAGGTTAGGTTATGAAGTGGTCGCTATGGTTCAAGTGTTTGAAGTGCTATGCACGTTGGTGGTGGTATGTAATTGAAATCTCGATTAGATTCGGAGGTATTGAACGCGAAAAGTGCATAGTACTTCATACATTTTAATCAGAGCGACCACTTCATAACCCTCTTGGCTGATGTAATTTTAGGTTTAAAAATGACACTAAATCGAAATTTAAAACACGAACGAAACTTAGACTAAAATAGAAATATAACAAATTAATATTTATATACAACGAAAAGGAGAGCGACGAGTTCTGGAACAGAAAAAAAAAAACAATAATACGCAAATTGGGGGCGACGGCAAAGCGAAAATGTATGACGGCGACTAGATGGCTAGAGCTCCTTCTTCCTTGCCACTGGTGGGTGGAATGTCGGAGATGGTGGATGAAGGAAAAATCGGACTATTTATACCCATCCGCGAGGTGCGTCAAGGTGGTGAAAAAGAGGGGTTGAAGGTGGAGCGGAAGAGAAGGGTAAAAATTGGCGAGAAAAACGAAATTGATTGTAAATCAATTTCGCGGTGAAAAAATAAAAAACCGACAGCGGAAAAAGATAGGTCATGCATGAAAACATAGGGTTTAAAAAAGAGGCGGGATTCTACGTTAAAAATAAAAGAATAAAAAAACAAATATTGATGAAAAAAGAAAAATAAACAGAGATAATTATAAAAAAATTAGAGGAGGAACTAAGAGGAAAACTACAACCGAATAAAAAATGGGAAACATACCGTAACCTAAGCAAAAACCCTCTTGATGGTGCATAGCACTTTTCGGTGGTGCATAGCACTTCAAACATTTTAATCAGAGCGACCACTTCATACAGTAACCTAAGCAAAAAACCCTCTTGGTGGTGCATACCACTTCAAATAGTTTAATCAGAGCGACCACTTCATACCGTAACCTAAGCAAACACGGCAAAAACCCTCTTGGTGGTGCATAGCACTTTTTGATGGTGCATAGCACTCCAAACATTTTAATCGTAGAAACCACTTCATAACCTAACCTTACCTAATCTAACCCAGCATGTTCAGCGACGTCGATTTACCTATATAGGACTAAAAGTCATTTGTATAGGCCTACAGGCTGTATGAATATTCCCACGGAAACGGAACTCTTGCCCGACTTTCGATCTTCGATATCTCGAAAAGGTAGCAGGTTACGGTATGAAATGGTTTGGTTAGGTTAGGTTAGGTTAGGTCGGCGACACTTCTGGCCTTCATATATGAGTTCCTTACACATCAAGCTATCCAACCATGTATATGTTGTCACTAGGTCTAGCGGTCCACGTACTAAAGTCCGGCCGTGAACGGAAATATAACCTACGAACATCTGCGAAATATGAATATAGAACATAACCATGACCCAAAGATAATCTATGCCCATAGATTAGACTAATCCTAATCTATGGATTAGACCATGACCTGATCTATGAACATAACCAAACACCAAAGTTCGTTAGGTTATTAGAAATTAACAGAAATTAATAAATATGAAGAAAGGAAAAAAAGCGAAAAGAATTATTTTGGACGATGAGGTTATAACCCGAAATGAAGTAAAGCAAATCTTAGAAAATACAACAGGGGACAATCAAAAACAGAAAAGTAAAAAAAGAAAACATACCGATGATGAAACAGATTCCTTTAATGAAACAAAAATAACAGATAAATGTGTAGATAATATTAATACCAATGAAGAACAAAGCGATACTGTAATTGGTGAAAATCAGGAATTTGCAAATGTTTCGGACAATGATATTCCTCAGCAAGTTATCAAAAATCAAGAATCCAAAAGATCACTGAAAAGGAAAAAGCATGCTCAGCTATTACAAGAAAAACAGTTAAAAGCAATATTGACCAATCAGCAGCGGTGTTTAAATTACTTATCTTTATGGAAACTTGATAAAAGCAAATGGAAATTTGAAAAATTAAGACAAGTTTGGCTTCAGCACAACATGTATGACAGCAACAAAGTTCCTGATGACTTTTTTATTATTTTAATTGACTATTTTATGCAAAGTAAAGGTAAAGTTAAAGAAGCTATTGTAGAAAACGCAATAAAAATTGTGGAAGAACAATTGGCTGATTCAAATATAAACGATGACAACAGAGAAACTTCAAGTAATGAAACAAAACTGAATAGAGCAAGAACTGTTGTACAAACTTTAGGAGTATAGTGATGAAATAACTAAAATAGATGTCAAATGTTGGATTTGTTTCACAAATTTATATTCAATCCTAACAAAATTGTTTTACACCATTATTATAAGTACAGTGAGTACCACAAATGTTTTACCATTAAATAACTAACAGCTGAAGTTTTTGTCCTTATGTGAATTACTAACTGAACCTGATCTGTATTAGTTGGAACTTTCTTTACAATTAAACACAATACCATTTGTACTCATTACGATATTGTTTTATTATATTCTCCTTTTCCATAAACTTGTAAATCACTATGCTATAAAAAATATATTAATTTATTTATTTAATATATGTCAATTGGTGACTTCAATTTTCCTGGTTACACCTGGACACTCGAAGAAGATGTTGTATCCAGTGGTCATCATTCATCTATTCCTGTTCGTGAAGCTGTTCAGTGCGTTTCTTCGACCATCAACGCTCTTGGACTGCAGCAGCTCGTTAACACACCAAGCTCGGCTGGGAATTTCCTGGACCTATGTTTCGCAGACCCTAGTACAGCCTGTAGAGAAAGTGTTAATCCGTTATTATGCCTTGACTCTTTTCATCCAGCTTATGAAGTTTCGGTTCCGCTCCATAGTATTGCGCGTATTGTATCGACCTGGATTCGACTTTGTAAGGGGGGACTATGCACGTGCATGTGAGGACTTATACAACATAAATTGGCTTGAATTATTTTCAAACGCGGAGTCATTAAATGATAAAGTTGAGTTGTTTTATAGAGAAATTTTTATGATTATTACTTGCAATATTCCTCTACATGCTCGTGTGTATTCTACCTTTCCGACGTGGATAGGCCCAGAGCTTAGGCATGCTATTCATGAAAAAAAGAGATTGCATACTCTCTATCGCCATTTAGGTTCTGAGTATTTGTATGAACAATTCAAAAGATGTAGAGCATATTGTAAGCGCTTATCGAATTCAATGCGTTATAACTTTATTGTAAAATTGGAGAGCAATATTAGAAATGATAACAGATCGTTCTGGAAATATGTAACTAAGAAAGGGAAAGCCTCTGACTTTCCCAACACAATGTTTTTATTAGATAGTAAAGTTAGCAATTCAGGTGATAAGTCAAATTTGTTTGCATGTCATTTTGCCTTAAAGAATGTAAGTGGTTCGGCCACAGTGATTGATGAATCAACTTCGATAGTACCGTCGACATGCCTAGACTATTCGGCTGAGTTCTGCGAGCGTGTTAGAGGGGTTACTCAGGGTAGGTGACTCGTTGGCCCCTGGGGCCGATGGGCTGCCTGCCTTGTTCTTATCTAAATGTGCCTCGAGCCTTGCTGCTCCTCTGTCACTGCTTTTCAACGAATCATTGAGTAATGGTATTTTTGCAGACAAATGGAAATTGTCTCATATAAAACCCATCTTCAAAAAGGGTGATAAGAATGACATTGCCAATTACCGTCCTATAACTATGCTTGGTAATATTGCTAAATTATTTGACGCGCTTGTTTTTGGTAGCTTTAATGAGTTTTTAAGTGGGCAGATGACAGAGCAACAGCATGGCTTTCTAAATGGTAGGTCAACCGTGACAAACTTGAGTGTGTTTAAAGATGTTATAGCTGAGGGTATGTCACAGGGTGAACAGACTGATGTTATATATGTTGAATTTGGGGGCGGCTTTCGACACGGTTAACCATAACTTTTTGTTGAAGTGTCTTGATACTATGGGTTTGGGAAGTATCTTACTGAAATGGGTCGAGTCTTACTTGTCCAACAGACGTGTGGTGGTTCTTGTGGATGGAACCGAGTCTGACAGTTTCGACGCTGACGACACTAAGATAGTAAAAAGAGTGCGCACTCCGAGTGATGCTGAGGACCTCCAGAGTGATCTAAACTCCCTGTATGAATGGTTCACTACTCGTGGTTTTGTATTTAATGTCGAAAAGTGCTCTGTCATTTCCTTTGCGAGTAAACGGAACCCTATTGAGTTCAATTATTCCATTAATGGTCAAAATTTGAATTGAGTGAGTGAGATTAGAGACCTGGGAGTTATCTTTGACTCCGAGCTCAAGTTCACCTCTCACATTAACTTTACAGTCAACAAGGATTCTAATACTCTTTTTATGATTATGAGATATGGCTTGGAGTTCAAGGATCCCGGGACTCTTGTCTTACTCTTCACGTCGCTAATTCAATCAGTCCTAATGTACGCGTCACAGATCTGGTCTCCATCTCGCGAATATTTATCGAAAAGGATTGAGTCTATAAGGCATCGTTTCCTTAGATTCATGTCATTCAAATTGCACTGCCCCATAGAGCATAACCTCGATCTCTCACGATTACAAGACTGTTGCCGGTAGGCTTGGCCTGTCGACACTGTCTTCTCTCAGAGACTACAATGATGTACTGTTTCTTTATAAGTTACTCCGCAATTATGTTGATTGTCCAGACTTACTAGCATCAGTTAACTTCTATTTCCCGGGCAGACTGTTGAGGGGGAGGAATCTAGATTTTTACGTGGACAGTGCGCTTTTACCTCGTTCAGTTATGCATAGAATTATGTCTCTGGCCAACTCGATTTCCGATAGAGTAGACTGGTTTGCAGATTCATTCGGCGAATTTAAATCTAAAGCCAAATGCGCATTGTTATCGATAAAATGACCGACTGACATTCCTTTATGATTTTTTTGTTTTTCATTCTTTTATAAGTTAAAATTTCTGTTTTTCTATTCTTTGCTTTTAATATTTCTTTTTTGTATTTTATGTTTTATGTGCAACTCATTTATTACATTTAATAATACTTATAGTGTATTATATATCTGTAGTCACTCTATATATAAGAAATGTTTTTTTTGCTTTGTAAAGGGAGCAGTCTCCCGTTGATATTATAAACAAATCAACAAATTAAATATACACAGTTTCGTAGGCATAAGTGCAAAGCACGTCCGCCTAGGGATACAGTGTTATGTGTTATGTCCAACTATCACCAGTTTCACAATACGATGTAGATATAATATATTAAACGGTGTAATATTTATTAACTGTAGACAACTCAAAACATATTCAGGTTTAAATGTAGTTTTATTTACATATGTTTTGTTCTTAATTGTGGGGTTTTCAGGTCTACATATAATTGCAAAATTAAAAAAAAAAAACATTCAGCTGTTTTTAGTCGAAAGTGGTCGCGAAGGCATATGGGAGGGGGATCAGCGGGAGCAGGGATGATACAGAATAATAAAGAGAACTTGTTAGATAAGGACAAAGGGAGTAGTTCTAGTAACTGAATGCTATACTAGTAGACTGGTAGGCCATGTTTTGTGTCTACTTAAAAAAAAAAAAACGCATTTGAATTAAAACAAAAATATTTGACCAACCAACAGTTATTAGTTAACATTGAAAGTATACCAGCTATTACTAAGGTTCAGTTGCTTACACTTGGTAGGTACGTCATTTCTTTTTTGTCACAAATTCATATTATTTAAACTGTACTAACAAGTAATTTGTATGAAAGAAATTCTGCATTAAAAGAAATAAGTGTGTATTGTATGCAACGAAATAATAATAGAACAGATGTCTGCAGTAGGATAATACTTTTGATTAGTTCATATTTTAAGTCAATTTTATTTTTATGTTCTACAATATTTATTAAGCGTATAAATAGCACTTGCTACCGTTTTAACAAAATGAAATTTTAATGTTACAAGAGTCCCTCAATAATTCACGGAATTTCTTGTTTAAGCTTCATAATTTTTACAGGAAGAAGTTTAACCATTTCTTTGCATATGCTTAATTCAGCAGAAATAGTATTTCCCACTTCAGGATTTACATCACAATAGTAATTTACTTTTTGATAAAACTCGTTACTTTTAATTATGTTTTGTAAGCTCACCCTTTTGTCTAATGTAATAAACCGACTCCACAGAGCTCCAATGTGAAACAGCGCTTGTAAGAAGGGTTTTTGTAAATCTTTATCTATATACTTGGATAAATCTTCAACTGGTACTTCCTTAAATGAATCTACAAACGATGTGTAATGTTGCATACTTTTTTCAACAAGGTGATTTATTTTATTTAAAGCGTGAGCAGAAGGTCGTCCTTTACATTCTCTCATTTTTTCCATTTTTATGTCTAAAATTTCGCCGTATGTTTGACCCAACTCAAACCACATTTGCCTAAAAAAAAATTAATCACCATATTTTGGCAAAATTTAATTTAACTATTTATAACTCATTATAATCATTCCCAACAGGAGCACACAAATTAGATGACGTTACGTAAGGTCTGCAAAAACTATCGTCAAGAATTTTTTAGAATTAAAAAAGACCTTTAAAGACAAGAAGATTGAAGAGGAATTGTAATGGCTCTACCCTCTCCTCTTTAAATCTAGAAAAATCAAAATCCCACATTTGCTTTGGTCATTAGTCATTATTTAATAAACATCAATCTTGGATATAATAAAAACTAGAGGTCTTAACTACCCCTTACACTACAACACTTTAAAAACACGGACATGTGTTTCTTTCATTTATGAGACTTACGTTGTCCACATTTTGTAATGTGTTGGAGTGTAAATGGGATAAGACCTAATTAGCTTTTATTACTCTCACTATACTGACTTTAAAAAAGAATAGAAATTTTTGTCAACGGTCCTCTCAAAATATTGGATCTGCCTCTAAACTGGATAAACATTTTGTGAGATCACCATTTTTTTATTAAATGTACATTAGAATGTGATTAACCATATCCAAATTTACTTGATGGAAATTCATGGTAATAACAAAATAAACTCACTGTTTGTTTCCACAATTTATTAAATAAACTTTACAATTGTTTCGCGTTACTAACTCTTTATCAGAAGTGCGACTATCAGTAAACTAACATTAAGACTACCGAACATATACATATACCTTAAAATTAGGAAGAGGGCTGTTTAACAAAAAAAATTAATAACGTTGAATTATTGTCTGTTTTGTTGTTTAGCAAAGTATTAGTTTTTTTATATTTATTTATTTGCATGATTTCTAGCAGATAAAGTTTGTGGCTTTTATTTTCAACATGTAATATTTCGTAATCTTCGTTAAAATTATGTCCGTCATATAAGTGTTTTGCGTAATTTGAGTCGGATTTTTTATTCTCAAACGATTTTTGGTGTTCAATAATTATTTTTTTAAATGTACGTCCGGTCTGTCCAATATAGATTTTGTTTCACTAAGACAATTCAATTTATATACGCCTGATCGATTTTCTTTATCGGTCTTATCTTTATTGTTTTTAATAAGCTTATCTCTAGCGTGCTTGTTGTATAGTAGGCAATTTTTACATTGTTATTAGTAAAAAGTTTTTTTAACTGTTACAAGAGTTATTTAAATATGGTATCGTTTTGTAATTAACATTTAATAGAGGGGTAAACGTTGTTTATAAATTGTTTGAACAGTAATTTATTTAATATATTATCTACGATCTTATCGTTATAATTATTAGTAACTGCTAAATGTTTAATTCTTTTTCAAAATCTAACTTTGTAATGGGAATATAAATCATTTTGTTAAACAACCCCCTCCCTAATTTTAAGGTATATATGTTTTGTAGTCTTAATGGTAGTTTACTGATAGTCGCACTTCTGATGAAGCGTTTGTAACGCAAAACAATTGTAAAGTTTATTTAATAAATTGTGGGAACAAACAGTGATTTATTTTGTTATTACATTAGAATGTTCCTTATCCAGTCATTTTTGAATTTCTTCCAATGCACTCCAAAAATGTTCATATTGTGAAAGAAGAAAATTCTACCAAGTTTAAGCCGTTTCCAATAATGTTAATACGTGCCATTGAGCGATTCAAGTTTTAGATGTAATCTACTCGACAAACTGTATGTAATTTAGATTTAAATTCTCAATCACTAGGTGGCTCAAGTTAATGTTATCGGAACAGGCAGACCTTTTCAACAATAGAAAATATATTTGAACTAAAAACGAAGTAATTCAAAAATAACTAAAATAATGGTTAGATTCGTATTTACTCTTATAAGTATTTGTTATATAGAGTTGGCATTTGATTATTGTAAGAGTTTATTTAAGAAGACTAGAAACAAGAGTTAGTATGCTCATCAGTAATAAATGTATGACAAATTGTATTAACAAGTTTGGGCTGAGCTAATGAATTGGTAATGAAAAGGCATCCCCTGTATGTTTACCAACTCTCTTTAAAACTTTAATCAAGTTAGATCCAATTTTATTCTTACTACTGATAATGACCAGAGTTTTTTATAGTTGAAATGCATACTCATACTTATTTTGTACAACTGACTTTAACATGGTTGTTAATGCATTAGCCATGCCCACATCTATTAACACAAATTTTCGTACATTTATTACTGAGCACGCTAAGAAGCTTTACAGTCTTCATAATGCAGAGCACAGACCCAATGTTATAGTACAGTTATGGCTTTACGTAACCTAACCCCGTTGCTATAGGTAATTTTTATAATTCAGACGGTGTTTGTGCCTCCACAGACACTGTTAAGGACTGTCTCTGCTTATTTATTTACCCGACAAATAAATTTACAGACGATTCTTAACTTCTTTGATACAGTTTTACAATACTAATCTTAAATTTGTCAATTTTTTTATGACTATCTGCAGTTAGGATCTCATAAAAATTAAATACCAATTAAATCATTGCCACATGATTCTTTGAGTCAATAGCACAAATTTCTAGAGCTGTATGATGCCTATAGAAATTTAGCAACATCTGCCTATAAAACAAATTAACTTATAAGGATTTCTTGAGAATATCAAAGACTGCCTTTCCTAAAGTTATTTACAGATAATTTTTGTAATTTTTTTATTTGTTAAGAATGCAGAAAAATGGAAAACATCAACCAACTGTTTTACAATTAACTAGTATTATATTTTCATACCTGCAGTAATTTATATAGTATGTTGGGTTGACTTCCTTTAAGACCTTTTCTAGTAAATCCGCACGCCTTTTTTGCATTTTGCTTTGATTTTCCATATTATCATCAAAGAAAATGAGATTTTTATATAACTGACTTTTATCTAATACTATATCAATATAATCTGAAGCTAAAGCGTTTAAGGTATAGTACGAATGAGCTTTATCTAACCAAGTTTGAGTATTGTAAAAGACTTTATGGGCATCTTGTAAAGTCAATATATACTGATAGGTTATTTGGGTTTCATAAGTGGCTGTATCTAATGACGTAAATGTTAGGTCATTAAAATCAATCTGGGATGCTGTGATTTCATCCAGATTTAATTTGGACAGTTGCAATGTTAAATCAGTAACCCTGGTCAACTCATCCGAAAGCAATCTTTCACGGGAAACTGAAAGAAGTAAGAGACCATATTTAGCCCAGCATCTTGCAACATCTGCACTTCTATGTCTAAAATTTTCCATTTTTGCTTCAAATTCCTCTGATTGTTCTTGAGATGTATTCAGTTGTTTCTCATATTCGTCTAAAATAACAGAACTACTAGCTAAATGATGTCGTGCCTCTTTAAACCCATTTTGTTCCATAAAAAATTGTGATAAAGTTGCTGCATTCAATGCCCAATCTATACTGTCATAATCATCACTTTCCAATTGCCTTTTTAAGGTAATGTGACAGTAAATAGCACTTTTAAGAGCATCCTTTAAACTTCCGTATATTTGTGCAACATAATATAAAGTTAATGTATAAACTTTTTCTAAGTTTTGCATACCAATGCTAGGAGTTGTTTCAACATTTATTTTAAAAAGATCATCAATGTTATATGGGATTAAATATTTTTGCTTAAAATTGTTGTATAAAGACATTGCCCTTTCAAGATACTGTTGGGATTTTTTTGGGTCTCTTTGTGACCATAGGATACCAAACTGATTTAACATGTTTAAAGAAATTAAAATTATTTCTGGCTCAGCTTCATATTTGTCAATAACTTCTTGACATTGAATCAAATTTTTTTCACCTGCTGATAATTCTTCTGTATCAATGGCAATAATTCCCAAATAAAGATATATTGCAGCGAGCATGCCTAAAATATGACATAGGTATTTATATAAATATTTAATATATTTAATTCATTAAAAGTACCACTTAGTTTTAAATATTCTTTAGTACCCACAGAACAATTCCGTAAAAGATATTCTGTATTTGCTTTCATGCTAAGTAACAATTCTCTTGCTGTATATTTCGAATGGTATGGTTCATTTTCAGGATCTGTCTTACTATCCTCTTCAATCAATTTTTTCACTTTTTTATATTTTTGTTGAATATCAATGTAAGATTCTTTAAATATAGTCATTTTCCTTGAAGTGTTAATGGAGTTAAATGTGCTAAATACAAAAATATCCTTTGTTCAAAAAATTACTTAAAGCATTACGTTTTCTCAAAATAGATATTTACTAATTACAAATTGGTAACTTGTAATTTAACAATAATGGATCTGGTACGTTTTATCACAGTATACCATAGATAAGAGATATATATACTATTGTAGATGTGAAACTTCTCTTGCGGCGATTTTAGCGCTATCCCACTTAATTGATGAAAAGTAAAGATTACAGGTTCCTGTTTTAATGCGAGTGGTTTTTTTTAATATTTAAAATTTTTAATATTAATTGATTAATCGAAAATTTACCAAGAAACAAACAATCTTCTTAAAAATTTAAGAAAAGAGTTTGTGACTTGACAAATTTTCACCTAAATATTCAAGTGTTTTAAGAAAATAAAAGATAATATCCATTAAAATTTTTATTACAATAAAACATATTTAATTACAATACCGAACAAACAACAAAATTAACAAAATCTGATTCTATAATAGTGAAAGGTACTTGTTGAACAGAAATACCAAATTATCCAAAGCTTAAGTCATTTCACCAAAGTTAACAACAATTTTAAAAACAGATGTAAAACAAATAATAAATATATAGTATCGATAATAACATTCTCACGTTAAATTTTCATGGCCAACGTATTTCATAAACATAGGCACTCAAAAAAAATTAAACTCTAACAAATAAATAAAAATAATTCACATTTTTAATTAATGTTTATGAAAAAATTCTGTCTCTGTCGAATAGTGGCGGGCACATACGAATCGTTCCGCGGGCGCGATGGTGCCCGCGGGAGCGAGGTTGGGAACCTCTGCTTTATAGAGTATTCGGAAACAAATACAAATAGCTTATTTTAATATATATTAAAATGAAAATATAAATACTCTTAAAGTACAAATACTTCTGGAAAATGTTCTCATGCCAATTATGTAATTAGGCAAGTGAGACTGCTAATTAAAAAATTATTCTTAAGCAAATGTATACCTACTTGTGAAAAATACTTGATCAGAAGTATTTAAATACAAATACAAATGCTTTACTAATAACTTTCCATCTAGAAATTACAATTGTATTATTATTTTACTAATAATAATTTATTGGAAAATTCACATGTAATAATTTAATATTTTCTGCTGAATTTAATTATTCTTGAATATTTAGAGAAACGGAAACGTAGTGGGGTAATCAAATAAAATACAAAAAATATTGTATTATTATTTCAATAAAGTTTTTAAAATATAAGTACGAATACTATATAATAACTATTTGTAAGTATTTGTATTTCAAAATAATTTACAAGTGTGATTAACATGTAGAATTTTAACTTCGTTTTCGAATTTGGCTTCAAAATAATAAAAGAAGCATGAAAATATTAATTAAACAGTTGGTTGTCCTAGTGGTATCAGTCAAATTGATATACAACATAAAAAACGAAGTTTGCATGTAAATACATAATTTTTTATGAATTTTTTTAAATAGTAGATCTAGTAAATAAAATAAATATATAAAGAAGACTGTGAATGTGTACATGAAATAAATACGAACTCAACTGAAAATTTGGACGGATATTACGTATTTGTGCGGAATTAATAGTACTAACAGTACAAAAAATGAGATTGTCAATGATTTGATAATAAACTGCAGCATTACTATCAGTCTTGCAATTACTTCAGGATTTGTATTTATCTTTAAATATGTAGAAAAGGTATTAATAGAAATATTGAAATAACTAGAAATACAATAAACGTATTTACATTTGTATTCAAATACTGTTTTTTTTTTGTATTTTACACAAGCGTACAATTGGATTCCTACTGGGGTAGATCCCCCAACGAAATTATCTCTTATATAGACCATTTTCATTTGCGTGAGGAAATATTACTATTTATATTTAATAGGAAAATAGGAATATCGTCGATATATCAGAATTACAGTTACAGATGAAAGTATATTGCGACAAACTTACAGAAAATTCTAGGCTCAAAAGTAGTCATAATAATATTAACAGTGGAAAAGTGGTTTCTTTCCAGTGGACTATCTGAAAACAAAAACGAAATATATGTATACATACTTATAGAAGTAGATACCTATATTATATAACATACTTATTAAGTAAATATTAATACGGCATAAATAACTTTTACAAAATAGACTAATTACCGATAAACACCTTGAATTTTGCCGGCATTCTATTAGGCTCTGTAATATTAATAGTGGATCAATTGAGGATAGAGGTGATGTAGTATTAGTCACAGAGTCCAATCCTGTTGCTTTCCTTCCAGGGGGATACCTAAGAGTAAAAACAATAATGATTGTATAGGTATACAGGTGCATCAGACTTATTACAAAAATAACAATAATTCGACAGTATGCAATTATTATACAGACTAATACTTACTGGAAGTTATGTTTGCTGAAGTAGACATGATCGTTATATAAATACTAACTGATTCTCTGAGATTTCCATAGTCGCCTGAAATAAGCGGATAACATGTATGAATAAAGGAAAGCGCTTATAAACCATCCCTATATATTATCCTTTGTTACATATTATACTTACTAACAATTCCATCAATACACAATCCACTTGCCGAAGGAGGTATGCCTATGTACATTACTACACAAAATGTACCGTGTGTCATATAATGGAACATCTGTAAAAAAAATCACTGGAATTGCAAATGATGCACTGATGTCTAATGGAGACATCCAGCATATCAACAAAAATACGTAGTACATAGTTACACTTATGTCGTAATGGTATACCTAATAGCAGACTTACCCCCCATACACCACAAACTTTTAATATCCACATTAAAGGAGTTGTTAACAAAGTTTGTGGTGTATATAGGTGAATTTCCTTGGTATTCTACAATTTACAAATATAATATATTTTTTAAGGGTAAACAGGAAAGTACATATGTTATGCATTCAAAATGCACAAATAACTTTTTAAAAAATTTATTAAGTTGAAATTACAAGCGGTACGTGACCACAGGTCTAGTAAAGCTAGAATCTGTTGAATTAGAAAAAGACATAGGTTTTATACTGAAACACACACATAGAAACATAGAGTCTAATTACATATGGTATTGGCGACGGTGAACATGCTTAAGTTTGCAATAATAACGTGGGAATCTTTACATAACACCTCCCTCACTAAGTACAAAAATTATACTGGGTGTTTAATTTTTGGTGACAGGCGGAGATGTGAATTTTGCACGTGTCGAAGCTGCTTTTGGTGTGGGTTGGATGGGTGGTTCATTTGGTGGTCGTTTTGATTTATTTTTGCACAAGTTCGCACGTCTTATTGGTTGTACACAATATTTAAAACAATTCGGACAGTAACAGTAGATTACGCACAATATTACTATAAATATTATTATTCCTGTCGGTACGCTGTATAATAGATGTTGGTTTGTTGGTGATAAATTCCTGTTTTCTTCTTTGGTTAATTCCTCGGAAATGGTTTCCAGTTTGATTTTGGCCATCTTTAAATTTTCTTGTTTAAAGATATTAAGATTAATTGGGTGGATGTTCAGTTCTTCAATCTTCTGAATTTCCTTTTCGCTGTAGTTGAATGGAATTTCAGGTATGTCCAACGGAATATTTACTAAATTACTTTCGAAGTTTTCGGTTGATATTTGTAGTCCATTATTGAAATAGCAGGTACATTTGGAGTTGGCCTGTAGCAGTGACGAATTTAGAATAGTATTTCTTTTAATTATTTGCTCTTCACATTTGTATGTAATTTCTATAGGGTTGGACGTGAATATTAACCAGGTTGACGGATTGACTTGTTGGATAATTTCTTCGACTGTTTTGAATGTGTGAATTTTGCATTCAGACGGGACTTGTTTTTGAAATAGTAGCATAGGTACGCATTGTTTAGAGTGACGAATGTCTAATGGCTCCATCCTTTGTAGAATTAACATATCGTCGATCTTGATTGCTTCATTAAGCGATGATAGTTCTAGGTACCATTGGTGATCTTCCGAGAAAGCCAAGAAAGGATTTTCGGGAATGATGGTTTGGAAATATGATAGGTTTATTTTTACAGGATATGGGAATAGTTTATACATATTCATATGAATATTCTTTACGAGAGGAATTTGCAAAGATATTAGAAGACCTTCTTTAAAATTGAATAATTTTGGTTTTATAATTTTGTAATATTTATAAATATGTGCATCATCGGTAGGGAAAGGTAATTTATTTTCCATAGAGTCGATATTTTCGAGTTGATTTCTTAATTGTAGGTGAGTTAAAACAGATGGGTGTAAGATACCTATTTGTGCGAAGGTTAATGATTCTATAATATTAGTGACTTCATAATTAGTTTCCATAGTTACTTCTGTTAGCAAAATGATTGTATTTAGATAAGTTAATGTTATTTCGTTATCATATAATTTTGTTTTTACAGTGTTTACATATTTCTCAATTTTAGCAAGATTTTCCTGAATCGTTTGCTCATTACTATTCACTTTTGATAGTGTTGTATTAAAATCAGAAAGTAATGTTTCAACTAAGTGTGCTTGATCTTTTTGGATTTTAATGATGTTTTTATTAGAAGTTTGCAATTCAGAGATAAGTGAATCATATTTATCTGCGTCATCTTGACTTAACGTACCAAATAATGTATTAAAACCATTGCCAATAATGTTAAACCAGCCTCTTTTAATTCTAATATTAGTTTTGGGTATTAAAAATTTAATTTCGTTTAGGTCTTTTTCTAACTTGTTAATAGAAGATTTTAAATTAAGATTGTGTATTGGTTGAGAGCGAATAAGATCTAGTTTATTTCCTATTGAATTTATTTTTTCATAATAAGTTTTGATAATATTAAGAGAAGAGAAAAGGGGTGAAATGTTTTTGTATATAAGGATTTTATAAGAAGTATCGGAAATTAGACTTTTCCCTATGTGTTCGACGTAGATGCCTGATCTTGGGAGTTCTCTGATCGTGATTTCTCCAAAGCATCTGAAATGTTGGTACATTTGTAAGGTTTTACTTGTTCAATATTAACAATTTGTTCATTCTTATTTTTAGTTTCCTATTTATTTTAATATTTTTGTCAGATATTACCTCTAAAATTGTATAGGGTCCTAACCATCTATCTTGTCCTTTATTATTAATAATTAAGTTTTTTAGGAATACTTTGTCTCCAATTTTATATTGGGGTTTGGGTTTAATTTTAGCATCGTAACGTTCTTTAATTTTATGTTTTTGTTCGGTTTGATTTTGATATGCCAAATTTTGTAAATTTTGTAATTTTCCATAGTGTTCGATTTGATATTGTTCTACAGTTAGTTCGTTTGCGTTTTTGTCTTCAACGTCATTGAAATTTCGATGTTTTTGGCCGTATAAAGTTTCGTAGGGTGTCAATTTAGTACTGTTGTTTATTGAAGTATTGTATGCGAGAGTAGCGGTAGCTAGTAAAGCTTCTTTATCTCTTTTATATTTATCTTCGGAAACATACACGCTTATTGTATCTTTAATACTACCTATTACGCGTTCTACGGCTCCGTTGCTTTTGGGGTGAAAAGCAACAGAATAAGTGTGTTTTAAGAATAAATCTTTTTCTAAAGCTTTTAGTGTTTCGTTCATAAATTCACCTCCCTGGTCTGAATGGAACCGTTTTGGTACACCAAATATTGAGCAAAAATCTAAGACTTTATGAACAATTGTTTGAGCTGATTTTTCGTGTAATAGATATGTTTTTACGAATTTTGTTAGTTGATCTTGGATAACTAATACATAGTTTTTGGTTGTACGGCTAAAATATATTTCCGCGACATCCATATCTACTCGTTCGAATGGGTATTTAGGTGTTTCCGTGATTGTTAAAGGACTTTGATAATTTAGACGGGAAATCTTGCTACGTTGGCACTCTAAACATGAATTTATGTAATTTGTGACGTCTTGTTTCATATTAGGCCACTTAAAATACTCCTGAATTTTATTGAGAGTTTCTGTTATGCCTTTGTGGCCATACGCTGGTGGGTCGTGGTGCATTTTTATTATAGGGATTTTTTGGTTGGGATCACCTGAATAATCGTAGGTAGTGGATACTTGAATTTCAATATTAGGGTCAAAGTTAAATTTTTCACGTAGGTAATTGATCATTCTAGTTAATTCAACGGATGTGTCTTTATTTATAATGAATCTAATTAAGTCATGTTTTTCAATTAATGTGAATATCACGAATAAATTCTCAAAAAGTTCTTTTTCGTTCTCTGCATTATTTATTATGTATGTAAGATTATTTTTGCTATTAGAGGATTTTAATTCTAATTTATCTTTGAAATTGGGATTGTTTGTATCTCGTAAAATATAATGGCATAATTTGGGATCGTCTAATATTGAAATGACTTCGTATGTATGGTTTTGTTCTTTGAATTTTCCTACAGTGGTTTTTTCGTTGAAATACGCTGTAGTGTCATTAAAATAAGAATCGTAATCTATTCCGTCTGGTAAGTTTTCTATTGCTTGATGAAGGGTGTTGACTTTAATATTATCAATTTTGATTCGCGATAAAACATCTGCATTATTATTGATTTTACCTGGTTTATAAACGATGTTATATTGGTATTCTTCTAATTTTAGACGCCATCTAACTAAGCGAGAACCGGGGTCTTTTACGTTAAAGAGCCAAGTTAGGGGTCTGTGATCGGTAACTATTGTAAATTCTTTTCCAAAAAGGTATGGTCTAAAATGTTTTATTGCCCAGACAATCGCGAGCAACTCTCTTTCGATTGTGCTGTACCTTGTTTCAGCAGGGTTAAGGGTACGACTTGCATAGGCAATTGGTAATTCTTTACCTAAAGGTCCTTGACTGAGAACTGCACCGATGGCGTATTGACTTGCATCAGTGGTAACAATAAAATTTTCTTCAAAATTTGGATATTGTAATATAGGAGCCGAAATTAGTTTTTCTTTTAAAATGTTAAATGATTTCTTACAGTCTTCATTAAAGTCAAATTTTGTATCCTTTTTTAATAATAAGGTGAGACTTTTTGCTAATTTAGCATAGTTAGGAATGAATTTTCGATAGTACCCGGTGAGTCCTAAAAACGATTTTACTTCTTTTGGATTTTTGGGGGTCGGAAAATGTTTTACGGCTTCTATCTTTTTGGGATTTGGTTTTATGCCTTCCGTTGAAACTAAATGACCAAGAAATTCAACTTCGAGCTTTAGAAATTCTGATTTATCAGGTTGAATTTTTAAGTTAAATTCTCTTAATCGTTTAAAAACGTTTCTCAGTTTGTTCATGTGGTCCTCTAAAGAATTACCAAAAACTACAATGTCGTCTAGGTAAACAAGACATTGTTTAGGTGTTAGTCCTGAAAGCACATTGTTCATGGCTCTCTGAAATGTTGAAGGTGAGTTAATGAGTCCGAAAGGAAGTCTAAGAAATTCATAATGTCCGTCATCGGTGGAGAAAGCTGTTTTCTGAATACTATCTGGGTGAACTTCGAGCTGGTGAAATCCACTGGCGAGGTCTAATGTGGTAAAGTATTGAGCATGACCTAAGTTATCGAGAATTTCTTCTATGTTGGGAATAGGGAATTTATCGGGTATCGTTATTTTATTCAAATTTCTATAGTCGACAACAATTCTCCATTTTCTTTTACCGGTAGCATCTATCTTTTTGGGAACGACCCAAATGGGGCTCGAATAAGGAGAAAAGCTAGGTCGAATAATATTTTGATCAAGTAATTTATTAATTTGAGTTTTTACTTCAGTTTTGTGACAATTGGGGTACCTATAAGTTTTGGAGTGAATGGGGTTTTCGTGAATTGTCTTTATTTCGTGTTTAATTGTTGATGAAAAGCTTAATTTGTCACCTTCTAAATAAAAAATGTCTGAATAATTATAGCAAAGTGATAAAATTTCGTCTTTCTCTTCTGTATTTAAGTGTTGTAGTCTAAGATTTGGTCTAAGTTTTTCGAATCTGTCCTTCGGTTTGGAGAAGTTGGTAACGAGAATTCTTTTTGGAATTTTTCCTAGTTTAATATCCGAAATTTTACTCGTAATTTCTTTGTCAGTTAAGTTTATGATGGTAGTATAGATATATCCTTGATCGTCTACAGAACAAAGACATTCGGGAATAAGAAGCTTGTTCTGAATATTTGTTTTGGGGAGTGTACCTTCGATATTTCGGTACTTTGTTTTTAGTTTAACTATTTGTTCACATCTAGGAGATATTGTAACTGTATTAATAATTTTCGATTCTTGCTTTAAAAGTATAGGGATAGTGTTTTTGGTATTTGGTAAAATGATTTCGTTATTATGTAAGTCGAGTTGACAATTATTAGTTTTTAAAAAATCTATTCCTAGAATACCATCTAAAGTAATGTCCAAGGGAGTTACATGAAATTTTATTAATTTTTTGTTAAATTGTGTGTCAATTGAGCCTAAAGTTTGAAATGAATTTGCGTTTAATCCAGAAATTCTGATTTTTTCATTTGTATTGAGATACTTTTCAAATGATTTATGTGGTTTGATAAGATTAATTGATGCACCTGTATCGATCAATAAATTAACACTTTCGCCTTTAATTTTTGTTTTAATATACGGTAAAGTTTCTACTAAGATTTTCTCTTTATTAGTAGTTTTAGAAATATTGAAGATTTGTAAGGGGTTTTCCTTTAATTGAACGAGTAACCCTCGTCTACTACGTTCTCTTGGATGTTTAAAGAATCTATGTCGGGCAATTCATCGTTATCGGAAGTTTCACTTTCATTCTCGGGGGGAATTTCTTCTACAGTTTTAATTTGGGGGTTTTGAGGTTGAAATCCTCGGAAGGGTGTTCCTGGGAAACTATGGCGGGTTGTAGACGATTTCTGTGGTGTTTGTGGCGTTTGAATTTTATTACTAAAATATTTAGTGTCGCCAGCTTGTTTATTTGAAGTGAATGGTTTGGAAGGAATTTTGCTTTGAGAAAAATTTGGTTTTGATTTGTATTGCATAAATTTTTCTTGATCTTCCCTCTCTTTTAATCTTTTATATTGTTCTTGTGTATGAGCAAAAATTTGTTCTAAAGAATCAGTTTGAATATGTGATACCGAAATTTCTAATTCTCTAGGGATATTATTAAGAAATGCAGTTTTAGCAATTTTGTTAATAAAACTAGCCAGAGCTTCTTCTTTAGTCTCTTCTTTATCTAATTGTTCAATAGCTGTAATTGTTAAATCGTCTCTTATTTTAGCTAACTTGTTATAAGTATCTTTTATAGAGGCATGTTTATTCGAATTTTTAAATCTAATAAGATCACCTATTAAACCTTCAGCTGATCTCTCTAAACCAAAATTAATTTCTAGTGCATTTTTGATATTGTTCCATTTGTCAAGATGTTTTGTTAAAATAATTTTACCTGCACGACCTGACAAACGCGCCAAAATTATCCTAACGAAGTAAGGATGGTCACTAGTGTTAGCTTTACTTAAAGCAAATTCTACAGAATCAACATATTGATGGAGTGGTATATTATCCCCATCGAAATTTGGAATAAGTTCTAAAATTTCTTTTCTCGTAAATCGCTCTTCTGGATCTACAGACATGGTTAACTTTGGTTCACAGAATAGGTCAAATTGAGGATATTCTGAGAATGGAATGGTGGCTAATCGAAAGACCACTTACCTTATTAATAAAGATGCTATTATTATTGTAGTGATTTTCATCAATGCGTATCTGCTTTACGGTAGAGAAGTAGGCGGGACTCCTTTGGATAGTCCACTTGTTCGAATTGTGACTGGACGGACCTCAGGGGATGCAAAAGGCTTCAAGGAGGCAAACGGCTTCCGTCGAAAAGATCCTTGTTACTCACAATGTTAACTTTCCAGCACGACAGTTTATTTTCACTGAAAGTCTCTTTTTCACTTTCTTTTAGTTTTGGATCAGAAAGCACTCGCGTAACCGCGTTTTACTTAAAATTTGAGTAAATTTTGCACAACTGATCCTACTGACTGCGCCAATTTGTTATGCATTCAAAATGCACAAATAACTTTTTAAAAAATTTATTAAGTTGAAATTACAAGCGGTACGTGACCACAGGTCTAGTAAAGCTAGAATCTGTTGAATTAGAAAAAGACATAGGTTTTATACTGAAACACACACATAGAAACATAGAGTCTAATTACATATGGTATTGGCGACGGTGAACATGCTTAAGTTTGCAATAATAACGTGGGAATCTTTACATAACACATATACTACAATACTTTCTGTTTTTTTTTTGCCGAAATTGGACAGTTATATTGCAATATTGTTGGAAAGAAATCATGTACCTACGATAAGAGATGTGATAAGTGAACAATTCGCCAAGCAGGCACCAGAGTAGCGCGACCGTCAACTCCACGTCAGTGAGGAGCGGAGGGAAGCGTTGGGAAACACCTTCATTATTCATCATTAATTAATTAACATAGATAAGAGATATATATACTATTGTAGATTGGAAACTTTTTTTCGGCGATTGAAGCGCCCTCCCACTTAAGTGATGAAAAGTAGAGATTACAGGCGCCTATTTAAACGCTGGGTTTTTTATTTTTTTATTTTTGTAAGTTATATTATTGATTAAGTGAAAATTTACCAAGAAACAAACAATCTTCTTAAAAAGTTAAGAAGAGAGTGTGTGACTTGACAAATTTTCACCTAATCATTTAAGTGTTTTTAGAAAATAAAAGATAACATCCATTAAAATTTTTATTACAATAAAACAAATAATTACAATACCGAATAAACAACAAAATTAACAAAATCAGATTCTATAATAGTTATATGGGAGTAAAAAGTACTTGTTAAACAGAAATACCAAATTACCTAAAGCTTAAGTCATTTCATCAAAGTTAACCGCAAATTGAAAAACAGATGCAAAACTAATTAATAAATAGGAAGAAGTATCGATAACAACATTCTCATGTAAAATTTTTATGGCTTTTTTATATTTAGTAACTAAATGACTGAAGGAACTGTTCTAAAACAACAACGTTGTGCGAGTAATATTTATTTTGGATATTTTATAAGCATGAACATCAGACTCGCAAAAATACTGTTCATAAGTATTTAAATACAAATACAAATACTTTTGCTTTATAGAGTATTCGGAAACAAATACAAATAGCTTATTATACAAATACTTCTGGAAAATGTTCTCATGCAATTATGTAATATGTAGGCAAGTTTAATGACTTGGCTAATTAAAAAATTATTCTAAAGCAAATGTATACCTACTTGTGAAAAATACTTGATCAGCAGTATTTAAAAACAAATACAAATGCTTTACTAATAACTTTCCATTTAGAAATTACATTGTATAATGATTTTACTAATAATAATTTATTGGACAATTCACATGTAATTTAATATTGTCTGCTGAATTTAATTATTCTTGACTATTCAGAGAAACGAAAACGTAGTGGGAAAATCCAATAAAATACAAAAAATATTGTATTATTTCAATGAAAAGTTTTTAAAATATAAGTACAAATACTATAGAACTATTTGTAAGTATTTGTATTTCAAAATAATTTACAAGTGTGATTAACATGTAGAATAATTGTCGTTTTCGAATTTGGTTTCAAAATAAAAGAACCATAAAATATTAATTAAACAGTTGGTTGTCCTAGTGGTATATAAGTCAAATTGATATACAACATAAAAAACCAAGTTTGCATGTAAATACATAAATTTGTATAACTTTTTTAAACAGTATATCTAGTAAATAAATTTGGACGGATAAAACGTATTTGTGCGGAATTCATAATACTAACAGTACAAAAAATAAGATTGGCAATGCTTTGATAATAAACTGCAGCATTACTATCAGTCTTGCAATTACTTCAGTATTTGTATTTATCTTTAAATATGTAGAAAATGTATTAATAGAAATATTGAAATAACTAGAAATACAATAAACGTATTTACATTTGTACTCATCAAATACTGTTTTTTTTTGTATTTTACACAAGCGTACAATTGGATTCGCACTGGGGTAGATCTCCCAACGAAATTATCTCTTATATAGACTATTTTCATTTGCATGAAGAAATATTACTATTTATATTTAATTGGAAAATAGGAATATTGTCGACATATCAGAATTACATTTACAGATGAAAATATATAGCGACAAACTTACAGAAAATCCTAGGCTTAAAAGTGGTCATAATAATATTAACAGTGGAAAAGTGGTTTCTTTCCAGTGGACTATCTGAAAACAAAAACGAAATATATACATAGTTATAGAAGTATTAGATACCTATATTTTATATCATACTTATTAAGCAAATATTAATACGGTATAAATAACTGTTACAAAAAGACTATTTACCGATAAACACCCTGAAATTTGCGGGCATGCTATTAGACTTTGTAATAGTAATAGTGAAACAATGAAGGTGATGTAGTATCAGTCACAGAGTCCAATACTTTTGCGTTCCTTCCAGGGGGATATCTGAGAGTAAAAACAATAATGATTGTATTGGTGTACAGGTGCATCAGACTTATTACAAAAATAACTATAATTCGGCAGTATGCAATTACTGTACAGAAGAGACTACTTACCGGAAGTTATGTACGCTGAAGTAGACATGATCGTTCTATAATTACTAACTGATTCTCTGCGATTTCCATAGTCACCTGAAATAAGCGGATAACATGTATAAATAAAGGAAAGCGCTTATAAACCATCCCTATATATTATACTTTGTTACATATTATACTTATTAGTTATTACTAACAATTCCATCAATACACAATCCACTTGCCGAAGGAGGGGTATACCTACGTAGGTACATTACTTCACAAAATGTACCGTGTGTCATATAATAGAACATATGTAAAAAAAATCACTGGAATTGCAAATGCAAATCCAGAAGACCTAGCATGACAGCCACTGATGTCTTATGGAGACCTCCAGCATATCAACAAAAATACGTAGTAGTTAATTTTATGTCGTAATGGTATAGGTACCTAATAGCAGACTTACCCCCCATTCACCACAAACTTTTAAAATCCACATTAAAGTTGTTAAAAAAATTTGTGGTGTATGTAGGTGAATTTCATTGGTATTCTACAATTTACAAAAGTAATATCTTTTTTAAGGCTAAACAGGAAAGTACATATACTACAATATTTTGTTTTTTTTTGCAGAAATTGGACAGTTATATCGCAATATACACATATAATATATATGTATGTATAGATAGGTAATAATAGGTACAAAGACATTCTTATGTATTAGTTGTACAGATCTCAGTAAAATTTCCAACGTATAGGTAGAATACATAATGACTTAAATACGATATGCAATCGTGTAATTGTGTTGGTGTACAATTATGATAACAATACTATAAATAATATTAAATACACAACGAACGATAAAAGAAAATAAAATGATATTATGACTGATGTCTACTGAGCACCGAATTACCTCCATACCTATTTGTATTTGATACTGGGTGACCGAAAGTCAGCGGCCCATTTCTGAAAAATTGATGGTGGGACAATTTTATCAAAAATCATAAGGTAACTACGGCACGTGATATACATTTTTAACATATTTTCAAATGTGTAGTACTTCCGCTTATACCGGAACTTGACACTAATTTCCTTATTTTAAATGGAACACTCTGTATCATAATGCACCATTGAAAATCTTTTATTTATTTAAAGGTAAATTTTATAACATGAACTTATCGGAAAAGTTACCAATTTCGGAACTGAATTATAGTCTTCATATAGGTATAGGGGGTATATATTGAGTACTTAACTGTTTTTACAAGTCAACACCTTTTCACTGCAATCTACAATAACTTTCCTATTTTAAATGAACATTCTGTATTTTTTTGCATAAACGGATATAAAATTAAATTCTAAATGGAACGATGTGTTATGTTCCGATATACCGAATGGTGTAAATGTCCAGATATGGGTACTTACCCTATGATAACGGGGAAAATTGGAAAAAAATTCGAAATTGTGAACCAACATGGGGATAAAGTAAGAATATTTATTGCTGTCAGTAAAAAAGTGACAAACTGGTACATACATATCTATTCATTAGTTAATTCGACTACTCAACAAGAACAAAAAATAAACAAATAAATACCATAAATATACTCACTCCATACTTTCAATATTGTAAAAGATTTACCTATCAAACCAGAATGTTGTGACCGGAAGTACATATGTAGCTATCAACAGAATATTATTCACAACAGCTCTAACAATTGGTCTTTCAATCGTTTAGTATATGAGCAAATAATCTTAAGGTAAAATTAAGTAATTCCTTCAAAAGCATTCTACTTCATTCTTTATTTCTTGACAGATTTTAGTGGTAAAACGGGAAAATATGAAAACAAATAGAAAACATAATAATTGTAATAAGAAACCAAAAATAGAATAACTTTATCATTGTATAAACAATACCCAAAATTATTATATGGTATCTATTTGTGGGTCATGGTACCTAATACCTTTTTAATATTTTTAACGATTTTACACAAACCCAATTACAACTAATGAAATTGTATCAAATCAAATCTTTAAAATCACTGTTATTTGATTCTAAAATTTCGTCAAGTATTTTATATTCATTGTAAATACACGTATTTATGTATCCACAGTACTTCTTATTTACGTTTTCGAAATGTCCTTTCTACCACTTTTATTGAAATCTTTTAAAAAACAATTGTTTAAAATGTACCGTTTATTTATACATACCTTTTCAATTTCTCTTTCCTTTGCTTTTCCTCTTTTTAATGACACTTGATTTCACTTTTTCACATGTTTTAATAATTTTTATTCATAAACCGAAACAATAATTTGTGTGATCCTTTCAAACAATTTTAAATGCACCCAAACATGCATATTATCAATATTATATATTATTTATTATATATATTTTGGGGTTTCCCTTCGACGACAGCATGTAGGTAAATTTCATTATCTACCAATTAGTATATACATAGTATATACATGACCATAATTTTAGTAAACAAAAGCTTATTTAATTGTAAATCTGTTTTAAAACGAAAGATTCTTTACTTATGCAACCCATCGTTCTCCTTATTAAATTTTTAAATTTCTAAAAACCCTTGGCGCCATCTCTTGTCGTTCACCTCGTTCGATTTTTACTTTCTAGAACCCCTGGCGCCCCCGCTCTTAAGTGATGAAAACCGTGACTTTCACATCTACTATAGTATATATATCTCTTATCTATGATTAATTAATTAATAGAATTCGATTAAGAAAGACGTGTTATAAGCAGTGAATAGAACGGGTGTTTTGAAATCTGTTAATCAGTTTTACCTTTGTTTTAATTAAATAAAATATTCCTAATAATATACACATATATGTATAGATTGGTAATAGTACGTACAAGGACATTCTTATGTATTAGTTGTATAGATATCAGTAAAATTTCCAACGTATATCTACATACATAATGACTAAAATACGATACAATCGTGTAATTGTATTGATGTGTAGAACTGTGATAACGATATTACAAATCCATATTACAGACACAACGAACGATAAAAGAAAATAAAATGTTATTATGAATCATGCCTACTGAGCACCGAATTACCTCCATAGGTATTTGTATTTGATACAGGGTGACCCAAAGTCAGCGGCCCATTTTTAAAACATTCATGGTGGGACAATTTTATCAAAAATCATAAGGTAACTAAGACACGTTATATACATTTTTAACATATTTTCAATTGTGTAGTACTTCCGCTTATATCGGAACTTGACACTCACTTCCTTATTTTAAATGGAACACCCTGTATCTTAATGCACCATTGAAAATCTTTATTTATTTAAAGGTAAATTTCATAACATGACCCTATCGGAAAAGTTACTAATTTCGGAACTGAATTATCATCTTCATATAAGTATATGGGGTACCTTATTAATATTCCTACAAGTCAACACCTTTTCACTGCAATCTACAATAACTTTACTATTTTAAATGAACATTCTGTATTTTTTTGCATAAGCGGATGTAAAATTACTAGTGATGGGCACTATCGAATAAATTGAACTATCGAATAATTACTAAATGAATACTTTTAACTATCGAATGAATTTAGTAATTACTATTTTTTTCAATTACACGATAGTCAGGCAGCAGACGGTTATCCATCGCTCGGTCCATACTAACATACAAATATACTGATACGAACGTGTATACCAACAGACAAATATACGATTAATATGCTAGTATTGATAAAAAACAAACAGGCTATGCTGAAAATAATAAATAACCTCGACTTGAAACATGGTTTCTAATTCTTATTACTTTGATAAAATTATTATTTACTTAGGTAAGCGATCTTTTTTTGTATTATTTATTGCTATACGTACTTTATTGTTATTGAACTAAAATAAGTGTTTTAGAAACATCTGTTGTTCTTATCCAGGTATTTGTTAGAGGGCGACGAATAAAGAGTTTTTTATTTTTACATTTAACTACTTTTTTTGATATGTTTCTGCACTTATTATTATTTTTTTTTTTTGGGTAATTATAAGTACGCAGTACAAACATATAGTACCTAAGTATTTATGACTCAAATCATCACTACAGTAATTTAAAAATTATTAATTATTTATTTGCATTTTATTTTGTCTCATATTTAACTAGTATAAATTGGTGCCATAGAAAATTATGTTTTTAAAGTATGTATGTATGTATTGATAACGTCTAATAATTATAGAATAGTTTATATTATTCGGCTCTGCTACGAGGAAGTAGCGAAGTAGTAGACAATGCGCAAACGTATCATTTACCCATTCCAACCACGACTCCAACGTTCAGTTCGATAGTTGAAAAGTATTCGAATAAAAAAAGTAACTACTATTTTCAGTAACTACTTTCAGTTACTAAAACTATTCATTACTTTTTTATTCGAATAAAAATAGTAACTACTATTTTCAGTTACTAAAACTATTCATTACTTTTTTTATTCGAATACTTTTCAACTATCGAATAATTCGAATAGTAGTGAACTATCGAATAGTTCGATAGTTTTTATTCGATAGTGCCCATCACTAAAAATTACATTCTAAATGGAACGACGTGTTATGTTCCGATATGCCGAATGGTGATGTCCACATATAGGTACTTACCCCATGATAACGGGGAAAATTGGAAAAAAATTCGAAATTGTAAACCAACATGGGGATAAATTAAGAATATTTATTGCTGTCAGTAAAAAAGTGACAAACTGGTACATACCTATCTATTCATTAGTTATTTCGACTACTCAACAAAAACAACAAATAAACAAATAAATATAAATATACTTACTTCATACTTATAATATTGTAAAAGATTTACCTATCGAACCAGAATGTTGTGACCGGAAGTAGCTATCAATAGAATATTATTCACAACAGCTCTAACAATTGGTCTTTCAATCGTTTAGTATATGAACAAATCATCTTAAGGTAAACAAATACAGCAGTAATTCCTTATTCCTTCAAAAGCATTCTATTTCATTCGTGATTTCTTGACAGATTTTAGTGGTAAAACGCGAAAATATGGAAACATAATAATTGTAATAAGAAACCAAAAATAGAATAACTTTATCATTGTATAAACAATACCCAAAATTATTATATGGTATCTATTTGTGGGTCATGGTACCTAATACCTTTAATATTTTTAACGATTTTACACAAACCCAATTAAAACTAATGAAATTGTATCAAATCAAATCTTTAAAATAACTATTATTTGATTCTAAAATTTCGTCAAGTATTTTATATTCATTGTAAATACACGTATTTACGTACCCACAGTACTTCTTATTTACTTTTTCGAAATATCCTTTCTACCACTTTTATTGAAATCTTTTAAAAAACAACAGCCTTATTCATAGTCAGTTAGTAGTGACTACTAGCAAGCTACCAGGCTATGAAATGTCGAGCGACAGCGCCACCTTAGTTTGCCCCACATGAACTACAGATATTTTTTAAATTACTAAAATCGATATTACCGACATACATTACTGATACTTTTTAGTGAAACGACAACAGATCACGCGACGGCGGTTGTTGTAATTTGTTATCAGCAGAGAAATTCCCCATTAGTTGGAAACGTTGCTAAAACGTTTGTGGCGTTACAATTTTTTAATCGTAAAATTTTTTGTTAAAAGTGCTTGTGAGAACTAGTTTTACCTGTCCTGAAAGTAAGTAATGAATTAAGTACGTCAATCATGCTTTACAATAAGTAATTATATCCTAAAAAAGTGCTTGTTAGAAACTTTGCTCTTCGAATCAAAACTAGTTAAATTAATAGGTAGTAATCGTTTATTAATCTGCTGTTGATATTATTACAGATAATAAAAAAATGGAAATACACAAGATATGCTGCGTCGAAGGATGTAGGGAAATTACCCCAAGGTAACAATGAAATGATAAAATAAAATAAAATAAAATAAAATATCTTTATTGTAGCATCAGCTAGTATATAACATCCAAAAATACAATATTCTTATATCTATTTTGTTTGACTTAGTTGTATAGTGTTAATTTTACATCAACTATTAATTTTCGTACAATGGCATTTTGATTTCTCTTTTGAAACTTTCAATGTTACGAGCTTTGAGGTGTTCATGGAGAGAGTTGTAATCTTTTACTCCATTGTAAAAAATGGAATTTTGGGCTAAAGTTTTATTATGTTTTTCTAAATATATATTGTTCCTATTTCTAGTATTGTAAGAATGAATGTCTGCATTTATTTTAATAAGAGCATTTAAGTAATGAGGCATAGTTCCTTTCATTATTTTGTGGATAAAAACAAGAACATTATATTTAATTAACTTACTTATACTAATCCAACCTAGTCTATTAAGCATTTCTTTAATTGGTGTAAATTTACTACAATTAAATATTGCACGCATTGCTCTATTTTGGATTACCTGCATCCTATTGATATCTTTAGCATCACACATGTATAGAATTGTCGATACCTAATTGAAATGTGGAAGAACTATTGCATTATAAACTGTCTTTTTAGTATTTACCGATAACAAATTACTTATTCTACTAATTATTCCAACTTTCTTAGCAACTTTTTTACATACATAGTTTGCATATTCAGTCCATTTTAACTCACTAGTAATTATTACTCCTAAATATTTAACATTATTTACTACTTCAATAATACTATTATCAATTATTATCTATATCACACTTGTAACTTTTTATCTTATCTGTAGCACTTTTTGTTCCTATTATCATCGCCTTACATTTATCCGTATTTAACTTGAGTTTATTAAATCTTAACCAATTACTAATTATCTTCATTTCATCGTTTAGTACATTAATTAATTCAGTGATGTTATCTCCCTGTATGTAAAAAATTGCATCATCTGCAAATAGGTGACATTTAGTCCTTTTAGTATTGGTAGTTATGTCGTTTACATATAGCAGAAAAAGCAAGGGCCCCAATATGCTTCCTTGTGGTACCCCTATGTCCGTATTAATTTCTTTGGAACAAGTATTATTGCACTTAGTTCTTTGTTTTCTATTAGTAAGGTAACTATGAAACCATTCTAGACAGGTGTCCCGAATTCCATACCCCTCCAGTTTTTGTAGTATGTAATATTTGTCTGTCCACTGTTTCAAATGCTTTTTTAAAATCTAAAAAAAGAACAGCAACTACTTCATCGTTATCCATAGCCATTTTCTATTCATTTATTATAAATTGCAGAGCAGTCTCACAACTATAACCGTTCCGAAAGCCAGATTGGAATGGCATGATTAAATTGTTATCGGTTATATATTTTATTAACTGTTCATACACAGTCCTTTCTAATATTTTTTCGATAGCTGGTAACATATTAATTGGACGAAGTTCTTCAGCCTTAGTTGTATTTAGTACCTTTTTTATAGGAACTATTGTTGATATTTTAAGTTTGTCAGGTACTATTCCCTTTTCTAAGGAGGTATTAATAATATTTATTAACTTATCTTCTAATATATCATAAAATTGTTTTATGAATACAATACCATGTCCATCTTATCTGGACTCGATTTATTCTTTAGATTTATCACAATGCTGCTTAGTTCCGTTTTATCTAGCAAATTAAAGTTTTTAATAGAGCATTTAATCTTATTTACTGATCCTGTAATAATTGTATAATTTGTGTCAGGTACATCAATAGAATTTGCGATATTGATTATATTATCGATAAAATAAGCATTTAGATTTTCACTGATATCTTTATCTTCTGTATACATTTTATTATTAACCGTCACTTTTTGTATTTTATACTCTTGTTTGTTTGCAATTATGTTTTTTAATGTTTTCCACATCTTTTTTTGGTCATACCTATGTTCATCGATATTATTCTCGAAGAAAGTTCTCTTTGCATTTCTAATTATACTAACAAAATTGTTTCTTATTTTTGTATAGTTTTTCCACATTTCATTACCTCCTAATAACTTAAATTTCTCATATGCTGTATTTTTATCTTTAATGGCTTTTCTTACATCTTCATTAAACCACCGCTTTAGTACGCTTTTACATATTATTTCTATTTCAGGCATATATTTATCCATAATTTTATTTGTTCCGTTATAAAAAATTTCAAATTTTGCATTGATGTCATTACTTCTAAAATTAAATGTAGTATTTGCTAATTCATTTTTGCATTTATCATGCTCTTCTAATTTGGATCTAACTATGATTTTCCTAATTTGACAACTGGATTTATGCATTTTGATTTTAAGTTTTATAATTTCATGGTCCGATATAATATATTTATTTTGGATTTCACATGATGTATTGTAATAATCGTTTGTGAAAACCAAATCTATAATGGTTCGTGAGACTTCAGTAATTCTGGTATAATTTTTTACAATTTGTATTAGGCCTATATCATTAGCAATTTGTTTCAGTCTTTTAACGTAACTGTTACCATCATCGGCCCAATTTAGATTAAAATCACCCATTATGATGTTGTATATTCAGTATACAAGGGAATACATTTATTTGTTGTAATTCTTGTAGGTACAAGTTTCCCAAACAACCCCATTTGCAACGTGTATGGGTGGAAAGGGTGTTTTCTGTCCCATATAGAACAACATTGCCCGGCAGTTTACACCACTGTGGGGTGAAAATTCAGAAGCCTTACGCGGATCCACTCATTAATCTTGCTGCTGCTTAATGCAGCAATTATAGGTAATTTATTTATTTATTTGTTATATTTATCCTTATTATTGTATTTATGTATTATTTCGCATGTTGCCCAATTTTTTGTTTGGCCCAACACTTTATCATACAGAACTTTGTTATTTTTATAACATGTTATTGACGTTTTAACGTGTGGCTCCTATTTTTTATAACAAATTGAAATTATATTCATTCTGAACAAAAAATATATGACTAAATACGTTAAAACGTTCAAATTGGGTTTTATTTGATAATAACATAATTACTTTTTTAGTATTTATTAAGTATTTTAATTTGATGTTTTGCTATTTACTCGTATATTGTACTAATTGTACTTATTACTGCATTTATACTTTGTTAATAAATTTGTTAATATTATATTTGTTTTTTTTTTCAATTTCCAATAAAATAAATAATTAAAAATTTGGTTAAATTTTGAAATGCGCGCCTTAAATGATGCTTCATAGTTTCATGTATGAATGGCGCAATATTTTTGAAAGTTTTCTTTGTCATTTCCATTTATATATATATATACCAAGTATCGTCTTATTAATGTGGGGCAAACAAAGGATGGCGCTGAGTGACATCCAAAAAAAAACCGAGAGTCGTGCATCTATCCTAGTCTATGCAACCTACTAAGAGCGTACCATAGATTAGAGAAGGTTTATAGATGGATCACTCGAGCATTCGAGTTTCAGCGCCGTCTGCCAGGTGGGCACTCAACTATTTGCATTCGGGCCGCGAACCACTCGTGCGTAAATCGCGTTCCCCGCGCACTAGTTGCGTAATGTACTATTTTTTATTTTTGTAATATTTTAATATGAAAAAGTTATAATGTAACATGTAATAACCCTTTAACAAAAAGAAAATTTTTGTTTTCTTTAAGAATATGGGTTAAAACATGTCAAATTATAACTTCAGTAACAAAATGCGAGGGAGTAACAACAAAAATAAAAATAAAAAACTACATTAAGATTATTTATTATATGGGACAAATAAAGTTATACAATTTACGATTATAAATAAGAAAATTAATAGAAATTACAAATTTACATACAAATGTAACAACTACAGAAATAATTAATTGGTGTTTCACGTTTTACGTTATCCTTTACTTCAGGTTAAAGTTGTTTTATAAATTAAAGGTCAATACGTCTGAAAATATAAGACAAACCATTTTGAGACCTGCCTATTCTATTGATAAATAAATATACTGTAATTAATTTCTATGTGATATTTTTATAAAACCAATCGTATAGTAAGAATACACTTACCGAAAGTATAGGGCAAGGAACTGTTTCTTTGTAATAATTTGTGTCTGCATACCTTTTCCATTTGTGTATTCTTTCCTTTTTTTTGCGAATGATAATGAGTATCAGGTTTTCACATATTTTCACGTTTTTAAATCAAAATAATATTTCCGGCACCCGGTACACTTGCACTTATATTTACGTTCGTACGGAATTCCCCATTAGCCTTAAACACCTAGCTTTAACAGCATTCTTTATTAGGCAACCCACTCTACGACCTTTAAATCGCCATCTATTACGTGGGCACTCAACTATTTCACAAAATGACATACTAAACACCCGATGGAGCGTACTAAGAAAATCGTATTGTTTAAACTGTTGTAAATATAGAATCTAAATGTTTCTTTCAATGGTATACATTTATATGGATGTATAATGCATTTTTATATTCTGTAACTAGAGAATAAGTTAGTTGTTCGTTGGCAGTCGGTTGTTATAGTTGCTAAGTTTTCGTTTACGTGTTACAGCCGAATATAAGAAATAAAAACTTTTATAAATAAAAACTACAGGTTATGGGCCCAGAGCTTCGATTGGTGCTCTAAATTAAAAATTGAATATTCGATTAATATATTTTTGTGCTACAGAAACTGTATTCGTAATACGTAATAAAATGACGGTAAACTATTTAACAAGTGTGCCGAAACTACTCGGTCGAGAAAACTTTGACGAGTGGAGCTTTACCGTAGAAAATGTATTCGTACTTGAAGGATTTAATAAATGCATAGACGGTAGTGAAGAAGACACAATGTTAAATGCCAAGGCAAAGGCAAAACTGGTATTAACCGTTGATCCTTCGTTGTACCCTCACATTAAAGAGGCTACGACAGCCAAAGAAATCTGGACGAAATTACATAACCTTTATGACGACAATGGGTTTGCTAGAAAAATTGGTCCTTTAAGAACACTGATATCGGCAAGACTGGAAAATCATGATTCCATGGAGTCCTACATAAATCAGGTTGTTGAGACATCCCAGAAGTTACGAAGAACAGGTTTTAAGATAGATGAAATATGGGTGGGGTCGCTTCTTTTGGCGGGTCTTCCTAATAAATTTGCACCCATGATCATGGCCGTCGAACATTCTGGAATTTAGATTACGACAGATTCCATAAAGACAAAACTGTTGGATATGCAGACAGATAGCGGTAACAGCAATGGTGCTTTTGCAGTGAAGTCAAAATTTAAAGATCGCAGAAAACTACCAACAGGTGGCGCAAGTTTTACGGATTTGACAAGCAATGAAGGTCGCAATCGGGACGTCAATAAAAACAACGTGAACATAAACAAAAAGGACATGAGTAAAATTATTTGTTACAGATGTAAACAAAGTGGACATTATATGTCAAAATGCCGAAATAATAGGTCTGAAAATGGTTTCAGTGCGGTATTTACCACAGGACAATTCAAAAGTACGGACTGGTATATAGATAGTGGCGCGAGTATCCATTTGACATCAAGAAAAGATTGGTTAAATAATCAAAGAAGTCCAGATTTAACAGAAATAACAGTGGCAAACAAAGCTAAAATTCCGGTAAAATGTGCGGGTGATGTAAAAATAAAGACGACTGTAAACAATTAGAACATGATATTCTTTTAACAAAAGTGCAGTTTGTTCCAGATCTAACCACAAACTTACTATCGGTTTCCCAACTAATCAATAATGGAAATAAAGTTTGTTTTGATGAGAAAGGTTGTAATATTTACAATTCTCATGATGTGTTAGTGGCAACAGCAGATTTGAAGAATAATGTTTATAAATTGAATATTACTGAAGACAGAGCAGTTTTTTTAACTAGTCCTGTTAATAAATTTGTTTGGCATCGTCGTTTAGGACATTTAAATAATATTTATTTAAATAAAACGCGTGAATTGGTAGATGGACTAACCTACAAGGAACAAGCAAATATTAATCTACAAAATTGTGAAGTATGTTGTCAGGGTAAACAAGCTCGGTTACCATTTCCAAGCAAGGGGAGTCGGGCAAATAATAAGCTAGACTTGATTCACAGTGACATATGTGGTCCCATGGAAATAAATTCCTTAGGTGGAGCAAGATATTTCTTAACGTTTATCGACGACTATAGCCGAATGTGTTTCATATACTTCTTACGAACAAAAGATGAGATGTATGAAAAATTCAAGGAATTTAAAAGTTTAGTTGAGAGACAGCAGAACAGAAAAATACACATATTAAGAACCGATAATGGAGGAGAATATTGCAGTAAAGATTTTAAAATATACTTAAAGAAGAATGGCATTATTCACCAGAAAACAAACAGTCACACACCAGAACAAAATGGGATGGCTGAGCGCTTTAATCGCACTCTAGTGGAAAAAGCTAAATGTTTGATGTTCGATGAAAATGTCAGTAAAACCTTATGGGCAGAAGCTTGCAACACTGCATGTTACCTCAAGAATCGCTCAGCATGTGATGGTGTTTCCAAAACTGCATTTGAAATTTGGACTAATAAAAAGCCTAATCTTAATCATATTCAAATTTTTGGTAGCTTAACCATGGTGCATGTTCCAAAGGTAAACAGAAATAAATGGGACAGAAAAGCAATAAAGCACATCCTAGTGGGGTATGATGAAAATACCAAGGGATATAGATGCTATAATCCTGTCACAAGAAAAGTAATCATTAGCAGAGATGTAATTATCATGGAAAAGAATATAGAAACAAGTATGGTTTCTGATATAGTCACAGATACTAAGACAATAAAAGAAGTTATGGTTCCAGTGGGGGAAAATCAAACTCTAAATAAAACACAAGATCAACGTGACGAAGAATTACATGATGACATTAATGGTTTGGTAAATAGTGACGAAGATAATAATTCAGATAGTGATTATGTTTCAGAGAAAGAGATTATGATAACTGATGACAGAAGATTTGTCGCCGTTCGCTCGGGGCGTCGTTTGTTGGAGGCGTAGGCGGGACCGCGTTCTGTCGGCGGTCCGCGTATTTCGACGCAGTCCGAGGGGGACAAATATTCGTTGACACGGAGGTTCCTTTCCAAGAAAGCGAGTACTGGTTTTAAAGGGGTTTATTCAGCCGGAACACACTAAACTAAATACATCGGTTAAAACATAGTCAACAAAAACTAGAGGGACTTAATCTAACATTATGTACATGGTTTGTTTTCTTAGCCTAGGTCATACATGTAGAAAATATATATAATAATGTTATGTACAGGAAAAAAAAGAAAAGAAATGTCTGCGGTGGAAACAAAGAGCACTACACTGTCCACGGGAATGTTCATAAACGACGCCGAATCCGCTGGATTAAGTTGAAACGTCGAGGCGCGGCGTCCTTGGGCGGCGTTGTGGGTAACGGCGACAACAGAGGCGGGGGCGGCGACGGAAGATGTGGCAGAGGTTCCCACACGTCTACTGGCGTCGGTCGGGGAGTGGCTGGCGGTCGGTGTAGAGCGGCTGGCGTCGGGGGTGGCAGCGGCCGTTTGGGCGTCGCGTCGACGGAAAACCAGAGGTTTGGGGCGTATACTGATTCCAGTTCCCCGAAGATGGCGTCTAATGCCTGGTGGTACGTCTCTCCGTAGGGTCTGGCTGCTGGGAGGCGGCGGCGCTGAGCGGCGGCGCGGCGTCGGTCCTGGTCTCGCCGGCGGCGTTGGTGGAATTCGCGGACCTTCCTGCCGGCTCGTGGCATTCGGGGCTTGGCTCCTGGTTGGTCTCAAAAATGGCCGATGCTTGGGCCTGAGACGGCGGCGGTTGGTAGTCGGACGGCGATTCTGACGTGCCAAATTATATATATATATATATATCGCGTTAATCGACGTATGTATAGCGCAGGGCGCTAGAAAGGATAGCGCAGGGCGCTAGTAAGGATAGCGCAAGGCGCTAAGGATAGCTCGTAAGCTAGTCGAGAGCCGGATCGGTTCTGAATTCTGTCGTTTTTTTTTTTTTTTTTTTTTATGTTTTCGTGGAAGAGGGGAAATCTTCATAGACACCCAGCCGTCCGTACGACTGGGTAGTGTCGGATTCCCGAGGAAGGTGTCCTCGGACCTACCGACTAAAACCCCTCTACCTCAGGCCGTTATAGGACCTAGCGGTCCTCTTCAGCCAAATGTGTGTCCGGTGATTGTTATTTTTGGGATTATATGGTTTTATGTGTGTGTGTGTGTGTGTGTGTGTTGTGTGTGTGTGTGTGTGTGTGTGTGTGTGTGTGTGTGTGTGTGTGTGTGTGTGTGTGTGTGTGTGTGTGTGTGTGTGTGTGTGTGTGTGTGTGTGTGTGTGTGTGTGCTTATTTAATGGAAATGGGGAGGGAGTTCAGGTGGTTGATGTATGCATCGGGGATGTCGGGGGCGATGGCCAAGAGTTTGGCCGGTGGGAAAGGGATCTTGTGTTTGGGTTTTCGTTTTAGTTTACGTGGAGCTAGTGTGAGTGTGTGTGTAGTGATCGGATTGCCGTTGTCGATGGCTTTTTTAACGAAATTGTTTTGGATTGTGGTGATGCGGTTAGTGATGGGTGTAATGTCGACATTATTATAGAGGATCTCCGATGGGAAGAACCTTCCGAGTCTGGCGATTTTTCTTAGTATTCCTCTTTCGGAGCCTAGGATACTGTGAAGCTGACTGTTTGAAATGGTGGTTAGAGAGGTTGCCCGGAAATCTATCAGTGGCCTAACGAAGGTTTTGTATGTATGAAGAAGTGTTTCTGTGTTACATGATTGTATGCGGCCGTTGACTAGCGAAAGGAGGTTTGCCCGTTTTCGAATTCTGTCGAGTGTGATGGCTAGATCTTTGTATGGATTCATGGTGTGGGTGAGTGTTATGCCGAGGTATTTTATGTGTTTCTGTGGGTGTACGCGTGTATTGAAAATTTTGATATTAATGTTATTGCGTGAGAGCGCGGGTTTGCGTGTGAGCCTGGGGTGGGTGAATAAGATCAATTGCGTCTTGTCGGGATTTGGTTTTAATCGCCATTTATTAAGCCATTTTTCTAGGAGTTTGATTTGAAGGTTTAGCTTGCTGTTGCAGGAGTCTGAGGAAAGCCCGTTGGCCCAGTATGCCGTGTCGTCGGCATATTGGCACAGACTGATGGAGTTATCAATTGGTTGAGGCAGGTCGTAACAGAAGATGTTATAAAGAAGCGGGGCTAGCACTGTGCCCTGAGGGACTCCTGCATTAAGAGTGAACGTGCGAGATAATGCGTTACCAATTTTGATTTTGGAGGACCTGTTTGTTAAGAAGGAGTGGATTAATTTAACAAAGAAAGGAGGAAGGTTAATTTGAAGCAATTTGTACAGTAGGCCATTATGCCAGACTGTATCGAACGCTCTTTCGAAGTCTAATGCGATTGCTAGAGTGCAGCCGCCAGTGTTCATTTGAGAGATTGCTTCAGTTTGAAGTTTAAGGACTGAGTCAAGGGGAGAGAATCCCTTTCGGAACCCAGTTTGGGAATTAGGGATGATGTTGTTGGTTTCGCAGTGTTCGGATAGACGGGCCGAGATGATACGTTCTAAGATTTTGCCGGTGTTGTTTACTAGGGAGATAGGGCGGTAAGATTTCGCGTCTTTGTGGTCTTTGCCGGGTTTCGGGATCATAATGACGTTCGCGCTTTTCCACGATGAGGGGTAATAACCTGTGTTAAGGACGCCGTTATAAATGTTACATAAATATTCAATTGCGGATGGCGGAAGATTTTTAATTATGTTATTGGTGATGCCGTCTTCACCTGGTGAGTTGTTTTTAGGTTTCGCGAAAGTATTGACAATGTCGTCGGGTGTTATTTCGCGTAGGATGTGGTGTGGAGTGTGATGTGCTGCCTGAAGTGCGCGTGTGGTTTGTCGGTTTACCATCGCGATGTGTACCGCATTATGATGCTGAGCCGTGTATGTTGTGTGAAGGGATTCGATAGTGTCCGCGAACGCGTTTGATTTTTCTAACGGTGTGTTACAAATTTGGTTGTCGACGACGAGGTGACTAACAGGGGCTGTCTTTTGACCGGTTAACGTTTTAAATTTGTTTCAAAATTGCGAACCGTCGCGATAGTTTAATTTCGAACAAGTGTCGTGCCATCTTTTCTCGTGATGTTTGTTGATGTTGAGACGGACTAGAGCGTTTAGTCTGTTCCACTCGGTTTTGACGAGTGGGTCTCGTGTGCGCGTGTAGAGCCTGTAAAGTTCGCGTTTTCTTTTAATTTGTTTTACGATATCCGGTGGGAGAGGTTTTCTACCGATGTATACGCGTTTTAATGGTACCGTGTCGGTGATCGCGTTTTGAATGGATGTCGTGTACGTTTCGATCGCGTTATCAATATCGGCGGTGTCGTGTATAGTTCTTGCGGTTAGGTTCGCGTTTGTTATGTGTTCACGGAGTATGTTGAAGTCGATGTTTTTATAATCGCGGATTTCTTTATAATCTGGTTGTGTTATTGTTTGTGTTTGAATGTATAGGGTGGTGGATAGTGTTTGATGGTCGCTAGTGATAGAAGTGCCTATTTGACATGAGTTCGCGAAAAGGTGTGCTAATCGGTCGGTGCAGATTATATGATCTGGGATTGAAGATCCTCTGTAATGTATTAGTGTAGGGTTGGTGTTTCTAACTCGGAACAGGTTAAGGGAGAGAAGGGCGTTTGCGAGAATTCTGCCGTTGGCGTTGGTGTGATTGTCTCCGAAAGAAGTATGCCTTGAATTGAAGTCTCCTAGAACTATGGCTCTTGGAAGGTTGGAAATGTAGGTTAGGAAATCTAACGGAAGAGTGTCTGAAGGACGATTATAATATGAGAATATTGTGATATCTCCGTGTCGCGTGTGAATTATGGCCGCGCATACGTCTATGTCTCGAAACTGTTGGGGTATTTGAAAAAGGCTGGAAGCGATTGTGTTATGAATTAAAAGAGATGTTCCCCTTTTGGTGGCATTTTTGTCGGTTCTGAATATTTTGTAGCGCGAGATGTGGAATTTTTCGGCCGGTTTACTCAAAGTTTCTTGAACCGCGAGAATGTGTATCGAATCGGTGTGTAATGTGTTCGCGATGTGATTTTTCTTGCGCTTCCAGCTGCATGCATTAACTGTACTAATTTTTATGTCCATAAATACGCTAACGGAGATGAGCCTTTGATGGATGATGTGGTGGTTTCAGGTTTGGAATTAGGAACGAGGTTTGGGAGGGAGTCGGGTGATGGAGATGTGGATTTTGTTGCCTTTTTTGACGTATGCAACCTTACGTCGGAAAAATTGGGAAGAATGACGGGAGACAACGTCTTCGACGAGTTTGGTATTGTGGGTGAGAGACTGGAGGCAGAGGAAGGTGAATATAATTGCATCCTCAATCCTGAAACGTTCAGGTTGGGAAGCATCAGATGAGGTTTGGGAAGAGGAATCCGATGACTCGTCTTCCGACATGTCATCGGCAAGGACGTCCACGCACTTGACGGGAGCGATTTTGGATGGGGTAAGGGATTTGGGAGAAGGACGGTTTGGGCACTTGGAGTCAAAGGCAAGGTGATCGTCTTTGCAGTTGGAGCAGGAAGGTTTGGAGGTGGTGCAGGAAGATGAAAGGTGTTTTTTGCCGCAGCGGAAGCAAAGCGGCTCCTTTTGGATACAAGAAGCGGTGTTGTGTCCAAATGCAAAGCATTTACCGCATTGTAAAGGCTGAGGGCCGGGAGATTGGGATGGTACACAACGATAGATCTTAGAAAACATGGTGAAGCCTTTGGATAGGAGTCTATCAATTGACCTTGGGCAGTTTGAAATGACACGGAAAAGGGACGTGTCCTGCCCTGTTTGCCTGGACTTAATACGCCAGGCGTTCTTGGCTTGGATATGTTCTGCTTGAAGAGCGGAAAGGATGTCAGTGGCAAGGATATTGTGATCGACTGATAGGACAACACAGGAGAAGGTAGGTCTGTGCGGTTTTTGAAATTGGGATTGAGGACGTCGGGATTGGGAGGAAGGTTGGTTAGTTTCTACTTTAAGGTTGTTGGATAAAAGGGATTTTAAAGGCGAAAGTTTTTTAAAAAAGTCCGGGTCTTTTGAGGTAATAAGAGCTTTATTACCCCGGTAAACAGTTAGGGAAAGGAACAGGAGAGTCGGGATACTTTTTAGTAGGGAGTAGAGATCTTTTTGGTTCGAGTATCTTTCAGGAATATTCGAGACTAACGCCTCGAATATAGGATGGGAGTTGGAGTTAGAAGGGGAGCTTGAAGTGGAGTTAGGAAGTGATCTGGGAGAGGTTTGAGGAGAAGTGTACTGGGAGTCAAAGGATCTAGTCCTCCGACGATTTGCGGCCTTGACAGGCTGGTCATCGATCGGAGAATCAGGGGCTCGACGTTTGGGAGTAGAGAGTAAAGGAGTGGCCATGTTCCGTTGCATATTCCTTAGTTTAAAATGTAAATTTAAATATAAGTCGCAATTTAAAACGTGTAGCCTTGAAGAGGTGACCTTGAAAAGGTATGCGCAACAAGCTCAAGTGTCTAGCCTTGAAGAGGTGACTGTACGAGAGTGTGTTAGGGAGAACGGTTTTATGTGAGCGAAGTGGATGCGTTAATTGGTTAGTTGTAAGTTTGTGGTTTGTGGTTTTTGGTTAACTCAAAAGGACTTTGCGTACTCCGTCCAATTGAGTGTTGGTTAATGAATAAAGAAATAAGAAACTTACTCCTTGTAACGGCTAAGAAGATCTAATTGTTCTAACGAACAGTTGAAGGTCGGCTGAGAATAACCGGACTGTTGATTTCTGCTGTTGGAGTGAAGCTTGCTGCGGTCGGTTGGGTCGTCTGCTCGGTTCGAAAGTTCGTCGAGAAGTGGGGACGAATTCTGTCGTGATTTGGACCTCTATTTATACGGGGGTAGTTTATGACCAGGGTAAAACCATGCCATTCTGGCTCTGTGATTGGTTGGTACTTACCCCCGTATTGTCCTACATGTCAGAGAGAGAACGCCTTTGTTCTCTCTCCGGTCCGTGCAACCGCACGACGTCCGGTCGGTCGGCCTTGGTGCGCGCGGCGGCGGATCGTTCTCTCGCCGGTTCGTGCGTACGAACGACGTTCGGTCGGACGGCCGTAAATGACCTTGGTCGTTCGTAGGCGTTTCCGCGGCACCAGGCTTTACGTTGGAACGGTGTCAGATTTTCACAATGGAAGGGAAAACCAAAGGTATTTTCTGACTACTACACTTACATGTGCTACGACGCAAATGGTTTGGACAGTGATCCTATAACTTTGGAAGAAGCATTGTCAAGACCCGATTAGGATAAGTGGCGTGAAGCAATGGAAAGTGAAATAAAATCCTTTGAAGAGAACTGTGCGTGGCAGCTCGTAGATCTTCCAGAAAGTGGTAGTATAGTGGATTCAAAATGGGTATTTAAGCGTAAAGTGGATAGTGATAACAATATAACATATAGAGCTAGATTAGTAGCTAGAGGTTTTAATCAAAAGTACGGGGTGGATTTTGATGAAACTTTTTCACCAGTTATAAGATACTCAACATTTAGGTTATTGATAGCATTTTCTGTAAAACTTGCACTTAACGTTACTCATTTAGACATAGCTACAGCATTTCTGAATGGAGAGCTGGAGGAAAATGTATACATGAAACAGCCAGCAGGGTTTATACTCAAAGATCAAGAAAGTAAGATTTTAAAACTAAATAAAGCCATTTATGGGCTGAAGCAGTCTTCGAGAGTATGGTATAGAAAGGTAGAACTTGTTTTAAATAGTTTAGAATATAAAAAATCAGAACATGAAGCTTGCATTTTTATAAAACGTCAAAATGAGATACTTACCATAGTTGCTTTATACGTTGATGATTTTTTTATTTTTTCTAATAATGAATCTGAAACAGACTCTTTGAAGAATGCTTTAAGTTCAAAGTTCAAGGTTAAAGATTTAGGACAAGCTAAGAAGTGTTTAGGACTAAGAATAGATATTGCCCCAAACAAAGAATATATAACTCTAGATCAGGAACAATATATTGATACTATTCTAAAGAAATTCAATATGAATGATTGTTAAGTTGTGGCTACACCTATGGAAATAGGCTTAAATTTAACTAAAGACGAGAATTCAACTGAAAATTTTCTTTTTCAAGAATTAATAGGCAGTCTAATGTATCTCTGTGTAATGACCAGACCTGATATTTCGTATTGTATAAGTTACTTGAGCCAATTCAATAATTGTAATAATAAGACTCACTGGAAAGCAGCCAAGCGCGTTTTAAAATATTTAAAGGGTACCAAAGGTTACCGTTTAACATATGGAATGACTTAGATTTAGTAGGTTTTGTAGATGCCGATTGGGCAAGCGATTGTGTAGACAGAAAATCGTATACGGGGTATTGTTTTATGTTTTCCGGGGCTGTCGTTTCCTGGGAAAGCAAAAAGCAAAAATCGGTAGCTCTTTTCAGTACCGAGTCAGAATATATAGCGATTAGTGAGGCTTCCAAAGAAGCTATATATCTAAGGAACTTATTACATGAAATTTTAGACAGTAAGTTATGTATTAATATTTATAATGATAACCAGGGAGCACAAAAGTTGGCAAGGAACCCAGTATTTCATAAGAGGTCCAAGCATGTTCACGTCAGATATCATTTTGTTCAGGAAGTGATTGCTAATGGGCAAATTCAATTAATGTATTTGCAAACATGTAATATGCCGGCCGATATTTTTACTAAAGCGCTTAATAATAAGAAACATGATCAGTTTGTGAAATGTTTGGGTTTACAGGGTGTTATGAACATTTAGTTTAGTGAGGGTGTTGTAAATATAGAATCTAAATGTTTCTTTCAATGGTATACATTTCTATGGACGTATAATGCATTTTTATATTCTGAAACTATAGAATAAGTTAGTTGTTCGTTGGCAGTCGGTTGTTATAGTTGCTAAGTTTTCGTTTACGTGTTACAGCCGAATATAAGAAATAAAAACTTTAATAAATAAAAACTACATAAACTGTACCGTTTATTTATACAAACCTTTTCAATTTCTCCTTCCTCTGCCTTTCTTCTTTTTAATGACACTTGATTTCACTTTTTCACATATTTTGCTAATTTTTATTCATAAACCGAAACAATAATTTGTGTGTCCCTTTGAAACAATTTTAAATGTAATTTTACCGGTATTCCGGCATTCGCCGGCACCGAAACATGCATATATATTATGTATATATCTTTTGGGGTTTCCCTTCGACGACAGCATGTAGGTAAATTATAGTTTCAATTTCATTATTTACCAATTAGTATATACATGACCATAATTTTAGTAAACAAAAGCTTATCTAATTGTAAATCTGTTTTATAAAGAAATGCTTCTTCACTTATGCAACCCATCATTCTCCTTATTAAATTTTTAATTTTCTAAAAACCCTTGGCGCCATCTCTTGTCGTTCACCTCGTTCAATTTTTACTTTCTAGAACCCTTGGCGCCCCCGCTCTTAAGTGATGAAAACCCTGACTTTCACATCTACTATAGTATATATATATATCTCTTATCTATGGACAAAATAGATCGGGAGCTTTAAATTTTGAACGATTGTGCTGCCTACTGTAGTTAAAAAAAAAAACAAAAGTAAAGTATGTTTTTTAATTATAATTAAAATAGGAATACTTAAAATTATTACAATTTGAAACAAAGGACAAAAGAAAATACAAACAAAATTGAAAATTATTCAAACATAAAGATAAAAGAATGAACTGATGACTCTATACCAACTATAAAATACTAAAATATAAATAATACCTAATGAGAGTAAAACCTATTTTTTTCGTTTATCAAGATATAATACTTTTTTGAGACATATTACTTTTCATCACAGAGGTGAAAGTTGACTAGATAGGCCAGCTACTCTTGCTTGGTTTAATCTAAAAATATTTTAACAGTATTTCAACTGTAAGTATGTAATGCATATTATTATTTACAAAAAACGGGAACACACCACTTTTAGCTTTATCAACGAACTGACGAATGCACAATGTTCGTTTATTCTTCTTACAAAAGTTTTAACGTTCTTATAAGTTTTTAACACTTGCACATTAAATAGACACAACGGAGAATTTATTATACATTTAAAAAAAATTAAGTATGCTAATCATTTCTTAATTCACATTTTCACATTGTACAACATAAATATTTTGCTTTGAGCGTTGAGCGTCTATAAAATACTAATTACAACCAGATAAGGACGATATGCACAAATGCGCTATCTGTTGATATTACTTGTAAATGGCAATTTTCGGATTATTGGTTGCTACTAATGTTTTAGCTTCCGAAGCTATTTAAAATGACTACTTTTTGACATTTGCTACAGGGGGCAGACTGGTCTCACATCCCATACACTGACAGTATACTTCTAAGTACTTCTAAGCAGTATGGACCAGGCTATGAAATGTCGAGCGACAGCGCCACCTTAGTTTGCCCCACATGAACTACAGATATTTTTTAAATTACTAAAATCGATATTACCGACATACATTACTGATACTTTTTAGTGAAACGACAACAGATCACGCGACGGTGGTTGTTGTTGTAATTTGTTATCAGCAGAGAAATTCCCCATTAGTTGGAAACGTTGCTAAAACGTTTGTGGCGTTACAATTTTTTAATCGTAAAAAATTTGTTAAAAGTGCTTGTGAGAACTAGTTTTACCTGTCCTGAAAGTAAGTAATGTATTAAGTACGTCAATCATGCTTTACAATAAGTGTAGTGAATGAGACGGTCGATGGGTCGAGCGACACGCTAAGGGAACCAGCCAATGAGCACGCAGGCTCAACGCGGGTTCGCATACGCTCGACTTGGTCGTATCATTCGTGCATCTCCCGCCTAAGCCCATACATCTTGTCTTGTTGTTCGTCCCAATACATGGTGTCAGATGTGGGGTTAAGGAAGAAAAAAAATAAAAAGAAATAAAAGAAGTGAATCCAGAAAAAAATGGCGACCACTGCAGCTGCGGCGGCCACAGCAGCGAACGCAGTGTCAGCACCCATCCGGGTGAACCCTCCGGGTCCGTTCAACTTTAACCAACCCGAGGAGTGGCCGGTCTGGGCTAAACGCTTCGCGAGATACTTATCTATCTCTAATCTGGATGGGAAACCGGACAATGAGAAGATTGACCTGTTTTGCTACTGCGCGGGAAACAAGGCAGAGGAGATTTTGCGGCAAGTGATCTCCAACCCACAAGATGCAACTTTTGACGCGGTGCGTAAGGCATTTGATGACTACTTTGAACCCAAGAAGAACATTATATTGGAGCGTGCTAAATTTAACGTCAGAGTCCAAGCCGCGGGCGAGCCCCAGAGCCCGTGGACGAGTTCATAACCTCACTTCATACTTTGGCCGAGAAGTGTGAATACGCAGCCCTGAAGGATCAGCTCATCAGGGACAAGATTGTCATCGGGGTTCGTGATACGAAAGCATCAGAACAAATGCAGTTGTTCAGTGATTTGACGTTGGAAAAGGCGATACAAATGGCGAGGCAGGCGGAATCGATAGCTAAACAAACAGAGCTGATTCGGCCGGTTGGACCCGAGGAAGCAGCAGTCAATAAAGTGTTCGCTAAACAGTGTGGCAGGTGTGGACTAAACAGGCATCAAATGGGAAAACCGTGTCCAGCACAAAATTCTACCTGCAGAAGTTGCAGCAAGGTAGGACATTGGCAGAGAGTGTGCAGAGGAAGAAACCGAGGTGGCATTTTTGGCGGCAACAGCGGCAGTCATGGCGGCAACAGCGGCAGTTTTGGCGGGAACAACAGTGGCAGATCGGTGCATGCAGTTAAGAAGTTGAACGAAGAAGAGATAGATGGCGCTAACGTCAGGTTCATAAGTTACCAGTCGAGGCAAGAGGGCGAATCAGAATTCGAGGTTAGTTTGGAAAATGTGACATTTGGTAACAAAACAAACACTTTGTAATAGACACCATAGACTACTCAAATAGATGCACGACTCTCGGTATTTTTAGGACGACACTCAGCGCCATCCGTTGCTTGCCCTAGATTAATAAGGTGATACTTGGAATATATATAAATGGAAATGGTAAAGGAAACTTTCAAAAATTTGCGCCATCTATACATGAAACTATGAAGCATCATTTAAGGCGCGCATTTCAAAATTAAACCAAAATTTATTAATTGTTTTAATTGGAAATTGAAAAAAAAACAAATATAATATTAACAAATTTATTAACAAAGTATATATGCAGTAATAAGTACAATTAGTACAATATACGAGTAAATAGCAAAACATCAATTAATTAAAATACTTAATAAATATTAAAAAAGTAATTATGTTATTATCAAATAAAACCCAATTTGAACGTTTAACGTATTTAGTCATTGAAATGCTTACAAGGTAAATACACACTTGGCACTGCATGGCGTCTCAGGTTCCCATTTACCATTTTGCATATAGGGTGGATATTCTCTTGTATACTGAACATCATTGCATTATTATCTTGGGGTAATTTCCCCACATCCTTCGACGCAGCATATTCTTGGGTGTATTTTCATTTTTTTATTTTTTTATTATCTGCAATAATATCAACAGCAGATTAATAAACGATGACTACCTATTAATTTAATTAGTTTTGATTCAAAGTTTCTAACAATCACTATTTCAGAATATAATTACTTACTGTAAAGCATGATTGCAGGACTTAATACATTACTTACTTTCAGGATAGGCAAAAATAATTATCACAAACCAAACACAACAAACTGCAACAAACACGCGACAAACACTTTTAACAAAGTTTGTTGTGATTGAATGTAACGCCACAAACCAGGCAACAAACGGTTTAACTTTAACGTTTCCAAGCAACGGGAAATTTCTCTGTTGTATGTATGTCGGTAATACCGATTTCAGCAATTTCAAAAATATCTGTAGTTCATGTAGGGCAAACTTATGTGGCGCTGTTGCTCGTCATTTCATACCCTGATAGACACAGGCGCGGATATAACTTGTATTCCGTTCAGTCATGTTCCAAAACAATTTCAACGAGAAATTAGTAAAACAAATTTGTGCATTTACGGTCCAAATGAACAACCGCTTTCAGTAGTAGGATTAATTCATGTTTAAGTAAAGTTTCAAAACAAAGATTTTACTATTCCAATGTACGTTATAAAAAATCTGAAAATTGCTTTGCTCGGGAAAATTGAAATTAGTAGGTTAAAATTATTGAAAAGAATTTATCAAATTAGCACAGCGGAGGCAAAGTCAAATGTAAAGCCGTTTAAATCCTTTCCAAAGTTGTTCAATGGACTAGGGAAAATGGAAAAAAAATGTCAAATTGAACTTATAGAAAATGCAAAGCCATTCTGTCAATATGTTCCTAGGGTGGTTCCGTTACCATTGTTAGACAAACTTAAAGCTGAATTAGATCGGCTACAAAAATTGAAAGTGATTACACCGGTAGATTTTCCGACAAGTTGGTGCAGTCCGATAGTCTGTGTACCCAAAGGATCAGGTATTAGGCTTTGTTGCGATTTTACAGAATTAAACCGGTGTTAAAAGAAGCGTTTTTCCGTTACCAAAAGTAAATGTCACGTTAGCAAAATTAAAAAACGCAAAAGTCTTTTCCAAACTTGATGCAAATGCGAGTTTTCATCAAATCGAGTTAGAAAAATAAAGTAAGCCGTTGACAACATTTATTACACCTTTTGGAAGGTTTATGTATAATAGATTACCCTTTGGGGTAAATTGTGCGCCCGAATATTTTTCTAAAAAATTTTCTGAAATACTTGCAGGAATTCCAGGGGTAGAGGTCCATGCAGATGATGTCTTAGTTTTCGCGGATTCAATGGAAAACCACGACCGCATATTAACACAAGTTTTGAAAAGACTAGAAGAGGCACAAGTGACTATCAACAAAAAAAAAAATGTGTATTTGCAGTTGACACGGTAGATTTTTTAGGGCATAGAATTTCAAAAGATGGTATAAGTGTTTTACCAGATCGAGTTAAAGCGATTGTAAATTTTCCGGTTCCAAAAAATAAGTTAAATGTTTTGCAGTTTGTAGGCATGGTAAATTTCGCGGCGAAATTTGTTCCTAATAAGTCTGAAATTATAGACCCACTTAATGCGTTAATTAAAGATGATGCGCAGTTCGTTTGGTTCGAAAGTCAGCAAAAAGCGTTTGATGAAATAAAGAGATTGTTACAAACGGCTCCGATGTTGGCTCATTTTGATTATAAAAAGAAAATTATTGTACAGGCCGATGCTTCCAGCTATGGAATAGGAGGGGTACTTATTCAGGAAAATTTTTCTGGGGGTAGGGAAGTAGTGGCTTATACTTCGCGCAAATTGTCAGATGGAGAAAAAAGATATAGCCAAATCGAAAAGGAAGCTCTAAGTTTAGTACATGCAACAGAGAGATTTAAAGATTTTGTAACTGGTATTAACATTGTTTTAGAAACTGATCATAAGCCGCTACTTCAAGTTTTGCAGAGCAAACCGTTGGATGATTTAACACCGAGACTGCAAAGAATCAGAATGCGTTTGATGAGATATAATTACATAGTCACATATGTACCGGGAAAACAATTGGTCTTAGCAGACTCGTTATCTAGAAACCCTATAGTTGGAAAACGAACAGATTCAGAAATAGAATTCGAAAATGCAAAATATGTTAGATTTGTCGTTGAAAACATTCCTGTGACTGATGATATGGTGAGTTTGATTAAGTCAGAACAAGAAAAAGATCAAATTTGTGTTAAAATTAAAGAATTTTGTGTTGGCGAATGGCCTGCTGTAAAACACCTGTCAGAAAATTTAAAACCTTATTATGCTTTTAGAAATGACATATCATTAGTACAGTAAATTTTGATGTTTAATTCAAGATTAATAATTCCGGCGTCGTTACAAGAAACAATTTTGAAAAGGCTTCATGAAGGACATTTAGGCGTTAATAAATGCAGAGCCAGAGCTTTGCAATCGGTGTGGTGGCCAGGTTTAAGTGCGCAACTAACGAAATTTATTAAATTTTGTCCCAAATGTGTAGAAAATAGAATTAATCATAAGGAAGAATTTGTGATGCAAGATTTTCCAACGCGGCCATGGCAAAAAGTAGCTTTGGATTTGTTTAAATTAGACAAGTGGTTTTTAGTAGTTACAGATTATTATTCAAGATTTTTTGAAATTGTTGAGATGAAAAAACTTGGAGAAAAAGACGTTGTTGTGGCATGCCAGGAAATTTTTGCAAGATACGGTATCCCCGACGAGGCCCGGATTGATAATGGTCCTCAATTTAGAGGAGAGTTTGGTAAATTTGCAAAAAATTACGGTTTCAAACATGTGACTAGTTCTCCGTATTATTCGCAAAGTAATGGTCTAGCTGAAAATGCGGTGAAGATTGCGAAGAAAATTTTGTTAAAATCAGATGACATTAATCTTGGTTTGTTAGCTTATAGAACTACGCCGTTAGAGAATGGATTTAGTCCAGCTGAAATGATGTTCTCGAGACAGATAAAGTCAACAGTTCCGGTTCATCCGACCGAGCTCGGAACTTGCCTACACGACGAAAAAATCCGAGTGAAAGAATTAGAACTAAAACAGAAACAGAAAGAAAATTATAATAAGAGACATCGGTCGAATAATTTGTCAGAATTAAAAATAGGGTAGCGGTGTGGGTTGTAGATAAAAAGAAATATGGAACAGTAATTGGTCATAGCGAAAGTCCAAATTCATTTATAATTAGGATAGGTGAAACGAAATATCGTAGAAACAGATGGCATTTGATGGAAGCTCCATATAAAAAGGAGAACAGATCTGTAAAAGAAGATTTTAAGTTGCGTACGAATTGTTGGCCGGCCGACGAGATATTGGTAAACGAAAATGTTATTGCGGAGCCTGTGGAACAAGAGCGAGAGGTTGATCAGAATGAAATTGTAGTGAATAGAGAGATCCCAGAGCCTCAACAACCGATTGTAAATGTAAACGAATATCGCGGTGATCGTCCAGTCAGAAACAGGCGTCCTCCGACTTGGATGAAAGATTATGTTCCGGAAATAGATTAAGAGAAAATGCGCAAAAGATTCTCAATTCGTTTGTAAATAGTTGTTAAGTATGTTGTAAACAATTTTATATATTTACATGTATTCATTAAAATGATGTTAAAATAAAAAGGGAAAGATGTAGTGAATGTGACGGTCGATGGGTCGAGCGACACGCTAAGGGAACCAGCCAATGAGCACGCAGGCTCAACGCGGGTTCGCATACGCTCGACTTGGTCGTATCCAGGGTATGGGATGTCGACGACAACGCCATCGTAGCATCTGTCTTCCCAACTAAAACGCCTTTGTTTATTACCTCTAAATTACCGGATTTGATTGTGATGACGATTAAAAATTGTCGTTCATTGTCGTTGCGGATAAATGCACATAGGGCGCGCACCAGTGTGCACGTGAAATTTGGGATTTCCTATCATATGTGCATCAACTTAGTGCATCAATTTGTTTATGAATTTGTTGTCGTATGATCGATCAATCATTGTACAGTTTTGTGTTATAAATTTTTCGTTTTTGTTTGTTGACTTTTTCGATAAAGTGTGAATAACCTGAAAACTTGTTTTTTCACTTGAAAGACTATAAGGGCATAAATTATTCCATCCCTCAAGTAAGTTTACTACCTTGATTAGAAGCATCACTACTCAGGCGTTGCGAGTGTTACCAGATCGACCAGATCTCCTTCATCAAACTGCTGTCATACAGAAGCTACTGGATTTTATCGAAATTAACAATTTTTTATGTCCTGCTATTTAAAATTTGCTAATTTTTTTATACTTTTAAAAAAGAATAATGCAATAGTTCTTTTATATATAATAGTAACTGTATTTATATTATTGTATTCGCATTATTTATTACGTTACTGTAATTCAACCTTTAATTAAATATATGTAATTTTGTGTTAACGTATTTTCTTTATTTTTATAATAATAAATTATCATAACAAAAACCCTATATGCTTCACATTTTTAAAATTCGCGCCATAACCGGTATGGTAGTTTTCTATGTAAAATTTTCCATCTTCTCTCTCACTCTTCAATTTAGCTTGGGAAGACACTTGGTGAGATGGCGCTGATGTCGAATTCAGGAAACGAGCTTCTTATCTATAATCGTCATCTAGGGTCGTATCATTCGTGCATCTCCCGCCTAACCCCATACATCTTGTCTTGTTGTTCGTCCCAATACAATAAGTAATTATATCCTGAAATAGTGCTTGTTAGAAACTTTGCTCTTCGAATCAAAACTAGTTAAATTAATAGGTAGTAATCGTTTATTAATCTGCTGTTGATATTATTACAGATAATAAAAAAATGAAAATACACAAGATATGCTGCGTCGAAGGATGTAGGGAAATTACCCCAAGGTAACAATGAAATGATGTTCAGTATACAAGAGAATACATTTATTTGTTGAAATTCTTGTAGGTACAAGTTTCCCAAACAACCACATTTGCAACGTGTATGGGTGGAAAGGGTGTTTTCTGTCCCATATAGAACAACATTGCCCGGCAGTTTACACCACTGTGGGGTGAAAATTCAGAAGCCTTACGCGGATCCACTCATTAATCTTGCTGCTGCTTAATGCAGCAATTATAGGTAATTTATTTATTTATTTGTTATATTTATCCTTATTATTGTATTTATGTATTATTTCGCATGTTGCCCAATTTTTTGTTTGGCCCAACACTTTATCATGCAGAACTTTGTTATTTTTATAACATGTTATTGACGTTTTAACGTGTGGCTCCTATTTTTTATAACAAATTGAAATTATATTCATTCTGAACAAAAAATATATGACTAAATACGTTAAAACGTTCAAATTGGGTTTTATTTGATAATAACATAATTACTTTTTTAGTATTTATTAAATATTTTAATTTGATGTTTTGCTATTTACTCGTACTGTAATTACTTATTAATTGTACTTATAACTGCATTATACTTTGTTAATAAATTTGTTCATATAATATTTGTTTTTTTTTTTCAATTTCCAATAAAACAAAAATTTGGTTTAATTTTGAAATGCGCGCCTTAAATGATGCTTCGTAGTTTTATATATAGATGGCGCAATATTTTTGAAAGTTTTCTTTGTCATTTCCATTTATATATATTCCAAGTATCGTCTTATTAATGTGAGGCAAACGAAAAGTTAAAAAGTTAAGAAGAGAGTTTGTGACTTGACAAATTTTCACCTAATCATTCAAGTGTTTTTAGAAAATAAAAGATAACATCCATTACAATTTTTATTACAATACATAAAACATAATTACAACACCGAATAAACAACAAAATTAACAAAATCAGATTCTATAATAGTTATATGGGAGTGAAAAGTACTTGTTAAACAGAAATACCAAATTACCTAAAGCTTAAGTCATTTCATGAAAGTTACCCACAAATTGAAAAACAGATGCAAAACAAATTAATAAATATGAAGAAGTATCGATAACAACATTCTCATGTAAAATTTTTATGGCTTTTTTATATTTAGTAACTAAATGACTGAATGGAACTGTTCTAAAACAACAACGTTGTGCGAGTAATATTTATTTTGGATATTTTATAAGCATGAACATCAGACTCGCAAAAATACTGTTCATAAGTATTTAAATACAAATACTTTTGCTTTATAGAGTATTCGGAAACAAATACAAATAGCTTATTTTAATATATATTTTAAATATCAATACAAATACTTCTGGAAAATGTTCTCATGCAATTATGTATCTAATATTTAGGCAAGTTTAAAGACTTTGCTAATTACAAAATTATTCTTAAGCAAATGTATACCTACTTGTGAAAAATACTTGATCAGAAGTATTTAAAAACAAATACAAATGCTTTACTAATAACTTTCCATCTAGAAATTACATTGTATTATTATTTTACTAATAATTATTTATTCTTGAATATTCAGAGAAACGAAAACGTTGTGGGAAAATCAAATAAAATATTAATGTGAGGTTATGCTCGTATGCATCTATCTGTTGTATTTTGTGAATTATTTGGATATTTTATTTAAAGAAAAAAATAACATAGGTATAATCGGTGTAATAAAAATGAGCAAGGTGTACTGCGCTATATGTAATGATAAACGCAATGGACTGGACTTAACAAGAGCCGTACTATGTCCGGGCTGTAACAAAACACATGCTCATCTCAGCTGTACTACGAAGAAGAACGCTACCACTGAGTCTGGAGCCTTCCTAAACTGTTGCGGACCAAAAATAACGGATGTTACTATGCAGGAAATATATTCATTTGACGGAAATGTATCTGGATCCGGTAGTATTATTCCACCATCTAGGTTCTCTACTGATGATAACCAGCAAAAGGATCCATCTATTAAAGAAATATTACAAGGATTGCATTCCTCAAAAATGAATTTAAGCGATAAGAAATTAGATGAACTTGGGTCTAAGGTCGATGGTTTCTATGAATCACTGGACTCTTTGGAAGCCAAATACGAGTTCCTAGCTACTAACTACAAAGAATTACATCAAACAGCTAATGATAATAATAAAGTTATTAGTGAGTTGTCTGGCAGAATTTGTGTTGTGGAGCACTCAGTGGCATCTTCAGTCACAGATGCAGCTATCTCTGAACTAGAAGAGAGACGCAGAAGGAGTAATTGTGTGATTATACATGGCATGGACTCCTCACTCAGTGATGATGAAGTTCTGGCAATGTTGGCTGCTAAACTTACTGAGGCTCCCTTTGATTTAACCAAGATTAAATTGACTAGACTAGGCAAGTCAAATAATGGAATAAATCAGCCTCTTAAACTTATCCTGGATCAACAAAGCAGTGCACATTGGATGATTGTTAATGGACACAAACTTTTGGGTGACAACATAAAATGTACCAATGACAAGACCTTATATCAACGCCAACGCATCAAGAAGGTCATCGATGAATTGGATGAACGTAAAGCCAAGGGAGATAAAGACATCAAGCTAGGATACAAAAACGGAATACCCACTATTGTCCACTTCAACAAAAAGCACCCATCACTACTGGGTGAGAAGAGTAATTCATCTTCAAAAAACTGACTGATTCCCTTTACAAAAAACCTCTACAAATATATTATCAAAATGTACATAGTCTTAGAGGTAAGCTAACTGATTTTAAAACTAACATTTTACTCTCAGACTGGATGGATGTGATTGCTGTCTCAGAGACATGGTTGGATGATGAGTTTAGTGACACAGATGTTGCAGTTCCCGGATTTAAGTTGCACAGACTGGACAGATCATTTTCTGATACAGGCAAGACTCGGGGGGGTGGTCTTCTAATATTAACAAAGAAATCTATTGATGCTACTAGTGGACATACCTACTCGGGTGTTGTGGAATACCTTTCGGTTATACTACCCAGTTTGAGACTAGTAATATTCCTGATCTACATCCCACCATACTCATCAGTATTCAAACGTGATAAATTCATCCTTGATGTTCAGATAATGAATGAGACCATTCTGCAGCATTGTGAATCACACCCGGACTTTGAATACATTTTACTTGGTGATCTCAATTTCTCTGGCTACACCTGGTCTAATGAAGACGATAATACCTCTTATACTGGTAATCACGCTTGTACTGACGTTAGAGATGCGATTCAACAAGTGTCTATGATGGTCAATGCACTGGAACTACAACAACTAATTGAAACACCAAACTCAGTGGGAAATTATTTAAACTTGTGTTTCGCCGATGGAAGTGTCGGGTGTTGTGAATCTGTGAACCCACTAGTTTGTTTAGATATTTTCCACCCTGCATTTGAATTCTCAGTTAACCGTGATGTTAGTTGTAAGCATGGGGCGACTGAGCCCGGGTTTGACTTCGCGAGGGGCGACTACAATTGTATACTCGATGATCTTAATAAAATTGAATGGCTTGAACTCTTTTCTAACGCAGAGTCTTTAAATAAGAAAGTTGATATTTTCTATAATAGTATCTTTCAAGTCATATCGTGTAACGTCCCTCTGCGTTGCCGGGGCTATTCAAGTTTCCCCTCGTGGGTTGAGCCTGAGCTCAGACGTGCCATCTTAGAAAAAAAGAGATTACATACTCTCTACCGTAGATTTAAATCCAACTATATATATGAGAAATTCAAAGAGTGTCGTGCATATTGTAAACGTCTGTCTCAATCAATGCGATACAATTCCATCACTAAACTAGAGAGAGATATCAAAAATGATAGTCGAACATTTTGGAATTATATAAATAAAAATAGTAAGAAATCTATATATCCTGACTCTATGTTCCTAAAAGACATAAAAGCTAATCACTCAAGTGATAAAGCAAATGTATTTGCTAGTCATTTTGCCTCTAAGACTATAAGCGGTTCACTTTCTCCTGGAATTGAACCTTTACATAAACAAGCGTCAAGTTGTCTAAATAACATCACTATTGGACTTGATCGTGTGTTGAAGAGTCTTCGTGATGCTGGTAACTCATTGGCTCCAGGAGCGGATGGGTTGCCAGCAATATTTTTGTCAAAATACGCTCAGAGCCTTGCTGCACCTCTGACACTCCTCTTTAATGAATCATTAAATAATGGTGTTTTTCCTAACTTGTGGAAGTTATCACTTGTCAGGCCCACATTTAAAAAAGGTGATAAGAGTGACATAGAAAACTATAGACCAATTTCTATGCTTGGCAATATAGCTAAGATTTTTGATAGCCTTATTTTTGATGAAATCAATCAATTTTTTAGTGCAAGATTGTCAGAGAAGCAGCATGGATTTCTAAAAGGTCGATCAACAGTAAAAGGTTTGTGTATTTTAAGGCCTTTGTTGAGGAGGGCCTGGCTGAAGGTGAGCAAAAAACGGATGCCATTTATATTGACTTGGGCGCTGCGTTTGATACAGTAAATCATGAGTATTTGTTGAAATGTTTGGATGAATTGGGAATGGGTGATTTATTGTTAAAATGGTTTGCCTCATACTTGTCTGATAGAAGATCAATTGTAGTAATGGATGGCTTTCAGTCTGAAAGCTACGATATTGTGAATGGAGTTCCACAGGGCTCACACTGTGGGCCTCTCCTCTTTTTAATAACTATAAATGATATCACTAGTTGTTTATCATCTAAATCTAAATGTCAAAATTTTGCTGATGACACAAAATTGTTCAAGAAAGTGAGCACAGCGGAAGAGGCTGAGGAGCTCCAAAATGACCTAGACTCTCTAAAGTCATGGTTGTCTGACAGAGGATTTGTGATGAATGTTGAGAAATGCTGCTGTATTTCTTTTACAGGCAGGCGCAGTGCGATCAAATTTGATTATAAAATAGATGGATGTCTGTTGAAGAGAGTGGATGAGATCAGGGATTTGGGAGTTATCTTTGACTCTGAACTAAAGTTTGCCTCTCATATTAATAACGTAGTAAATAAAGCCTCAAGAAACTTACATTTCATTGTTAGACGAGGATCAGAGTTCAGAGATCCCAAAACCCTGATTCTACTGTACACGTCATTGGTGCAGTCTGTGTTAATGTATGCGTCGCAGGTCTGGTCTCCACATCAGGACTATTTATCGAACAGGCTTGAGTCTATACGGCATCGTTTTTTACGTTTTATGTCATTCAAGTTGAATTGCCCTATGGACTCAGACTGCCACGACTATACTATCATTGCTAACAAGCTTAAACTGCCCACCTTGTCCTCGCTTCGTAACTACTACGATGCCATGTTTTTATTCAAGATTTTGCGTAACTACATAGACTGTCCAGATCTACTTGATGCTATAAATTTTTATTTCCCCGGAAGACTATTGAGAGAAAGGAACCAAGACTTTTTCGTAGAAAGATCACGTATCTCTAGATCTGTTGTGCATCGTATCATGTCCACGGGCAACTTGATCGCTGATAGAGTTGATTGGTACAATGACTCAGTTAGTGCATTTAAAAATAAAGCACGAGATGCTTTACTTATTTATAAATAATCTACTACACAGAAACCAAAATCTCAGTATTAATATTCTCAGATTAATCGGTAGTACTTCATATAGTATATCATATGTTATTCACGGAATTGTGTGCATTACTTAGTAGAAAATTACTACTATAAAAACTTAGCTTAATTAGCCATCACTTATGAATATCATTATTTTGTAAAGGGAATTTAATTCCCGTTTATACTATAAATAAATAAATAAATAAATAAAAAAATAAATACAAAAAATATTGCATTATTTCAATAAAAAGTTTTTAAAATATAAGTAGGTACAAATACTATAGAACTTATTTGTAAGTATTTGTATTTCAAAATAATTTACAAGTGTGATTAACATGTAGAAGTCTAACTGTCGTTTTCTAATTTGGTTTCAAAATAAAAGAATCGTAAAAATATTAATTAAACAGTTGGTTGTCCTAGTGGTATATCAGTCAAATTGATATACAACATAAAAACCAAGTTTGCAAGTAAATACATAAATTTGTATAACTTTTTTTAAACAGTATATCTAGTAAATAAATTTGGACGGATGTTACATTTTTGTGCGGAATTCATAGTACTAACAGTACAAAAAATAAGATTGTCAATGATTTAATAATAAACATGCAGCATTACTATCAGTCTTGCAATTACTTCAGTATTTGTATTTATTTTTAAATATGTAGAAAAGGTATTAATAGAAATATTGAAATAACTCGAAATACAATAAACGTATTTACATTTGTACTCAAATACTGTTTGTTTGTATTTTACACAAGCGTACAATTGGATTCGCACTGGGGTAGATCTCCAAACGAAATTATCTCTTATATAGACTATTTTCATTTGCATGTAGCAGTGGCGTAGCGTAGGTATCGGCTGCCCGGGGCGGAAGACAATTTTGCCGCCCTCTTAATTAGGTATTTCAATTTAATGTATACTATACATTATATACATTAATTCCAGAGGACTTTTCGGCAAGAACAGTCATCATTATTTTCCATTATACAGGTTAGATTTTAAATAAAGAAGTTTATTTGTTTTACAATCACGTTTATTAATACAAAAATTCTTACTTCAACCATTGATATAAACGGTACAAAGGTATTATTTAATCATGTCGATCGTCGTACTATTACCTACTTAAAGTAAGAGTTCACCTCGACGATCAACATGATTAAATAATTAGCGAATTGAATATAAAATGAAAATCAATTTTTAATTAGAACTAGGATGATACTATTAATCAATATTTATATACATATTTATTGAAAAATAATATAAATAGGTACTTGTTAGAGTTAAAAACAAAACTTCCGGCTTTAATTAGCAATTTATACGTCTACTTTTTTTAAGAGCAAAGTCTTTTATTGCACCATCAATGTCTATAGCATCACACACCTCTTGTTTAATAGACAAGTAAAATGTAATGTACGAATATATATGTAATAGAAGTCATCAGAAGTCATTCTCGCTGATTATAAGTCATAAACAATTCAAGCATAAAATAAAATACGGGGAATCCCCGCAAGTCAGTATAGACGGTGTTGCAATTCGCTACAAAATATCATTCAAAGAAAGGGGATTCCTCCAATTCGTGACAGAATAAGTAATGAAAAATTCCGTGCTCTTTGTAATCGGTCCAAATTTATAGTTGCGTTAAAAATATGAAATGGTTCAAATATTTACAAAATATATACTATTATTTATTATGAAATTTTGCCGTCCCCTAAAAAATGCCGCTCGGGGCGGGCCGCACCCCTGCCCCCCCTTGGCTACGCCACTGGCATGAAGAAATATTACTATTTATATTTAATAGGAAAATAGGAAGATTGTCGATATATCAGAATTACATTTACAGATGAAAATATATAGCGACAAACTTACAGAAAATCCTAGGCTTAAAAGTGGTCATAATAATATTAACAGTGGAAAAGTGGTTTCTTTCCAGTGGACTATCTGAAAACAAAAACGAAATATATACATAGTTATAGAAGTAGATACAGAGCTGTAGCTAGAGTCGAATTTGAGGTAGGGCAACATTGGTTACAGGTAGGGCGGAAGTAAAAAATTGATCATAATTGATCTGCCCTCGAAGCAGGGGCTCCTAAATCAATCACCATGTATATCACTGACCTCTAGGTCAGTGATGTACATTCAATAGCTTTTTGTAGACAAATAATTTCTGTGACAGAGCATGAGCATGTATCTAAGAACTATTAAATCCTCAATGATGAAGAACAAGCGAACAAGATAGTTGAACTTCCAAATTTGGATGTAGAGATCCACGTCTGAGTGAGAATGAGGTAATAATTAATTGTTGTGTGGGGTGATACGAGTAAATACCATTTAGATCATATTGTTTCTGCAAACTTTGTGCAATATCAGAAGGAATGCTATGGCTAATATTATCAACATGTGTTGACCAACTTGTTGCCATGGACCTAGGAGTAGCGATTGTATATTGTGCTTCCACCTGTCTTGAGCAGTGAAGTTCTTCATGGTCCATTTCCTCTTCAACTCTCCGTTTTTTTCCAAAGAAAACCCGTATATCCATCGCGAAATCAATGAATCTTAAATTTATAGCAATAAAAATAACAATTGTATCGATTTTTGACTAAAACACACTTTACCGTATACTTCACTTAACCAAACTACAAACAATAATAAAAAATCTTTAGTTTATGTTTATTTTAGTTTAAAAAGGGATTCTCCGTACCATAGATTGCAATATAGCCCATATTGCAATATATGCTACGGAGAAACCCCTCTGCGTTACAGATATTGTAATTAAATAGACCCATCGCTTCATGTGATGGCGCTTCAAATGCCGTCTATACACAGAACAATGAATTATTATAATATGAAATGAATGTCACAAACTGTGGTATGTTCCGAAAAGTTTAGATATCTATCGCTACAATTTTTTTTTTCTCAAAGTATACACAAACAGTTTAATTATAGTAATTTATCTTAGTTTTTGGTATTTTTAAAGTAGGGCATTGTGATTTCAAGGTAGGGAATTGCCCCACAATGCCCCCCCCCCCTAGCTACGGCCATGGGTAGATACCTATATTATATATCATACTTATTAAGCCAATATTAATACGGCATAAATAACTTTTACAAAATAGACTAATTACCGATAAACTTCTTGAATTTTGCCGGCATTCTATTAGGCTTTGTAATATTAATAGTGGATCAATGGAGGATGGAGGTGATGTAGTATCAGTCACAGAGCCCAATCCTGTTGCTTTCCTTCCAGGGGGATACCTGATGTACAATTTAGAGACCGTTTATTTGGACGGATACTGTATGTATAATTTATACCTTTCAAATGTATCAGAATATTTGTTCGCGGTTATCGCTGCCGCGACATTATTTATGTTATTGTTTCAGCGACTGTTTCTCACTGTTTGTATTAAGTATTATTAATCACATAATATTAAGAACATTCATTTCATTCATTCTCTCTCTTTGCACTCGTCAATACAACACGCTTTGTTCCCGCGGTATTTAAATCAAATTTTTATAATAATTTTGTGAAAGAAATAAATCGTTAAAACTTAGCAGCTCTCTTTAATTGAGTAAAGCACGCTATACATTGGTCCTTCGAGCCGGATAGTAGTGACAACGGCTATACATCCGGTAAATAGTGCTGAGTGACCGTGGGAAAAACAAAAATAGAAAAATTGGAATCGTCTTCAGAGTACAGCGGTTAAGTCGAAAAGCTGACCAACTGAAGAGACTCCAGACAGAGAAGACCCAGAGGCAGGAAGCGGGGAAATCGGGAAAGCGGCCCGCTGAAAAGGTTAGTGAGCATCCTTTTTTCCTAACTGTCCTTTGATTATCTATGTGTGACAGCATTGTTTGAGCTTCAATTATTTGTTGTATCGATTAATTAAAATGTCGCTGGCAGAGTTAAGGAAGTTGCTCGTTAAGCGCTCTCATTTAGAGGGAAAATTAAAAAGTATTGGAGCATTTGCGCAACATTTTGATTCGTCTAAACACGATATAAACGATATTCAGGTTCGTTTAGCCGACTTGCCAAAAATTCGAGACGATTACGAAGCGGTAATCTTTGAAATAGTTAGCCTAGAAATCGCGGACGAATCTATGTCAGAAGAAAAAGGGGATCGGAACCCTACAGAGTCGAAAGGGGAAAATGAAATTTTAGCTCTAGATAAATTCGATACCGATTGGTTAAAAATTATGAGCGACCTCCAAAGGTTTATTCAAAGATTATCCGTGGCACCTAGTGCAGACGTGCCCTTGGCGAGTTCTGTTCAGGCGCATAGCCAATTTAATGTGAGACTTCGACGAATTAATTTACCTCAATTTTCGGGAGAATATACGGATTGGTTGCCTTTTTACAATGCGTTTGACAGCCTCATTCACAATAATAGCACGTTGGACGACTGTCAAAAGTTTCATTACCTAAAATCATGCTTGATGGGCGAAGCGGCTCGTCCGATTGAATCATTAGCAATTACCGCGAACAATTATCAGTCTGCGTGGTCCATACTGCAAAAAAGATATAAAAATGATAGGCTGATAGTACAAAGTCACGTAAGTTCCATTCTAAATACTCCCGAATTATCGAAGCCATCGGCAGAGGGCTTGAGGAAGTTAGTTAACGACATTTCCGCGAATTTAGAGGCACTAAAGGTAATGCAGATTCAAGTAGATTCTTGGGATGCTTTTCTCGTCCCGTTGATAATAAGCCGTATAGATTACCAGTCCAGGAAGGAACTAGAACTCATATTAGACTCGGGCATTCCAAAGTTGAAGGACATTTTGGAATTTTTGGAGAAGAGATGTGTCACTCTAAAGTGTATTCAGGGGAATTCGAAAACGTCAAAGCCTGAGCCAACGCAGATCAAAAAAGATTATACGAAGCGGTCTTCTCACGTTGTTACAACGAGATTAGCGTGTAGGTATTGCGATAAGAGGCATTTTGTAAACCAATGTGGGGAATTTTTGCGATTGAGTATCGGCGACAGAATCAAGGAGGTAAAGAATAAGAATCTTTGTCTTAATTGCTTGAGGAAAAATCATACGACAAGCGCGTGTAAAGCAAAGGGTTGCAGCGTATGCGGAGCGCGCACACATCATTCATTGTTACATGATAGGAGTGCTAAAAATAGTACGGAACCTGATTCCCCGAATCACTGCTTCACAAACAAATCGCAGCAAGAAACCAAGGTTAACGCTACAGTAAATCATGTTAAACCAAAAGGCGAAACACACGTTATTTTATCGACAGCGCTTATCTGGGTAAAAGACTGTGGTGGCCAATATCAAGAATGCCGCGCCCTATTAGACGTTGGATCGCAAATAAATTTAATGTCAACAGCTACATGTAAACGATTGGGCTTAAAACCGATAAACACGACTATTTCCCTATCAGGAATTAATCACACGTGCACCAAAATTTCGAAGTCTGCCGAAATATGGATCAAGTCGTCCGATTCCAGGTTTAAAATGCCCGTTACCTGTTGTATCACAGAACGCGTAACTGCAAATTTGCCTATCGTCTCTTTCAATCCCGAAAACCTTTCCGTTCTGTCAAACATCAATTTAGCGGACCCAGATTTTAACACGAGTCGCCCTGTCGATCTATTATGAGGGGCCGAAATATTTTGGGAGCTATTGTGCAATGATCGCAGAAAGCTGTCCAGTCCTAGTTTGTTCCTTACAAAAACATTGTTAGGTTGGGTAGTTGGAGGAGCTTCTTATAATTTGGGAAATTCGGAACGACCCGAGAATCGAGTCGCGAACCTGGCCATAAAGGATAAAAGCGATGAACTCCAACAACTTATGGAGAAATTTTGGCTTCAGGAAGAAATCCCGGAAACCAAAGAAAAATGGTCCAAAGAGGAAATAGAATGTGAAGAGCAGTTCAAAAGAACGTACATGCGCGACCCATCGGATGGTAGATTTATCGTGAAGCTACCATTCAAAAACGGAAACGTACAATTAGGTGACTCAAGCGGAGTTGCGCTCAGAAGGTTCTTGTCATTGGAAAGGAGATTCAGAAAGGATCCTAAACTCAAACAGTTGTATTCAAACGCCATGCAAGAGCTCATTCATTCGAACATTGTGGAAAGAGTACCAGAAGGCGAAGCCACTCACGATTCCACCTTCTATTTGCCACATTCAGGCATAGTAAAAGAAACGGGACAAAAGGTAAAGATACGAATAGTTTATGACGGTTCGGCAAAGTCAACCAACGGGTTGAGTCTGAATGACAATTTGATGACCGGCCCCAATTTACAAACAGAGTTATTTTCCCTGCTTATACGGTTCAGGACGCATCAAATTGCCTTTTCGTGTGACATGGAAAAAATGTTCCTGCAGGTCAAAATAGATCCTGAAGACATGAATTATCAGAGGTTTTTCTGGAGAAATTCCGAAAGCGAACCGGTTCAGATTTATCGACTGACAAGGCTGGTTTTTGGCCTAACAAATTCCCCATTTACAGCCATGCGGTGTGTAAGACAATTAGCCACAGATTCAGCGGAAACATTCCTAGTTGCAAGCGAAACCCTTGAAAGAGACATTTATATGGACGATGTTTTGAGTGGCGCATCGACCATTCAAGGTGCCTTGAAAGCAAGAGACGAATTAATTGAAGTCTTAAATGGAGGAGGATTTAAACTGTCAAAATGGGCCAGTAACGATTCAAGACTAATACCCACACCTCTAGAAAAAGGAAATGAGGATCGAAACACGATCGAACTGGATAAAGCTGACACATCAAAAGTATTGGGCTTAATATGGAACTGCAAGGAAGACACTTTACATTTTAAGGTATCTGTTCCCACATCGCATTGCAAGATTACGAAAAGAACGATACTTAGCTCGATAGCGAAACTATTTGACCCCATTGGAATAGTTTCCCCGGTTATTGTCAAGGCGAAATTGATAATGAAAGAACTATGGGCATGCAAGCTAAAGTGGGATGACGAAATTCCCCTAGAAATCCAAGGAGTTTGGAGAAAATATCTGGAAGAACTGGACGAGTTAAGCTCGTTAGTTATATCTCGTAAAGTGCTACCCATTTCAGGCGGAGTTCATGATTTGATTATGTTCTGCGACGCTTCTCTGCAAGCGTATGGAGCGAGCATTTATATCCGTACCAGATTAAATGATGGAAGCTATAACTCGTACATGGTCTGTAGCAAGTCCAAAGTGAGTCCGGTGAAAGTGATTACCTTGCCACGTCTCGAACTTTGCGCTGCGGTTTTAGGGGCAAAATTAATTAATAGGGTATCACAAGCGTTAAAATTGAAATTCAGAAACAAATACTATTTTTCGGACTCAGAAATAGTATTGCATTATATAAAGTCAAATGCGAACACTTGGCAAGTATTTGTTGGAAATAGAGTCTCCCAAATACAAAAATTAAGCGACATCCGAAACTGGTATCATGTGGATTCAAAAAACAATCCTGCCGATATTGTTTCAAGAGGAGCTTTCCCTAGACAACTCATGCATTCGGAACTGTACTGGAAAGGTCCCAAATTTCTAACCCATGAAGAATCCGAGTGGCCAAAATCAAAATTAAACAAGAAACTGGATGCGAATGATCTACCAGAGAAAAGAAAGGTGGTCTTGGTAACAGCAAGGAGAATGAACTTGATTGATTTTTCGATGTATTCATCCATTTCCAAGATGCAAAGTATTGTCGCATATGTGTTGCGATTTTCTCATAACTTGAAAAACAAGAACAGTAAACGAGTCGGGAGTTTGACGACAGAAGAACTGAACGAAGCAAGATCATTGATATTAAAACAAACCCAAGCAGAAGAATTCCAACAAGAAATTGCTGCATTATCGAAAAATAATCCAGTGAGTAAATCGAGCAAAATAATAAACTTAGACCCGTTTTTGGATAAACGCGGATTGCTAAGAGTTGGAGGGAGATTGCATAACGCCTCTATTAAATATGAAAGAAAATATCCAATTTTATTACCGGAAAAACACCATGTGACGACTCTGCTTATTCGGTCTGAGCACATATCTCTGATGCATGCTGGACCCACGCAGACTCTCGCATCTATCCGAAGAAAGTATTGGCCTATTGGCGCCAGAAACTCGGTAAAAAAGGTAATTAATTCGTGTATAATTTGCTTTCGTACGTCACCCAAACTTATTCAACAAAAAATGGGAAATTTACCAAAAGTAAGAACGGAACTCGTCAGGCCATTTTGCACGTGGGTGTTGACTATTTTGGACCCTTACATTTGAAATACGGTAAAAGAAGTAAGATCAGAGAAAAGGCTTGGGTCGCATTATTTGTGTGCATGGCTTCGAAGGCCGTCCACCTTGAAGTTGTTGCTAATATGACGTCAGAGAGCTTTATCAACGCTCTTAAGCGAATGATAGCGCGAAGGGGAAAGGTATCGGAAATTTATTGTGACAACGCGAAAACCTTTGTAGGGGCTAAGGCAGACTTAGAGAGCGTAATGAGCAACCTGCTTAACGACCAACTTCAAGCATATTTGGTTTTAGAGAATATCAAATGGAATTTTATTCCACCCAGGTCGCCTAATTTCGGAGGCCTCTGGGAAAGATTAGTCAGGTCTGCTAAACAACATTTTAAGAAAATTGCGTTAAATCATTGTTTAACTTTTGAAGAAGCTGTCACGCTCATTACTCAGATTGAAGCCATAATTAATTCGCGCCCTCTGACCCCCTTATCCCAAGATCCTTCCGACCTACATTGTTTAACCCCCGCTCACTTCCTAATTGGTGAGTCACTGACCGATATACTAGAGGAAGACCTCGAGGAAGTCAAAGCCAACCGCCTGACACGATGGCAACTGGTACAACAGATGAAGCAGTACTTCTGGAAGAGATGGAGCAGGGAAGTCCTTCATCAGATGCAAACCAGACCCAAATGGCAGAGTTCGTCCTTGGCACCACAAAAGGGTGATCTCGTGTTACTCTCAGAGGACAACATACCACCTCTTGCATGGAAACTAGCGAGAATCGAAGAAGTTTTCCCAGGGTCAGATGGTGTAGTCAGAGTAGCATCGGTGCGCACCAGCCAAGGGACATATAAACGTTCAATCAGAAAATTGGCCGTTCTTCCAAAGGAATAGGTTGTGATGGCAGACTGTCTCGCGCAGTGAAGTGCGTGATTAGAGACGCAAGACTAGTAATTTTCATGTTTGCTATAATTTGAGTTTAGTTCGCGTAGTTATTGTTTCAGAATTATCCGTATTTGTATTCATGCTTTATTTACACTACTGATTATTTGACCACTTGTCAAGGTCGGGGAGGATATGTACAATTTAGAGACCGTTTATTTGGACGGATACTGTATGTATAATTTATACCTTTCAAATGTATCAGAATATTTGTTCGCGGTTATCGCTGCCGCGACATTATTTATGTTATTGTTTCAGCGACTGTTTCTCACTGTTTGTATTAAGTATTATTAATCACATAATATTAAGAACATTCATTTCATTCATTCTCTCTCTTTGCACTCGTCAATACAACACGCTTTGTTCCCGCGGTATTTAAATCAAATTTTTATAATAATTTTGTGAAAGAAATAAATCGTTAAAACTTAGCAGCTCTCTTTAATTGAGTAAAGCACGCTATACACCTGAGAATAAAAACAATAATGATTGTATAGGTATACAGGTGCATCAGACTTATTACCAAAATAACAATATTTCGACAGTATGCAATTATTATACAGACTAATACTTACTGGAAGTTATGTTCGCTGAAGTAGACATGATCGTTATATAAATACTAACTGATTCTCTGAAATTTCCATAGTCGCCTGAAATAAGCGGATAACATGTATGAATACAGGAAAGCGCTTATAAACCAACCCTATATATTATCTTTTGTTACATATTAAACTTACTAACAATTCCATCAATACACAATCCACTTGCCGAAGGAGGTATACCTACGTACATTACTACACAAAATGTACCGTGTGTCATATAATGGAACATCTGTAAAAAAAATCACTGGTGTTGGATTTAGTCACTTATACATACACATAAATATTACTGACAAAAATTATACTCGCTACGTGTTTATTAGCTTAACGATAGCATACAGAATTTATGGATCTATCGAAGTGAACTGTTGATGGCGTTCTTGTACTGATTATTATTATTATGACTGACGAATATCAGAATACCTTGAATATATTTGTACGTGATTTTTTTTAAGCTTTGTAAAACACACAAAATGTATTTCTTTTTAGTCGCTTAAGAATATTCGTCCTTATTAGACACAAATATATAATCTCTTAGAGTTTACACAAAACCTTTGTGTTTTATAATTTTTCCCATACACCTTCTCTATAGGTTATGGGCCCAGACACTGAATAAATTCGCGAAATCGTGTAGTAATATAAACTATTGAAAACAGTGTTAAAATTAAAATCAACAATAACTATGGCTAGTGGTGCAACAAGTGTTGTGAAACGAAATCTAAAATTATTTAATGAAGAAAACTGTTTAATGTGGAAATTTAGGCTGCAAGAAATTATTGAACAAGAAGGTGCCAGTAAAGTGCTACATGAAGATCCACCAACACCTCTTACGGAAGAGTGGATAAAATGGGAAAGATTTGCTAGAGGAACACTCATCGAATACCTGGATGGTTCTATAATATCACAAGTACCACCAGGACGCGTAACAGCTCGGCAAATTCTGGAAAAATTTGACACCCTCTACGCCTGTAAGAAAGTCTCGACACAATTGTGTCTTCAAGATCGCTTATTTAATTCAAAACTGAAGCCAGGCATGTCTCTGAAGAAGCACATGATGGACATTGACGAAATGGTGCGCGATATGATTGCTTGCAGAGGAGAAGTAAGCGAAACAACAAAAGTATGGTACATGCTTAATTCATTACCATCGAGTTTTGCGCTAATTAAAGCTGAAATAAAATCAATGAATGATGATAGACTCACATTAGCTTTTGTAAAGGGAATGTTGTTGGAGCACGAAGAATATTTAATGCGGGAAAACACTGATACGAGTATGAAGGCTCTTAATTTCCGTACCAAGAGTTCGACAGAATGTCGAAAGAAAAAGGATAAGTTTGCGAACAGAAATAAGTTTTCAATAAAAAACAAACAAACGCAGAAATGTTTCCATTGTGGTCGAAAGAACTATATAAAACGTGATTGCTATTTTTTACAAAGTTTAAAACACGAAAAACACAGTAAGAAAAATGATAATCGTGAAGTTAGTGCATCAACAGCAGTACTTAATGATTCATTTGCTTTTATGTTAAGTAGTGAAAATACTTTCTGTGACGATAATACATCGTGGCGTTTTGTGTTAGACTCAGGTGCAACAGAACACATAATAAATGATTTAAATATGTATACCGAGTATGAAGAGTTGTCAGAACCAATTTGCATAATTGTGGCCAAGATAGGAACGACCATTGAAGCAACACACAAAGGCAGGATCAAAGTCAATACATCCATAGGCTACATCGGAGAGTTGAAGGATGTTCTTACAGCGAAAATGTTCCTACTAACCTAATTTCAGTCAGACGAATCCAGGAAGCTGGAATGTCAGTAATCTTCACAGAAACTGGTCAGGTGGAGATCAGAAAAGGGAAGAAAACAGTAATAAAAGGTAAGCGTATGAATAATTTGTATATTATAGAATTAATAGTACAAAATGCGCCTAATACAGTACGGGCAGCTGGCCACGTAGCTGAGGCTAATATTATTGATAAAAATAAGATGTGGCACGAGCGATTAGGTCACATAAATAATCAAAATTTTACTAAAATAAAGTAAATAAATTAGCCATTGATAATATCTGTTTAAAGGATGTATATCCGATTGATTCGTTATGTGAAGCTTGTGTTAGCGGAAAACAAGCACGCTTTCTCTTTGCAAAGACAAAAACAAATAAAGATCACATACGAAGACCATTATTTGTTGTACATTCAGACGTGTGTGGCCCGATAACACCATCAACGGTAGACGAAAAGAATTATTTCGTTACTTTTATCGATGATTTTTCGCATTATACAATAACCTATTTACTGAGTAATAAATCAGAGGTATTTAGTTGTTTCAAAGATTATGTCGCAAAAGGTGATGCTCGTTTCAATTCCAAATTAGTTCAGTTGTATTGCGATAACGGAAGAGAATATTTATTGGGGGAAATGAAAGAATTCTGCAAAGAAAACGGAATAACATACCATCTTACGGTACCATAAACGCCGCAACAAAACGGTTTAGCGGAACGTATGAATCGTACTTTAACTGAAAAGGCACGTGCAATGGTGCACTGTGCAGATTTAGACAAACGTTTTTGGGGTGAGGCAGTTTTAACTGCAATATATTTAGTTAATAGATCACCAACAAAAGCGATCAAGTTAAATAAAACGCCGTATGAAATTTGGCATAATAAAAAGCCAAACTTAGGCCATTTAAAAATATTCGGTTGTACAGCGTATGTACACAATAAAACACGAAAAAGTAAATTCGATAGTAAGTCGTCTAAGGGAATTTTCGTGGGTTATGTGCCAAATGGATACAAAATTTTTATTCCGAAGTTAGGAAAATCCATAGTTGCACGCGATGTAATTTTTGACGAAACTACTTATAAAATATCAAGACAAGAACTTGATAGCATGATCAAAAGCGATAACGAAATAAATACAGATGATGTGCCAACAGGTACAAAGAATATTTCAGCAGGGGGTGCTGATTATAATAAATCTGTAGACAAAATTACACCTACACAAACGGACAATAAGACGTGTAAACAAACATCTAATGAAATAGATGTCCCTGAAAATTGCACTCACCATCAAACATCTTCAATAAAAGATGTCCCTGAAGCTTCGAACAGTATGAGTTCAAATAGTGATTATGAAAGTCCGTATATCTCTACTAATAAGTTGAGAAAATTAAATAGTGGGCAAGGAGAAGCCAAAGGTTAAAAGAATTACCAGTAATATCGTATAAAGATCATGATCTCAATATTAACAATTATTTAATAGGTGATTTAAGCATTGAAAATAATATTCCAAAATGTTACCAAGACGTAGCCAAAAATGCGTTCAAAACCGAATGGGAAAAAGCCATAAAAGAAGAATTAGAGTCATTAGAGCAAAATCAAACTTGGACATTAGTAAAGAAACCAAATAATGTAAATATTGTCGATTGCAAATGGGTGTTTACAATAAAAGTAAATTCTAGTGGAGACCCGATTAAATATAAAGCTCGATTAGTAGCTCACGGTTTTAGCCAAAGAAATTTAGTAGATTTTGATGAAACATTTGCACCGGTCGCACGTATCGCTACGCTCAGATGCATGTTTGCGTTCGCAAATCAGTATGAACGGTTGGTTCATCAGATGGATGTAAAGACGGCATTCCTCAATGGAATTTTAAAAGAAACTATTTATATGAGGGTGCCTGACGGTGTTGCAATTAATGAAAATAATATAGTCTGTAAATTAAACAAAGCATTGTACGGCCTAAAACAGTCAGCTCGTTGCTGGTATGAATGTTTTGATAACATATTAATAAAAAGGGGGTTTATTAATTCACCAGCAGACAATTGTTTATATTTCTTAAATAGAGGTAATATTTATGAAAACATTTATTTAATTTTATATGTTGACGATGTAGTTATTATTACCAAAACTTACAGAAAATCAATAAATTTAAACATTTTTTAATGAATCAATTTGCAATGGTAGATTTGAAAGAAATTAATTATTTTCTAGGAATTAGAATACAGACTAAATTCTGAAATTTTATTTGATCAAACCGCCTATTTAAAATCTGTATTAAAAAAATTTAACATGAGTGAATGCAACGCGATCAGTACACCATTACCAGTGAAATTAAATTATACTGCATTAAATTCAGAAGATAGTTTCGATGCACCCTGTAGACAGTTAATCGGCTGCTTAATGTACGTAATGCTATGTACACGCCCGGACTTATGTACCGCAATAAATTTACTAAGTAAGTACCAAAATAAATGTAACAAAGAATTATGGAAATGCCTAAAGCGGGTATTACGTTATATAAAAGGTACGATTGATATAAAGTTAGCATATAAACGTAACCAAAATTACGCTGAAATTTTAACAGGCTATGTCGATGCGGATTGGGCAAACAATGAATTAGATCGTCGAAGTATAACAGGCTGTTTGTTTAAACTATTTGATAATTGTACTGTTAGATACCCACACTTATCATCACTAAATCACATATGTTATTATTCACTTCATCTTATCTATCTATCATTAATTTCTTTTTTTAGTTTCTAAGTTCTGTCTGTTATATTTCTTCTTCCACTTAAAACGGACCCTTATCTTTTCAACATCTGCCTTATATATTCTTTTACAATTCTGCTTGACACTCTCTTCTCATAGTCCATATTTATTATAATGTACGATTTTAAAGTATCCTATTTCAAACTTGTATTGTTTTGTAAAAGCATGTAGGGGGTGAAAACAGACTTTAGACAGTGTTGTTTTACCCTCCATACTAGCAAGTCAATCTCTTACCGTCTTACAAACCGGTCATATCTAAATTTACGATTTAGCATTAAGTATCATTTATGTACATATTATATTAATTAAAGTTTAAAAAACCCAACTTACTAAAGTGTAATTACTGCCATCCTGACGAACTCTTTAATTATTCGTGTCGGCAAACACGTAGAAAATACTGCCTGGTGTCGGAAGTATATGACAAAGAAGTGGTGTACAAAAGTACATCACATAGTTAGGTGTTAGAAGCGGGATTTATTTGTTACATCGTTTAGAAAAGTGTACCTACTAATTTCCTAACTTGGTGAGTTTCAACTCTTCAAACAAATTCCTCAACGCCGACCAACAACAGGAATCAGCGAAGGACAACTGTTGGACGCAACAAGAGCCTTTTTTTTCTGTTGTACTGTTTTTAAAAGTAAGTTGCACGATCTTATATCGACTTTAATTAGTTTTAGTTGTACTTGGTATTTCTAAACCGTAATCACTCCTTTCCTATTTTTTTTTTCATTTGTCTATTTATTCCTTGTCTTATATATATATATATAAAAAAAAATGGAATCTCAAAATTCAACCAATTTTACTAATTCCAATAATCAAAATTCTTTAAATCCTGAACACTTATCGTTACAATTCTTATGTTCATTAATTCCAAAAACATTTGATGGAAAGAGACAAGAATTTCATGAATTTCTCACTAATTGTAGTAATGCCGTTTCTTTAGCTAACGAATCTCAACAACGTGCATTATATGCTTTCATAATATCAAGATTAACTGGTAATGTTAGATCTTTACTTCATAGGAAAACCTATTCAAATTGGACAAAGCTAAAAGAAATATTGTGTACTTTTTATCAAGACAAAAAACATTATATCCAACTCATGGAAGAATTAAACACCCTGAAGCAAGGTATTAATGAATCAGTTGCTTCATTTCATGAACGCCTTGATAGAGTAGGAAACCGTTTACTTGGTACAATACCTGTTAAAGATGAAAATGATAAATGTAGTAAAATTGAGACAATTCAAGAACTTGCACTTAGTAGGTTTATACATCACTCTTTACCAGAAATATCTCGATTTTTACGGTGTCAAAATTTAGACAATATTTCAGTCGCAGTTTCAAAAGCCATTAAAGAAGAACGATCATTAAAAATCTCTTCAAATGAATTCAAAAACAACTCACATAAATCTTGTAATTTTTGTAAAAAGAGCGGTCACACTACGAAAGACTGTTACAAAAAACAGAATACTCGAAATAATTTTATTAATTATAATAGCAGCCCTAGTTTCAATCGCAGTTTTAATAATTATAATGACAAGTTTTGTAAATATTGTAAAAAACAGGGTCATCTCATTGACGAATGTCGTAAAAGAGAGTATAATAATAAACGAAGAAACGAAAACATTTCTAACAATAATCAAACTCATAATCCTAAAGATAGTACTCCTAAAAATATTAATTTAAGCTGCACTACCACAGGTAAACGCCTCACCTGTGGAAATCGACGTTCAAATGGCGTAAGTGATTCAAAACACTATTCGAATATAAAATTGCCCTCTCGAGTCCCTAACACCATTTTTAATTCTAATTCACAATTAAACGCTTCTTTAAGACCATGTAATGTTTCTAAACAATCTCCAATTGACATATTTCTAACTAAAGAAAATTCTGCATACATAAAAGTTTATTATCAGGGAATCGAATTCATGTTTTTAGTAGATACAGGTGCAAACGTTTCATTAATTAAACTCCCAAAACTGAAACTCACAAAATCAAAATACAATCCTTCTGAAGTTCTTACCCTAAACGGATTAAGTATAAATTCACCTGTCCAAACAATTGGAAGTATTTCATTAAACTTAGAAATTTACAATAAAAATTTTAACGCTAAATTTCATATTGTCAAACAAGAGACAAACATACCCTTTGATGGTATTATTGGGAACGATTTCCTTAAACAGGAAAAGGCTGAAATTAACTTTCATAAATCAGAACTAAAAATTAATTCGTTGCCATTCCCAATTCCTTTACGCACCAATTCAAATCCAAATCGACATAGTTAATAGCGAGATAAAACAGGGAATTTATCCTGAAATCACTATTTGTGATGGAGTTTATCTAGCTAAGGCTATTGTTAAGGTAAATGATAAAGAAAAGCCCTCACCACCATTCTTAATACGTCTTCAAAACAAATTAAGGTTAATAATATTAAAATTTTACTAGACCCTTTCGAGGAAAATGTATCTCGTATGATGAATATCAATCATAACACAAATTCTACATCTAATCGCTTAGACATTTTGAAGAAAAACCTTCGTTTAGAACATTTAAATTCTGAAGAAAAACATTCAATTCTTAATATATGCTCTGAATTCAATGACATCTTTTTTTTACCAAACGATCAACTAACTCATACCAATTCTATTCAACACGACATTAACGTTACTGATCCAACCCCAATTAATTAAACTGCTTCGACAATTTCCCAACCTTACCCGACCCGACAGCCATACAGGAGCAGCCAAACATAATACAATGCATCACATCCGAACAAGTCCTGGACCGCCAGTTTTCCATCGACCACGACGTCTGGACCCAAGACGGCTAGCGGCATCTAAAAAGGAATTCGAAACGATGTTACGGCTAGGAATCGCACGTCCATCCGAAAGCTGCTGGTCCTCACCGTTACATTTAGTGCCCAAACAAGACGAACAATGGAGACCCTGTGGGGATTATCGTGGATTCAATGCACGGACAAAACCAGACCGTTATCCAGTCAGGCACATCCATGACATCGCACACATGCTGAACGGGAAGAAAATTTTTTCGAAAATCGACCTCGTTCGGGCGTATTTACGATATTCACCGACCATAAGCCAATCACGTTCGCATTCAATCAGAAACCTGAAAAGTGGACTCCTAGACAAATTCGTCATCTAGACTTTATCAGCCAGTTCAGCACGGATATACAGCATATATCTGGAATGGAAAATGTTGTCGCCGACACGCTCTCTCGCATAGAAGAACTATCAACAGCCCTTAACTATGTCGACCTGGCGAAGGATCAAGAAAAAGATAGGGAATTACAATCATTTCTTCATTCAAATTCCGGCTTGAAGCTCAAGCAAGTGGAGATTCCTGGAACTAGTGCGACCATTTTCTGTGACGTTTCTACAGCAGCCGCACGTCCATTTCTGACACCAAAATTTCGTAGAGCAGCGTTCAATTCTATCCATGGTCTTGCACATCCCGGTGCAAAAGCTACTGTGACCCTTATGACAAAACGATTTGTTTGGCCGTCAATAAGAAAAGATTGCCGCGAGTGGACAAGAACCTGCATTCCATGTCAACGTTCTAAAATATCGCGACATGTTTCAGGACCACTCGGTTCTTTCGCAACTCCGTCAGCTAGATTCGATCACGTACATATCGATATCATTGTAATGCCCGTATCCGAAGGAAAGAGATATTGTCTTACATGCGTGGATCGTTTTTCAAGATGGCCAGAAGCATTCCCCCTGGAAGACCAAACGGCAGAAACAGTAGCGAGAGAATTCTACGAGAAGTGGATTGGCCGTTTTGGAGTTCCTTTGCGAGTGACATCCGATCAAGGATGACAATTTGAGTCAACCCTATTTAGACATCTTACCAGTATGATTGGAATCTCTCACCTTCGAACGACAGCATACCATTCCCAAGCGAACGGGATGGTAGAAAGACTACATAGACAACTTAAAGCTGCAATTAAGTGCCACAGCAATGATCGATGGACCGAAGTACTTCCTACCGTTTTACTGGAGATCAGATCCGCATGGAGAGAAGACATCAATTGCACGTCTGCCGAACTAACTTATGGTCAATCTCTACGACTACCAGGTGAATTTTTAACGCCAAGAAGCCACAACACCCTGGAAGACACCGATGCCTACACCAAAGAACTTCGACAGATTTTTCAGGACTTGCAACCAGTAGCAGGTACACCCCATGGCCATAGAAAAGTATTCATATTCAAAGATCTAGCAACAGCAAAACAAGTTTTTGTACGCAACGATGGCCCGAAACATCTCCTGCAGCCACCATACGAAGGACCATTTTCCGTCGTTAAACGTACAGAAAAAATCCTTACAATTCGAATGAGAGACAAGGATGTCGTTGTCTCTATAGATCGAGTAAAACCCGCCTATATTCTTCCGGACAAACGCGGAAAACTCTTCAGGATCGTTTCAACAGCCCAATCAGGACATTCCAGTAACGACCCGAACAGGCAGAAGGATAAGGTTCACCGACCGCTACCAAGCAGGATCTTTCTAACGTTACTCACTAGCGAGGGGGTACTGTAGCGGTTGTCTTCATTGTAATTTTATTTAAATTTATTTTTCGAAGAATGATGCTATTGTAGTGCAATTGGGTTTAAAATTAATATCCTGAGAAAGTAGGTAATTCGGGTCGAACGTAAAATTCAACGGTACCTACCTTTCTCGGAATGTCAGTAAAGGCAAAAATTCTGTGCAGCAATTAACAACACTGGTCTACAGGGTATATGTAACACAGATCCAAATAGCATTTTTATTATTTGTTTAGCTTCCCGATAACGAAATAACAATCCAAATATAGCCACCACGTCACATTTTTATGTTACCAACATGTGGTATCATCATACGTTACCATACATAATACATTATTTCTCTCTTTGAAGCTCGACAGTTGACAACACTACAGGAGAGTGGGGGTGGGTGTGTTTGATGGTCTTTGCTTTCTTCTCTCACTCTCAGTAAAGTACTGTATTTGTGAAGAAAGGTTATGTGTGTTTTCATTTGTAGTTTTGTGCGAAAATGGCATCAAATCAGAGAAGACTGTGCAAAAATTCACCAGATAAGTTTTGCTACATTTGTGGGCGTTATGTATTAAAATCTCAAAGTAGACCTATGACTGAAAGTGTAAAAAAGCATATTTTTTGTATTTTGGTTGCAAGATAGGAGACCAAGATAAACACTGGGCGCCACATAGTTGTTGTGTAAGTTGTAACGTAACTCTTATTCAGTGGATGAAGGGTAACCGATGCAGTATGCCATTTGCTGTACCTATGGTCTGGATTGAAGCAACCAACCACTTTAATGACTGCTACTTTTGCCTTACTAATACTGAAGGTTATTCAAAGAAGAGGAAGAACAAAATTAACTATCCGACTGTTCCTTCTGCAATTAAACCTGTTTCCCACGGTGAAGGCTTACCCATTACAACTCCACCTTTGAACTGGGAAGATGTGGTCATTCCAGAATTAAATGACAATGAAGATTTAAAGTTGAAAACTGAAGATTTATTAGAAAGTACTACTGATCCTACATATATTCCTCCGTCTAGTGAACCTCACCTTATTAAGCAAAACGAACTAAATGACTTGGCCCGTGATTTAGGTTTATCAAAGCAGCAGTCTGAACTACTAGATTCAAGACTACAAGAGTGGAATCTCTTGGCAAAAGGCACAACCATAACGTCCTTTAGAAAGAGAAATGTTAACTTCTCTGTATTTTTCAAAATTGAGGGGCCTATATGCGTATGCTTCGACATTGTGGGATTAATGAATGAACTTGGACTAGCCCATATTCCTACAGAGTGGCGCCTTTTTATTGACTTCTCTAAGTCTAGCCTTAAGGCTGTTTTACTCCACAATGGAAATGAAAAGCCGTCAATTCCAGTCGCTTACTCTGTTTCAATGAAGGAGACTTATGACAACTTGGCTGCAATTCTAAGGGCAATCAAGTATGATGATTTTAAGTGGAAAATATGTGGTGACTTAAAAGTGATAGCTATCTTAATGGGACTTCAGGGTGGCTATACAAAGTATTGCTGTTTTTTGTGCTTATGGGACGAGCATGGCCGTCAAGAAGGTCTTATACTCCAGGAAAACAAAATCTGTTGAACGATTCTTTGGTTGACCCCAAAAATGTAATACTTCCTCCTCTCCACATTAAGTTAGGTCTTATGAAGAACTTTGTAAAAGCGATGGACAGAGAGGGACCAGCTTTCAAGTACTTGTCGGTACTTTTCCCACGACTTAGTGAAGGGAAGTTAAAAGAAGGTATTTTCACTGGACCAGACATCAGGAAGGATATACGTGACGCTGAATTTGAAAAACAGCTAAACAAAACAGAATTGGCTGCTTGGAAAGCATTTGTGAAGGTAGTGAAAGGATTTCTTGGCAACAACAGAGAAGATAACTACAAGCGTTTAGTACTTAACCTTTTGAAAACGTACAAAACTAAGGGTTGCCGAATGTCCCTTAAGATTCACTTCCTTCACTCGCATATTAACTTTTTCCCTGAGAATCTTGGAGCTATAAGTGATGAACAAGGTGAGAGATTTCACCAGGATATAGCAACAATTGAAACGAGATACCAAGGCCACTGGGATCCTGCAATGCTCGGAGATTCCTGTTGGTCCTTGAAAAAGGAAGATGCAACTCCACATAAAAGAAAAAAGTGATAACGAAAATATATATATATGTATACCTCTTTAAAATGCTATATTGCAATTAAAAAGTTTAAAAGACAAGAAAATCAATGTGTACTGTTATATTATAATTTTTGGTTATATAGATTTAGTTCGAAGTGTTAGTTTTATTATTTTTACCACACCTTTGCCAGTCTCTGTAACTAAAAACCCAGACGTGGTACAGGGTTTTCAGTGTCATTTTCGGATTCAGCAGGGAAAAGTAAATAGGAATTAGCAAAAGTTCCTCATGTTACATAAAAAAATATTTTTTTTGTAGACCAGTGCAATCAGGGTGACTGACCACTATCGTTGGGGGTTAAACAACCTCACCAACACCCTGACATTGTTGCAGCATTGATATAAAAAGGGAAGAATTTTCCAAGTGAGTCAGTTCTTAGTCAGTCTTGGTAAGTCTTGTACGCCGTTATCAGTATCCTTATCGTTATTCTTTATGTGTTCAATTTTTGTGTCAATTATTTAACTTTGTTGTTCTTGTGTGTGTTTGTTTCTGTGTTTTGTTATCTCGGTTCGTTTTTTTTGTTGTGATCCAAAATAAACTGTTTTTATTCTATTTTTTATCGGACTAGTATTTTTTCGTTTTTTACAACCCCCGATAAGTGGTGACCCCGACAAAGATTTGTTTTATTCTTTTATAAAAAAAATTTAAACAATTTTCATCAAAAATCCAATAGAGACTAATTCAAATTTAAAACAAGAAATGCTCAACGAAATGATTGACTTCATCTTCACTAAATCAAAAATAAAAGTTAGTTTAGTAAATAAACCCCGAAATAAAGATGAAATTAAATCCATTCTCGAGCTTAATCATTCTTCCTCGTTATCAGACCACTCAGGTTTTATAAGAACATATAAACGAATAGAAGAAAATTACAAATGGCCAAATATGAAAAATGACATTAAAAATTATGTCAAATCGTGTCAATCTTGCCAAATCAATAAAACCAACCGTAAACCTTGTAAAGCACCCATGGAGATTACCACAACAAGCGAACGCCCTTTTCAGCGTCTAGCAATCGATGTTGTAGGCCCATTAACCATGACAGAAGGAGGCAATAAATTTATCTTGACAATGCAGGATGACCTGACTAAGTATTCCTTTGCAAAACCGATCCCAAATCACGAAGCACTCACAATCACTAATAATTTATTAGAATTTTTAACAAGCTTTGGCATTCCTGAGAGTATTCTATCAGATCATGGTCAAGATTTTTGTTCTGAAGTTTTGAAACAATTAAACAAACTCTTTAAAATTAAACATATTTTTAGCAGCCCATATCATCCCCAAACAAACGGTGCATTAGAACGTAGCCACCACACTTTAAAAGAATATTTAAAACATTATATAAATCAGTACCAAAATAACTGGGATGAATATGTACCACTTGCTATGTTTACTTACAATACCCACATACACAAATCGACTAATTATACCCCTTATGAATTAATTTTTGGACACAAAGCCTATATTCCTAACTCACTCACTAACACACCTGAATTCAAATACTCCTACGACGATTACTACTCAAGTCTAAAATTAAAATTCAATAAAGCATATGCAATTGCTAGAGAGTCACTCATAAAATCTAAAGAAAAATCAAAAACTTATTATGATGGAAAAGTGAATAAACTTTCTTTTAACGTCAACGATTTAGTGTATATATTAAACAAAAATGTCAAACCTGGGCTAAATAAAAAACTATCCCCAAATTATAAAGGTCCATTTAAAATAATGAAAGTAAATTCCAACAATACATACGAAATATTAATTAAAAACAACAAGAGAGTTATTTATCATGCAAACTTACTGAAACCTTTTGTTTCAGGTTTAGATAATGAAGATTAAAATAATAACCTTAATACTGTTAACATCTCTCGATAAGCATTTTTCCCTGACTTCCTTTCCTTATTCTATTGAAACTTTATCCGCCCATTCAGGAATATTTATCAAAATCTCGGTTCCGCAAAAATTTCAAATGACTTTTTTACTTTTCTCTCATTCTCTAATGTTTCATTCTTTCGCTCTAAATTGCAATTCATTAAAACTACGTTCGACAAAACATCAATTCTTTGTTCGAAAATTCCAAAACTTAATTCTTGTCAAAATCCTATGAAAATAATTGAAACACAAATCATTCAATTAGAAAATAAATTGCACACTATCACGCAACTAGTTAGTCAAAATTTAAATAATATTCGACATCGCCGTGGAGTTTTGGATGGATTATCATACGCATTTAAATGGCTTTTTGGTACGCCTAATTCTGCGGATGCTCAATTTTATAGCGATTCAATACATTCTTTAACTGAACAAAATCGTGATAACTTTTAATGAAACAGCAGAAGTAGTTATTGTTGAGGGTTTCTGCTAGCAAGTACTGTTATTTCTATTGCTGTTTCTGTCTAGCGTTAGTTTGCCATATAAATTTGGCGAAAAGTTGTATGCTACTGGCTACTGCTAGTATGAACCGTTATCCTTTCCATGTCTTGTACGTCAACATACATACACACACACATAGGTAGAGTAGTAGTAGTAGCAGTAGCAAGGAATGAAGGAACGAAGGAGGGAAGGAGGGAGTGTTTTTTTCAGTGGTTGGAATACGTGAAGTTCGTTGGTCTCATGCTGTTTCTTTCTAACGTTAGCCTGTAGAGCGCAAAAGGTGTGTGATGGTTGTTGTCGGACCACGTGACGTACATATGTAGATAGATAGGTAGTTATTTTGCCGACATGTGTTAATTGTTTTTCCGGTTCGGCCACCGCTACCGCCGTGCATGGAATTATGCAAACATAACAATAAATAAGTATTTTTCTAACCATGGGCCGCACACGCTGATCGTGCTAAACAAGTGCGTGCATGAGATTAGGTAATTGGTTCGTTATGAATACCACTGTTAAATTACAACATTATTAGATGGAATCCAATTGTTGTGAGATTTATTCTTTCAGCTTAAATTCTTTTCTTTTCCAAGAAGGTATTTAAATAGTAATAACAATGCTAATGATTTATTAAAATATGTAAGTACACGAATGGAATTATGTTTATTGTTCTCCATATTATAGACTTTCTAATGGTAAAAGAAAATTGAAAATCTGACTTGTGATTCAAAATATAAGTCCACACAAATAAACAAATGTTATTTTATACAGTAATTTTTTACAATAAATCTTGACATTAAAAACGATTCCTGTATGTATAGCATATTATTATCCTTAACTATCAATCACTTATTTTGAAGTCTGCAGCCAAATAACCCTAAAGATAGAACAATCCAATCATCAAAACAATAACAATAAATTGAGGTTAGACGGGGAAATTTTTTGCCCAAGTTTACGCCTATCAAATTTCCCGTCAGGGACCTCTTGCCAAGGTTTCCATGACAGTTTTTCTAAAAAGAATTAAACTAGTTAGAAAAAGTTAAATAAAAAAATATATATTTAAAATGTTTCTACATACCTAACCTTCTTGTTGTCCAAGGAATAAACCCGGAATTCTTTCAATTATGAAATAATATATGCCCTCGGACAAGACGTGGGCATACTTATTATAATTATTCTAAAAAGAATTAAACTAGTTAAAAGGGTTAAATAAAAAAATATATATAAAATAATGTTTCTACATACCTAACCATATGGTTGCCCAAAGAATAAATCACGGAGACCTTTCCACCATAAAATATGCCCTCGGACAATCCGTGGGCATACTTATTCCCCAAATTATTCATAAAACAATTATCACTAGTTTAAAAGGTTAACAAAAAAAATTTAAAAATTAAATATAATGTTTTACATACCTACTCCAAGGTTGCCCAAGGAATAAATCCCGGAGGCCTTTCCACTGTAAAATATGCCTTCGGACAAGCCGCCAAATATATCTCTTCCGGAGGAGGACTACGGCATAACACCATATATCGATCTATCTATGTCCTTAAAAATAACAAAAATAAATTATGAAATGTAAATATGAATGTATTTTACTTCCAACTCCGGAAGGTTTAATTCCGCTACCACCGAGATAATGGCACGTTTCTCTGAAAATAAATAAAATTAATAGCACACTCTATAAAAAGTCTTTCGTTCGCACACAAAACTTACCAGTTTCGTTCATGGTGAATATGACTGTAAAATACGAAAGTTGTTGTACTTATATGAGTTAGTAATTTTTATTTATATTTATTTTAAGATTCAAGTATACGAGGGATACCTGTTCTGCAGAAAACAGTATGTTAATTGCTTCTTTGTACTTTAATACATGATAAAATGCAATTTCAATTAAAAATATTAATTACCTACTTACAGCAAGATGCCAGTGACTGATACTTAGTAGTACCTACGTATACAAGATTGAAACTAGTTTTAATTAACCAAATGCATTAGAAAATGTTATAATTGGCAGGATACAATTTTAATGACAAAGATATATAATCTACCTATACGAGGTTGTTAGTGGCTGGTAATATATTTCAATACTTAGTAGCATACAAGATTGAAACAAGTTTTAATTAAGCAAATGCATGAGAAAACGTTATAATTGGCAGGATGCAATTTTAATGAAAAATATATATCACTTACCTATACGAGGTTGTTAGTGACTGGTAATATTTTTCTATAATTAGTAGCATACAAAATTGAAACAAATTTTAATTAACCAAATGCATGAGAAAATGTCATAGTTGTGTATAATCTGCGTTTGCTTACCTGTAGACAATGCTCCCTTCACCAACAATATTATACATAGTATACGTATGATGTAGACGACGAACAAGTGGCATTGTCACTATCAATAATTATTTTAAAGTTTTTCTCTGTCGACATTACTTCAATGTTAAGTAGCCGACACTCTTTTTTTAGAAACGATTGGAGTTCAAATGTTGACAAATAATTTTTCGGCATTTTCATTAGCCAAGGCCCCAACACTTCAACACGAAATTTATGTTTTTCCAATCCTCGCACGGTTAACGGAATAGTAAACTCATCCCGTATAATTTCTCTATAATAATTGTTAAAAGTTACTTCCAAACACAATGCACTTAAACTTTTTACTAAATAAACAGGTTTCTGATCTGAAGTTAAAATAATTCTGTATGAATTTTCATTAGAAATATCGTTTAAACTATATTAAAGATCACTGTCACCTCAGCGGCAACTATAGAGGCTGTTGTCATATTTCCTGTAATTTAAAAGTAAAAACGGTAAACTTTATCTCGGTAATTATGATTGTCACCTTTTTATACGTGAGTTTGCCGAAGATGAAGAACCAATGAATGTCATTCCGGTGAATAAAGAGAAGTATATTTCATTTACAAAGAAAATTTTAGTTGATAGAAAAAATAATGAGAACATTTACATAACTTTACGTTTTTTAGATTCTTATCGATTTATGAATCGAAAATTGGAGACACTCGCCGCATATTTATCGGATGAAAAAATGATAGAATTAAGACAATTTTTTCCGAATCATGAAGAATTTAGATTAATGCGTCAAAAGGGTGTCTTCCCATACAATTATATAGATTCGCTGGAAAAATTAAATAACGATTGTTTACCTTCAAAGATAGATTTTTACGATACAATGCAAGATACTTCAATTTCTGATGAGGACTATCAAAGAGCAAACGATATTTGGCATAAATTTTCATGTAAAAATTTAGGTGAATACAGTGATCTTTATGTAAAAGTAGACATAATGTTATTATGTGATGTTTTCGAAAATTTCCGAAATTTATGTTTGAATACATACCAATTAGATCCAGCCCATTTTTATAGTTTACCCGGCTTGGCAGGCAATGCTGAAATTTACTAATGTACAGTTGGAGTTGTTAACTGATTGTTCAATGATACACTTTTTCCAACGAAATATCCGAGGCGGTTATGCTGGAGTGGTTCAACGTTTCGCACAAGCCAATAATAAATTTATTCCGTCTAAGTACAATAATTCACATGCAACATCTTTCATAATGTATTGGTATGCGAATAATTTATATGGATATGCGCTTTCGGAAAAACTACCTATATCAGGATTTCGATGGCTTTCACAAAATGAAATCGATTCATTTAACCTGAATGAATATAATGATTCTGATGATCAAGGATATGTTTTGGAAGTCGATATTCATTATCCAAAACATTTGCATGATTCTCACAATGATTTTCCAGTGTGCATTGAAAAAATGAAACCTCCAAATTCAAAATGTAAAAAATTATTGCAAACCCTTTTCGATAAGCAAAATTATGTTATTCATATAAAAACACTTAAGCAATGTATTAAAAATGGTTTAGAGTTATTGAAAATTCATAGAATCCTTACGTTCAAGCAATGTGCTTGGACGAAACCATTTATCGATTTTAATACTCGCCTAAGACAAAGTGCTGCAAACGCATTTGAAAAAGATATGTACAAATTAATAAATAATGCAAACTATGGAAAGTGTATCAAAAATATAGAAAAAAGGGTCAACGTTCATTTAGTCAATTCATGGGAAAATTTGGGTCATAAAAAAGGAGTTGAAAAATTAGTTTCGAAACCGAATTTTCATAGTATATCAATTTTTGATGAAAATTTTGCAGCAGTACAATTGTTAAAGTCTCAAATCTATTATGATAAACCAATTTACGCTGGCTTTGCAGTACTGGAAATTGCTAAATTTGTAATGTACGAATTTCACTATAACTTTATAAAAAAAATATGGTTCTAAAGCATCACTTTTGTATACAGATACTGATAGTTTGTTGTATTTCATAGAAACGGATAATGTTTATAATTATATGAAGGATAATTTACATAGATTTGATACTTCAAATTATTCTACCGATAATATTTTTGAAATTCCTTTGGTAAACAAAGCCATTCCAGCACTTATGAAAGATGAAGTTTGTGGTAAGATTATTTGGGAATTTATTGGGCTAAAAGCTAAAATGTATGAAGTAAATATAGAAGGAAGTTTGGTAATGAAAAAGGCTAAAGGTGTTAAAAAGAATGTTATTAAGTCATTAACGGAAAAAGATTTTAAATATATATTAGATGAAAACGAGATAGAACTGAAGCGACAAAATGTATTTAGGCCTTTAAAACATATAATTTATTCTCAATGCATTAACAAAATAGCTTTGTCTGCGGATGACGATAAACGTTTCCATTTACCAGAAACGTACAAGACTTTAGCGTGGGGACACTACAAAATTACTTGTAATAATAATTTAAGTTAGATTGTTTTAATTATTTTTTAGTATTACAAACACCAATGTCATTTAATTATTTAAGTATTTTAATTTAAGTTTAGCCTTTTTAAAACAATTCAATACAGCCGGTTCGCTACCACAAAGGTGAACCAACAAGTTTAACAAAACTTCTTATAAGGACAGTTAGGTTATGCTAATTATTTTTGTAAACTACTTTAATGAAAAAATGACATTTAATATACTAATGTAAAACACTTGGCTAGATGTGTTTTATTTGTATGTTAATGACCTTCAGACCTAGGAGGAGGAGGAGGGGAAAAGGAGGAGTAGAAGGAGAAAAGGACGATAATAGTGGTAAAAAGTTATTTAAAGAGTAGTTGTAGAAACAAATACGTTAGTTTTTACTTAGGAACCTAAAATGGCAGTTGTACAGTTAAAACCGGGAAATAAAATCAAAGTTCTTTCAACATTTGAATTAATTCAACTGGCAAATGTTGTGCAAGCGACTGAGGATTGGCACAGCAGTATTGCAAATTTAGAAGAAAAATGGAGAACAAGCACTGACGTGTTTGATAGTGATTTGTTCAATATTGTAGCTTGTCCGCTATCTGAAATTTTAAATTATCCAAAAAACTGCGATTCTAATAGTAATAATGAAGAAATTTACCATACAGGAAAAGCGTTAGCGTTAGAAGTGCAGAAAAGAAGAGATATTTTTAAAGAACCGAAAAAAAGAAGAAAAGTAATTGAAAATGGGAAAAAAAAAACAAGGAAATAGAAACGAGAAAGAATCTTATGCATTAATACCACCACCACCACTACCATTTTCACCGCCATCGCTGCAACCGCCTCCGTCTCCGCCTTCTACAGAGAAAAACGAACAATGCTGCTATCTATTTGATAATATTTATAAAGAATTACAAATTAAAGATTTGTAGGATATTTTAAAATAAAGAAAATCTTATTTATATGAGTATTATAATATAAATAATAATATTATTGTTATGCATACAAAAAGGATTACATTAATTCTTGCAAAATATTGAAAACATTTTTATAGTCATTAGAATAAATTGATGGTAATTTTGTAGAATCTGATCTTTTGTCATCATCATCATCATCATCATCTTGCCAACCTACTGGCAGTCCTTTTTTCGCTTTTTCTAAATTACCAACAAGCCACTGAAACAATGCTTTCTGTCTTCCATTATGCAATGGTTCAAATTTATAAACCAGTTTATTGGCATTCATAATTTGTATTATATTGTTATATCCATATATGGTCACGAGCTGTTATTAGGACTACAATCACACTATTGTGACGTTGTTGCAATTACTCACTGCATCACTAATGTTACCTTATATGGTTATGGATGTGCTATGCGCTACAAATGTTATATAAGCTTAGAATTGTAGAAATTAAATCAGTAATCCAAATCAATCAGTAATCGAAATTAGATCAGTAATTGAATTTAAATTAGAAAAAGCAAATCATTTGTTAACATAGAAACATTATCGGTTGCGAGTTATAACATTGTATCTAGATCAAATAAAAACTCTTCTTTTGAATATTTATTATTGTCTTGCGTGTGTGTACACAAAACTTGAGCTGCGAACAGGATCAGCAAAGGACGTTTCTATCGAAGATATATCCTCAAGGGCTAGCTTTGCTTCATTGCTGATACCACAACAAAAATTTGGAAAACGAACCTCACCACCCAAGACAGTAAGAAGAAGTCAAAATTGGTCAAATACCTGGAGAAGAACTATCAATTGGTGTTAAAACTTGTCCATTGGATTTTGATTAATTTCGGAAATTATAATACCTGAGTAAGTACCATTTTTGATACCATTGCTTGTATTATTTTATTTTCCCTTGACATTTGATTTACAATGACTACCTCTTCAACTGCCGTTTCCCTAAGTGATTTCAAAACAAAATTTGATTTCTTTTACTCACTCATTCCAAATTATGATGGTAAAGAAGCAGAATTATCACAATTTACTAAAGCTGTAGATAACTTTCATGATAATATTGTTACCGCTTCACCTGAATATGCTAATTCAAAATTCATTGCAATTTCAAATAAATTAAAAGGAGATGCCACTCCATTATTTTCAGTAGAACGACCAGAAAATTGGGCTTCACTCCAAAATCTATTAAAATAAAGATTTGGTTCTATAGAAAATACTAATTTACTTTATCATCAATTAATAGGTTGTGGAATATTAAATAACGAACATTATGAAAACTATTATTTACGTATTCACACTATATTGAGTAAATTAATTGAATCTGTAGAAGGTTCCCAAGATGCAAATTATAAAAGGTCACATTTTAAAACAGAAGCTACTAAAGTATTTTGTGCTGATATAAGTCAACCTTATAGACAACATCTATTGTATAGACAACCTTTAACATTACAAGACGCATTAGGCAAATGTAAAGAATTAGACAATTGGAATCAAAACGCTTCTATGTATCAACAAATGCAAAGAATACGAAATACTAAACCTACACAAATTAATCAACCAAAACGAAATCCTATTCAAAATTATCAACCGCAGATCCTACGACATCAACCCTTCATACAACGACCTTTTTACACACTTAATCAACAAATAAATATTCGTAAACCAACACAAACACATGCAATATTTCCCACCGTAAATAAAAATATTCTTGCTAATCCTTCTATAATGCCTCAAAGACAAAAACACGCATTTCAAACATCACAACAACTCTCTAAATTTAACCCACCTAAAATGAATACTGGCGACGTATCAATGAGAACTGTTAGTAACTTTAATAAGCAGCCTTATCAACAACGTTCCCCAAATTATTTCCAAAACCAATATCAACGACCACCTTTTATTGTTGAAGAATTAACAAACACAGAAAATGAGAATTTCGTTTATGATGAACAGGCTACTTACCAGTAAGCACCATACAACAAGAAGACGAAATATATTACGAAGAAGAAAATATTGAACAACAGGAATGTAATGTCCAACAAGAAGACGAAAATTTTCTAACACCAGCCTCGAAAACAACTGTTACGTAGATTTAGACGAACTAAATAATATTTTAATTAAAACACCTAAACTCCCATACATACAATCACTTTATTATAATTGCAAAATTTTGATTGACACTGGCGCATCAATGTCTATAATGAATCTCGAACTAGCTCAAAATTATTTTTCTGAATATATATACAAAAAACCTTTCGAAATTAAAACTACACACGGCAAAACAATTGGCAAATACCGCGTAATTGTACCATTTGTCCTACAAACGGATCACCAACCATTAGTATGGATCCATTCATTAAAAGAACCACAAAGCAGATTATGCAGATGGAAGATAAAATTACAAGAATACGACTTTGAAATAAAACACATCAAAGGTAAAGAAAATCACGTGGCCGACGCACTCAGTTGTTTAGAAATTAACAACTTAGAAGAAGAAGATCCTCTAGCTGACATTGACTTAGACTCTTTATATAACAACCCACCATTAACAGAAAAAGAATTTGACGAAATAATTCAAGACATCGAATTGTCACCCAGAATACAAAACACAAATGATGAAACAATTAACACTGTTCATTCCAATATAGAAAACCCTACCACTGTCATGACTATCACTGACCGTGCTATCCAATCTTTTAACTTCCAAATTTACTTTAAACCAGGTAATAATCGTTTTAACGTTAAACAAACTAAACAACGTTTAATTTTGAATGTTCACATTCTAGAAAATAATGATAATTGTTTAGAATGGTTACAAGAAAAAATTGAAAACTTACAACATAAAAATTAGCAACATGTAGGTATTCATTTTGATAACTCAATTAATGAATCTTTTCAACTTCGCATTTATTTAATAATCCATGACGTGTTATCAAAATTACGCAACGATATAAAATTATTTAAATCTGTTACTAATGTCCCCACAGTAACTGAAGATCAAGCTTATGAAACTATTAGTAATTATCATGACCATAATCACAACGGAATAGAAGAAACGTACAGATAACTTAAAACGCAAATCTACTATCATCAACTTAAAAAATTGATTAACAAATACATCAAAAAATGTGAAACATGTCTTAAAACTAAATATGACAGAAACCCCTACAAACCACCTTATAAAGGACCTATAACATCGAGTAGACCATTTGAAACAATAATGATAGACACATATACAATTGATAATCATAAATTCTTAACAATTTTCGACCATTTTTCCAAATACGCTCAAGCATATTGCTTAGACGATTGTAAATAAATTACGTCACTTCATAAATCATCATAATATTTCCGGTAGAATTTTAGTTGACCAGGGACTTGAATTTAATAATGTCCATTTCAGAGACTTTTGCAAACTGTACCACATTGATTTACATACGGCAAGTATAAATAATCCTACTACTATTGCTACTACTATTGCCCCTCTTGAAAAATTACATTCAACCCTTAAAGAAAAATTATTTGCATTTAAAGAAAGTAACCCCGATGAAACAATCCCAAATCTAATGATTCAAGCTATCTTTGTATATAATAATTCAATTCAATCTACAACAAAGGTAAGACCTTTTGAAGTAATTTATGGCCCTTACAAAGACTTATCAGAACAAGAACTTCCTGATATTTATAAGCCATCAGAATACATTAACAATCGTATTAAAGAACTAAAACATTTTTACGAGCAAATGAAATAAAAGATAATATTTTGAAACTTTTTGACAATCAGAAAAAGCTTATTGAAAAACAAGATGAATACTTATCACTCGCCCACCATATTACATATTCGTACAAACAAAAAATTTATTAAATCAAATACTTACATCGTTTATACTTAATTTCCCAAAGATTAATACAATGTTAACTTAATTCAAAATTAAATGAACTAACATCAGACGTTTAATACGTACATTTAGTTATTATTGCTCAACAATTGTTAAATCAAATACAAATAGTAGAACGAGCATTAACTTTTGCCCGTGAAGAAATATTAAGTTACGAATTAATCACATATCAACAATTGAGAGATATGATGACACATTTGGCTGAAATTTATAATAAAAATCAATTATTACCACATGCAAGTGAAGATGCAACAATACATGTAAAATATAACAAACAAACAATGATTCAATTGGATAACATCATAATCGGAATTATAAGTTTCCCTATTTCCTATCCTATAGAATATCATCTATTCAAAGTTATTTCTTTATTAACACAAATTAATGCTCTGTTACTGATACCCTCTAAGTTAAACGTTAGATATGAAACTATTTCAAAATGGTATCAGAAATGTCACTTATTACAGAAGCAAAATTACTTTTGTGAAAATGTAATAAATACCAATGTAACTAATATAAAAACGAGTTCTAGCATCTTGATAGACAAATATGAAGAAAAACACCAACTACAGAATGGTTCGATCCTCCTGACAACCAATCAAGAATGGATAACATCATCTGGTAGCCACCCCAAAGGAAATTATATGATCAACTTCAATGACAAAGTTACCATTAATCAAGATTTCTACTTACGAGATAAGACAGCAATTACCAACATCATGATAACCCCTTATTGTATACCAATACCTTCACCAAATACGAAGATCAAGTATCTCAAAGTTTATCCAGAAAATGGAGAAGAAATCCAACAAATGTTAGAAGATATTGAGAAGACACCAGTACATCTTCAAAAGATCACCTTTTATGCTCATACTTCTATTACAGCCATACTACTAATCGTCTTTATCTGTTTCTTAGTCTTATACTGCTATAAAAAGCCCCAAAATAGTATCAACCGAGGTATAAAAGACAAAAAGGAAGACGACGACGTGGCAAACAAGTTTGAGATGGTTGCGATGGTTCCTTAACCACCACCAAATGCTCCAATCTACCCTAAAATCGTTTGCGAGCGAGGACGCTCTCACTTAAGGAGGGAGGTGTTATATCCATATATGGTCACGAGCTGTTATTAGGACTACAATCACACTATTGTGACGTTGTTGCAATTACTCACTGCATCACTAATGTTACCTTATATGGTTATGGATGTGCTATGCGCATCCGACGCCTACAAATGTCATATAAGCTTAGAATTGTAGAAATTGAATCAGTAATCCAAATCAATCAGTAATCTAAATTAGATCAGTAATTGAATTTAAATTAGAAAAAGCAAATCATTTGTTAACTTAGAAAAATTATCGGTTGCGAGTTATAACATTGTATCTAGATCAAATAAAAACTCTTCTTTTGAATATTTATTATTGTCTTGCGTGTGTGTACACAAAACTATATAGTACAATAGTTTCGGTTGTGCATAATAAGCAGTTTCTAGTATGACATCATCCAAACATACTTATACATTTTTATAGTTTTTCTTAATATTACTTATGGAAAATTTTTCTAAATTGCAAGGATTATAGTTTGAAAGGAGATCTTGAATAAAAAATATATCATTCGTGCACAAAGTCGTCGTTTCCTTCATTTAAGTTAAAACACTCAATACATCGAATACACTTAAAAAGTTTAAATCACCTGGAACATTATTCAAAAAAGATTGTACAAAATCATCACATATAATTTGACGATGAAATAACAAATCCAGCAATGATAGAGATGGAACACTCTTTGTAATCCATGTGAAGGCTTCGAAGGGCTCTTGAAATCCTAATTGCATAGAAATATTTTTGGCTATCTGTTCATTATTTTGAAGTAATGCATAGTAAAGTTCCTTTTTCAAAATATTAATTTTGCTTTCAAAAGTTGTATAGGAAATTGGATCCATTCTTGTAGATAATTTTTAATTGTGGAAATAAATAAACTCGTCACTATCGCTACTGCTGCTGTTGCAATTATTAGCAGATGAATCAGTTGTGACCAGATGATGATTGAAATAATTACCCAATATTTCTATTTGATCATATGCAGAGACATCAAATTTTTCAAAAACGTTTACTAAACCCTTAGCTTCGAGCGTTTTGCTTACAATCAGCACACTGTTTTTGTAAAACTTTATAGTAATATAGTAATAACAATCAGACATGTTTTCTCGTCCAATGGTACAAACATACTAAACAATTCTATAATAGTTCTTTGACAGATTGAAGAGTAGATGGAGGAGAAGGAGAAGTAGACGTCATTAATTCGATACATTGTTTAATTGTTCATTTTGTTTCCTATTACTAATAAAGTAGAAACGAGATGAAGTAAAAAAATTATATTTTTAATCATTATCTATACATGTATAGTCTCTTAGTAACCAACTTCTTAGAACAAAAACGTTTTCTAATGCACAATTATAGTTCGAATTTTGGTGGTGGTGGTGGTGGTAGATGCATAGTGATGTAGCGACTTTATAATCTGCAAAGAGTTTTGTTAGAAATGGACATTTTAAATCTTCCAAGTTTATAATGTTCTGTAGATAGGGAAATTCTTGTGATAACCATCTTCGTTTCTCCAAGCCTTTGACATAAATAGTCGTACAATCACTTAAAATTTTCCCTATTTCACCTATTGTCTCGTAATAACTGTGCAGTCCAATATTCCATTCGATTCCATGATAATTTCTAGTAAGCCATCCATTCTGGCTTCTATAATGGGCTGTAAGTTGCGACCAAGGAAATGGCGGGGACAGTAAATACCATACAATTTTTTCTTCACTGCTTATTTTACTGAAAGCAAATTCCTTAAATATGAAGGCATTACCCTCTGCCTTAAAACCTTGCACATCCACTATGAATTCCATCTAGAATAGTTACAATACTTGAACAATGTTGGTGGAGGGGTTGTAACGAACCATTCGATCATGAAGAATTAAGCAGTAAGCAGCTGTATTTGCCGGAATTGCTTCATTAGTTTCAAAATCTAGACGTACATCTATAGCGCCCGCTTTCACAATTTCGCTTTGATGTGTGCAGTCGAATACAAATAAGGGAGCAATTTTCTTAAAATCTGACGGTTTCAACACCGGTTCGCTAACCGTTCCGTAATAAGACTGTTGAAATTGAGCATACATTTCGTATAATATAGAAAATTTGTTATTCTTAAAATCAAGATGAAGGTTATCGTAAGGATACATAGAAGAGCCTAAATGTAATTTAATATTATTAAGTTCGCAATGATCAAACTGGGCTTTATTTTTTTCAGCTTTATTATTTCTATCTGTTTGAAATGCAACTATCACAAAACGAGGCTTTTCAAGTTGTGACGTAGTTTTCACAGCCCATGTGTGAATGTTTGTTTGAGGCAGTAAAGGATACTCATGCAATTCCCAGCTACGAAAATTAATTTCCATTTGTTGATTTCTTTGCAAGTATTTTAAAAGTTTAAGACGTTCTACATCTGCTACAGATATATGCGGAATTTTCCAAAAAAATTTATTTTTTCCTACGTTTAAAGTTTCAGATGCATTTGTATTTATTATAGCATTTGTATCGATGCTACTTCTTATTAAAATAAGTTCTTGTTTTATGTTGAGAAGAATTTTTCGAAAATCTTCCGCGAAACCTAAAAGCATACGTAGTAGAATGCATACGTTAAAATTTCCACTTTGATCTATTGGCGAAAATGTTTCATCATTGGGAGCCCAACCAGCATTCTGAAGACGCAAGCTCTCGTTTACATTGTAAGATACATAGCCTTTTATGGTGCTAGTTTTTCCGGGATTTCGAACACGATCAACATTTTTACCACCGATTTCGTAACGAATTTCATCGAAAAGATGTGCAATTCCATTATTTACAAATTTGGCGGTTGCTGATGGTGTACCATCGGTTTTTAGTAATTTTCCTTCAATATATAAAATACTATCCCATGGTAAAGTGTACACATCTTCGTTTTCAATTGGAATGCGGATTTCATCATTGTTTTTAAACGTGGTATTTGTATACGGTTGATGAGTATGTTTTTCGGCATTGGTTATAGATAAATCAAATAATGCACGTTCGGTAACATTCAAGATTTCAGAATACATGATGGTTTTACCTTCTTAACTTGATATCCTAAACTTTCTAAAAAGCGTGCGTTTGAATGTTTTAATCGCTTCACTTCTACTTTTGTACTGAACGATTGTGATAATGCCGGTTTCCTATAAATCTCCTTACGTTTGTTAAAATTTTTGTAACGGTAAACCATTATGCTTTAGGTACCTACCTATGTACGTGCATAGATTATAGAGAGAGACGTTTCAAATGAAGTCTTACTGTAACGGTCTCTCCACGAAAATTAACCAACTCACCGTCTTGATCAACTATTTTAATGACTATGGAGTCAATAATTCTCGTATTTATAGGCAAGTAAATAACATTGGTTGGATTTTCGACTATTTTGTAGCCTGGCGGAACGTTTGGGAGAAGTTGATGAATAAAATGAGCTTCTTCATTGTTTCTGTATGAAACAAGGTTGCAATGGATGCATATTGCGTTTACTTTAAAAATATTTACAGGATAATCAGACACTTCATGACTATTGGCTTCAAGAATTCTTGGTTTAAATCCTAGCAGTCGTCCTATTGAATCCGTTTTTGTGAAATCAATTTGCTCTGTACACTTAATTTCCGAAAGCAAAGTGTTATTGTTGCCAGTTATATTAAGAAATATAGCATCTCTACTTTTGGCTCTCGGGTCGCCTAATTGACGGCGCAGATAACGATTTATATCGTCAAGCTCATACGATCCTTCCGGTATGGTTATTACTCTATCCCCAACATGAAATTTGTTATTACTTTGATCTATATTTGGAATAGAATTGTACGTTTCGAAGTTGACAAGACCTAACGAATACTCAAAATTATCATCCAAAACAATTGGAGGGCTAATATTAGCTTGCAATATTGATTTGACATCGGTTAAATGAAACGTATACATGTTGATGGTCTGTTAACGTTAGATCAAATGGAACTGTTATCGTCTGCTAACGTTTTTTAAAAGTGTAAGGGTGGTATGATATTATGTAAAAATTCTAATACTAGATGACCACAGTTGAATGAGTTGTACATCTGTTTGCGATCATAATTATAATAGATTTTGTATGGTTGAGAAGAATTTAAATACTTGACAACTTCCGGAGGTGGTCGCAAATTTCCAAAGCTGTCAAAATAAACTGCTTTGCCGTTTACAATTTTATATGCTGTCCAATGCGTACCTCTGCCCGTTTTCTTATCATGATTTACAACTCCACATTCGATGGCATGCACTTTCCTAGGCAAACTATCACGCATGAATATTCCGCGAAAGTAAGGAATTCGAAGCATTTTAACATACTTGTGTAAATCTTTATCGGTTAATGCTCGTTGAGGCAGATTTAAGAAGTTGAAGTTTTTTTTTTGGTATGGTAAATAAAGACCCAAACCTTTTTTATATGGTTTCAGGAAAAGACCTTTTCCAAGAACAATTGCTTCCATAGCCTTATTATGTCGTTCAGATTCACTAAAATTTTTTTGAGCTGCTTTAGCATCATTAACAGCTTTAGCGATTCCGGCTGCTCCTCCGGATAAAGCACCTAAAGCTAATAATCCAGCGAAAAGTGGTATTAATGGAAGAAATCCACCGCTTTTTGGAACCGGTATTATCCTCGGAGAATCGGTTAATTTTTTCTGATTTGCATTTAACTGTGACATTGCTAATCGTGCTGCTCGAATGATATTTTCTTGCTTTTTCTTTTTTAGAACATTCGCAGCTTTTGTTATAAATTTTCGAAAAGTTATTCTTCCACCCTTTCTTTTTTTCATAGAACTAGTTCGTTTTCTTCTTTTTTGAACTCCCATACCTAACTTTGTTTTCACATTCATAGCGGTTGCAACAGCTCGAGCAGCTAAACGTTTTCCAATACTTGCATCCGATGAATGAACTCGTCTAAGTGCTGCTCTAGCTAAAATACTATCTGCTTTGTGTCTTTGTTCTAGATTTTTAAAATTAGAGTATGCAATATCGTGAGCTTTGCAGGATTCATCTAAAGGATTTATTCCTTTGTACCCTCTTTCCAACCTCTCGTTTAACCTTGTACCTGGCCCACAAAAGCGATAGCCTGGTATATGAAATTCAAATGGTAAAGAATTAATTAGTTTATTAAGTAAACCATCGCCTTGTTGCACTTTCCGCATTGCTCTCTTTCTCTCTCTTATTTGCACCTTCAATGTATCTGTCCAAATAGACCAATTCCTACAGAGTTACCATCTTATAAAATCGAAAACACTAAACATATTTTTCATTAGGTTATTAACATGCGATTAGTTCAACAAAAAGCCGCGCTGCCTATTACTAACCGTGATTTTAACGATGTGCCAAAAGCAAAGCGACATGGACCCCTACTCCCGTCAAAAATACGATCAATTGTTGCAGGTCCTTCCAATTGTGGGAAGACAAATGTTATAATTTCACTTTTAGAACATCCCAATGGTCTTCGATTCGAGAATGTATACGTATACTCTAAATCGCTAACTCAACAAAAATATGAATACCTAGACAAGCTTTTTAAACCAATAAAAGGCATTGGCTATTACCCTTACAAAGACTCTGAGAATATTATTTCTCCATCACATGCGAAATCTAATTCAATATTTATATTTGACAATGTTGCCTGCGAAAATCAGAATGTAATCAGAGATTATTTTAGTATGGGACGTCATCACAACGTCGATTGTTTTTATCTTTGTCAAACATACACTCATATTCCTAAACATCTAATACGCGATAATGCAAACCTAATTATAAACAGGATGAGCTAAATCTTAAACATGTTCAGATCATATCAATACTGACATGTCATTTGAAATGTTTAAAACCATTTGCAAAGTTTGTTGGGTTGACAAATATGGGTTTTTAAGTATTTATAAAGATAGTGATGTTAAAAACGGTCGATATCGTACAGGTTTTGATCAATATATATATTTATAACCATTATGATATATCCCTGAGTAATATAAGAGCAGTAAACGAGTGAGGAGCATTTCTCTTGTACTTACATCACTGTAATGGATTCAAAAATTAAACAGGAACTTGTAAAGGTGAGGAAAGATGTAAAACGAAAATTGCAAGCTTTAAAAGAGGGCGCGATAGAAGAAGAAGATCTATTGCGGAAATCCTATAAACCTTTAGTGGAACCTTTAATGAAATTAAATGAAGAAACACAGTTTTCTAAACCGAAAATTAAGCAAGAAATTAAAAAGGAAGAAGATGATGTTGAACAATAATTTATAGCACCAGATTTATTCTCACCATCATTATCACCATCGTCATTACCAACCTCATTAAATACCTCGACAAACGCTTCCGATCTTTCTACAATGCTTCCAATAAATGAAGAGGAAGAAGATAAGATATTTGATTATACTAAACAAGAAATACAGAAAATCGTAAACGATCCTGCTTTTAAAGATATATTAGATGATTATGAAGAATTACCGAGATATTATATTGAAGGAATATTAAGTGATACTGAAGGATGATATGACAGTAGAAATGATATTCGATATGACTGGCTTCAGAACAAATTGTACATTGGCGATGAAGAAATGAAGGTGATCGGTAAAGATCTAGAAATAATGGGACGTAAATTTGTCGAAACGCCTGGACTATATTAGTTACTTTTCAAAAAAAATCCTGTCGGAGATAAGCAAAACGATAGGGATATCTATAAGGAAATAATGGACCTCGTTCGATTAGATAACCCTCAAACTTATATAAGATATCTAAATCATGATACTAAAGGAATTTTCGATACACAATACGGTGTAAGATTTAATCCAGAGAGACAAAAATATTTTATCGGAGATTCCGAAATAAAGTTTGGAAGTAACAAAATAACCATCAAAAATATACGTTATACGCTTTCCCGACGATTATTGGAACTTTTGTTTAAAAAGGAGCCTAGTGGTTATAAGGAATCTGATTTAGCGAAATATAAAGATATAGTGTATAGAACAAATGCTCATAAAATTGGCTACAAGAGTACCGCTCCAATAGCTGGAAACAAAGGAAAAAAATATCAGCTAATCAAGAAACTCATGACCGGACCTCTATTTCCTTTCGCCGCTGCCAATGCCAATGTCATAGCTATAAAATATGTATTGTAACGAATTTTCTAGTTAAATTATTTATTTAAACAATTATTTATTTAACACTATTTATATAACACTTAAACACTAACTTAGAACTACTATTTATATTAGAACAATTCACTTATTTATATAACAATTTATTTATATCACTTGTCTATCATTTATCGCTTTGATTCGCGCACTGATGGTTTCTCACGACTACTCTTTTTCGGTCCAAAGATGATCACTATATATACACCTTTCGAACTTTCTAGACGGGAACTCGAAGAAATCCTGAGTATTCCCGAATGATGAGTAATAATTAGAAAGTCCTCGATTATTCCAGAATTAAACTTGTTACTTGTCGCCGGAGAATGATTTACATCTTGTAAGTTGATAACACGAAAAATACCGCGTGCGGTGTCTACGCCGTAAGCATGTTAGCGATAACAAGTACATGCCACAAATTGTTATCGCACACACGTACTGTGTCACTGGTCGCTACAGTATATTTTAATGATGTTAACGAATTATGTGATCTGTGATCGTTTAAAATTACTTATTTCATCCCAAGCTGCAGGAAATGCCAATCATACTAATGAAATCACATCTATTATAGAAGAACTTCGAGAGTGTGGTATAATATAATAAATAACTTATTTTCTTACTTAGTCTCAATATGGTTGCTGATAAATTCGGTCGAGCATTACCATCGGGTTCTAAACGAAAGTTCGAGGCGATAGATAAATCTTTCATCGAAAACAATAATATATTTGCTCGAGTTAATACGAGCGACAACGATGGAGAAGAAGAGACTGAATATGAAATTGTTACAAAAAAATACTTGGATACATTAATGACCACCTTAGCTACAAAAGCGTATGTTGATAATAAAGACAACGTTACTAAGAATCAAATTAGAGTAGAATGTGAAAAAGTCAAAAAGGATGCGATGGCTGAAGGAGATAAAAAACGTAAAAACTCTTCGAAACGAATTATTATCATTGATAGACTCCCTCAGTTTAACGCTGACATACTAAACACTAATTTTCGTTTAAATACTTTGTATGTAGATGCTATCTTTAAGCATCTTAACATACAGAATAGCTCTATAATTATTAATTAATAATGGCTAAAATACGAAAAGGAAAGATAAAAAAATACTCTCGTAAAAACGGTAAAACAACCACTATTAAAGAGCAAGTGGTTGCTGAATTACACAAACCAGCTCGAAAAAATTTTACCAGACGAAGAACAATTATTAAAGGATTATACGATCTGTTTCAAGCTGATCTAGTCGAAATGATTCCGTATGCAAAAGAAAATAAGGGATATCGATATATTCTTGTAGTAATTTGACACTTTTTCTAAATATCTATGGGCATCACCGGTTTTAAGAAAAAATGGTGAAGACGTTTCGAAAGCGTTTGAGGATATATTACGCAAAAGTAAAAGTATACCGACAAACCTGCAAACTGGTATGGGAAAAGAGTTTTACAACAAATGGTTTCAGAATTTAATGAGAAAATACAGAATAAATCACTATTTAACCTTTAGCAGTAAAAAGGCCGCTATAGTAGAACGAGCCAATAGAACATTAAAAGGTATAATGTGGAAAAAAATTACATTGCAGGGAAATAACAAATGGTTAGATTTTTCAAAATCTGCCTTATATATTCTTTTACAATTCTGCTTGACACTCTCTTCTCATAGTCCATATTTATTATACTGTACGATTTTAAAGTATCCTATTTCAAACTTGTATTGTTTTGTAAAAGCATGTAGGGGGTGAAAACAGACGTTAGACAGTGTTGTTTTACCCTCCATACTAGATGTCAATCTCTTACCGTCTTACAAACCGGTCATATCTAAATTTACGATTTAGCATTAAGTACCATTTATGTACATATTATATTAATTAAAATTTAAAAAACCCAACTTACTAAAGTGTCATTACTGCCATCCTGACGAACTCTTTAATTATTCGTGTCGGCAAACACGTAGAAAATACTGCCTGGTGTCGGAAGTATATGACAAAGAAGTGGTGTACAAAAGTACATTACAGTACAGTAACGTGGATTACACGACGACAAAATTCAGTTGCCACCTCATCGACTGAGGCGGAATATATGGCTGTATTTGAGACTGTAAGGGAAGCATTATGGATTAAATCCTTATTAATAAGTATTAATATAGATATGTCGGAACCGATTATATTATATGAAGACAACCAAAGTTGTATAGCGATGGCAAATAATCCAATCAGCCAAAAACTTTCCAAACATATCGACATTAAATACCATTTTATAAGAGAGCAAGTAGAGAGCAAAACTGTCCGTTTAAAATTTTTGTCAACAGGTAACCAAGAAGCTGACCTGCTCACCAAATCCCTTCCACCATTGAGATTTAGAGAACTAAGAGAGAAGTTGGGACTTCAAGAAAATAAAAACTAATTTTTTTGTTTTTATATTGTATAAACATTAGAATAATAAGTATATTCATATAAATATGGTTAGTGAATTACTGTGTTAGTTTTTTTTTTTTAAGGTTTAGTTAGGTTTTTTTGTGGGGTTTTTTCCTAACTCATGCAACAAATGTTGAACCTGTAATTGTTAATCTCCCCGTAAATAAAGAACAGAAAAAGTGTAAGCTCATAAATTTTTGAGGGGGTATGTTGGATTTAGTCACGTATACATACACATAAATATTACTGACAAAAATTATACTCGCTACGTGTTTATTAGCTTAACGATAGCATACAGAATTTATGGATCTATCGAAGTGAACTGTTGATGGCGTTCTTGTACTGATTATTATTATTATGACTGACGAATATCAGAATACCTTGAATATATTTGTACGTGAATTTTTTTAAGCTTTGTAAAACACACAAAATGTATTTCTTTTTAGTCGCTTAAGAACATTCGTCCTTATTAGACACAAATATATAATCTCTTAGAGTTTACACAAAACCTTTGTGTTTTATTATTTTTCCCATACACCTTCTCTATAACTGGAATTGAAAATTAAAATACAGAAGACCTAGCATGACAGTCACTGATGTCTTATGGAGACATCCAGCATATCAACAAAAATACGTAGTACTGTAGTGTAACTTACCTAGGCCAACGTGATCGTCAAAAACTTCTTACCCTTCGTTGTGTTGAAAAGCCAGGTCTTGTCAAAAATGACAAATTGTACTCTGGTACAGGTTTACCATTAGAGGAACAAGGTTAAATAAAACACAGTGAATTCATTCCTACTTTTAAATTCAAAATGAAAATCAAATGTAAATTTGGAAATAAGAGTGTTAGACTCAGCCTGTGGCTAGCGTGGAAAAAGAGCCTGACAGAGAAAACCACGATCTCAGCCACTCAATGATTTAAAAACAAATTCAAATAAACATAAAAATCTAATTCAAGTAAATCACATATAAATCAAATATCCAATGTAAAAATAAATTCAGATAAAACACAAATAAATCAAAATATCAAATATAAAAAAAAAAATAAGTTCCAGTGAAAAACATGTAAATCAAAATATCCAATGCAAAAATCAATTCAAGTAAAACAGGTAAATCAAAATATTAAATTCAAATAGAATGGTAAATCAGAATATCCAGGTAAAAAAAATAAGTTCCAGTGTAACACATGTAAATCAAAAATATTGTGACAGATGTGTCATTCTGACGTTGACAAGCGCCGACTGCGAAAATTATGTGGATGTAACCTATGACGCGTTCCAGAAGGTCCGAGAGTTGCTGGACGTTTCGAGAGTTGCTTAGAAACGTCCATAATACTATATAAGGAACAGCGTTGGACAGTTTGACAGTATTCGATAGAAGAGAGCGACTGATATAAGCGAGAAGAGAAGATAAAGCGATTGACAAGCGAAATAGTTATTGAGTTGTTGTTGTTATCAAAATAGTTATTGAATCGTTGTTGTTATAGAGTTAATTTAATAAAAAGTGTTGAGATAAATACGTGATATTGTAAATTACGTAACAATTGGTGTCAGGAGTAAGGATTTATGCCAGTAACAAGAAGTCAAGCGGCAAAAATGGAGGAGCAAATGAAATTTTTGATGGAAATGCTTAAAGAAATGAAGGCAGGTCAGGAAGAAATGAAGATGGAAATGAAGGAAGAAATTAAAGCAGGCAAGGAAGAAATGAAGCAAGAAATTAAAGCAGGCCAAAAAGAAATTAAGGCAGGTCAGGAAGAAATGAAGGTGGAAATGAAGGAAGAAATTAAAGCAGGCCAAGAAGAAATTAAGGCAGGTCAAGAGAAATTGATAGAAGATATGAGAACAATAAAAATTGAGCAAGAAGGATTGAAAGAACAGTTAAAGGAAGTAAGAGTAGAAGTTCAAGAAGAGTTAAAAGAAGTAAGAGTAGGAGTTCAAGAAGTTCAAGAAGAGTTAAAGGAAGTAAGAGTAGAAGTTCAAGAAGAAATAAAGGAAGTAAGAGTAGAAGTCCAAGAAGAGTTAAAGGAAGTAAGGGCCGCACACAGAAAGTTTCAAGAGGAATTAGACGATATGAAGGCCAATCTGAATGTTCAAGAGTACCCAAAACTACACAAAATCGAAGAAGGAAGTGTAAGAATGTCGAGAATAAAACCACCAACATTTGATGGGAAGATCTCTTGGTCAGTCTATCTTAAACAATTCGACGCTGCTGTCAAGGCAAATGATTGGAATGAAATGGAGAAAGCCACTGCCCTGATCATAGCGCTACGTGGGGAAGCTCTCGACGTTTTGCAAGGTATACCAGAAATGCAACAAAACGATTTTAAAATTCTGGTGGACCGATTAGAGATGCGCTATGGTGATAAACACCTACAACAAATGTACCAGGCTCAGTTAAAAAGTCGCTATCAACGTAGCAGCGAAAGCCTCCAGCAATTCGAAGCGGACGTCGAAAGGCTTGTGCGGTTGGCTTATCCTAGTGCCCCTCAAGACTTTACAGACCAGCTGTCCACCCAAATGTTTGTCGATGGAGTGCGAGATGTCGAAATACAGCAAGCCCTGCGCATGTCTCGACATAAAACTGCAGGCGAAGCTTTGTCGCACGCACTGGAATATGAAGCAGCCAAACAAGCATCCAAAGGACATGTTAGAATTCGACAGGTTGGGTTCAATTTTGATGAGGACAGCGAGTTACTTCGACAAGAAGTTGTAAAAATAGCTAAAGAAGTGTTTTCTCCAAAACCGAAAGAAGAGATGATAGAGCGCCCACGCTGTTGGACTTGCGACAAACAGGGTCATCTTTCACGCGATTGTCTCAAAAGAGAGAGAGAATTTACTTGCTGGAATTGCGGAGGTACGGGGCACTTGAGCAGCGGCTGTCCATCTGGAAGAAGACAGACGTCAGCCGCCAAAGGAAGCAAGCAGGGAAACTAAGAATAGCCGGCCTTACGGGGCGAAAGTCGGCTTTGCGTCCCCAAGCCCCAATCATCATCTCCGTATCGAAAACAACCACTGGTAATTCACTTACTGTGGATGGTTTTGTAGACGGCAGGAAATTAAAACTGATAGTAGATACCAGCGCATCAAGAACGATAGTTAACCCTCGAATAATCGGTAAATGGAGGATTCGACCGCTAACCATAAATGCTGTCTTAACAACTGCGACAGGGGAAACAACATCGTTTCATGGAGAATGCGAAGTGGTGATCGGTCTTGGAGACGCAAGCCTGTACCAACAAATGCTTGTGGCCGATATCACCGACGACATCATTTTGGGACTCGACTTCATGGAGAGACACCGAATCCAGCTAGACATGGGAACAAAATGTTTAAGAATAGGAGATCAAGAACTGCCACTACAAAGAAATGGGACTGATCAGCGAACACTACGGGTCGTCGTTGCTGAAGATCAAGTTTTACCGGGACACTCCGAAGCTGTTGCCCGAATTACAATAGAGGATAATGTCCCTTATGAAATCACTGGAGTCATAGAGCAAGACAACGAAGATTTGAGGCAGAAGGCTATCCTTGTCGGAATAACTGTGGTACAAACCGGCTCGACCACGATTCCAATCAGAGTTGTCAATCTGAAAGGCTTTGAACAAAAACTTTCCAAAGGAACACCAATAGGGACATTGGAACCAGTCACCACCATCAATCATTTGGACCAAATTAGAGAACAGAGGGAAGAAAACGGGATGCTGCCAGAAGCATTACAAGAATTAATCAACAAGGCTACTGAACATCTTACTGAAGAAGAAACTCGAAAGCTAGAACACCTAATTCGAACTAACAAGAACGTCTTTGCGATTGATGACAGCGATTATGGAAGAACCAATTTAGCGTACCACCGAATCAACACAGGAAATGCAAGACCAATCAAACAGCCACCCAGACGAGTACCATGGGCCAAACGAGAAGAAGTCGATTCATTGATTAAGGACATGCAGAAGAAAGGGATAATAGAACCATCGAAAAGTCCATGGACAACCCCTATCGTTTTGGTACGTAAGAAGGACGGATCAACGAGATTCTGTGTTGATTATCGACGATTAAATGAAGTAACACATAAAGACAGCTATCCTTTGCCACGAATCGACGACACGTTAGATTGTCTGTCCAGTGAAGTTAAATGGTTCTCGACGTTGGACCTAAAGAGCGGATATTGGCAAGTCGAAGTACATCCTGAAGACAAGGAAAAGACTGCGTTTACTACTGGGAATGGTCTCTGGCAATTCAATGTAATGCCCTTCGGCCTATGAAACGCACCAGCTACTTTTGAAAGATTAATGGAGACCACTTTACAAGGACTGAATTGGGAAATCTGCTTGGTCTATTTGGATGACGTCATTGTGTTTGGGCGAACGTTTGAAGACCATCTCGCCAATCTAAGCAGAGTACTTCAGAAATTCACAGCAGCAAAACTAAAATTAAATCCCAAAAAGTGTGCGTTGTTTAGAACTGAAGTGAAATATCTAGGCCATGTCATATCAAGTAAAGGCGTTGGTACAGATCCTGACAAGACCGAGGCAGTTCGTAAATGGCCGCAATCAACGAACCAGCATGAATTGAGGAGTTTCTTAGGATTATGTTCGTACTAAAGAAGATTCGTGAAGGGATTTGCGGATGTGGCTCGCCCCTTGCACAGACTTACTGAGAATGGAGTGCCTTTTGATTGGACGAACACCTGTCAAGAAGCTTTTCAAGTTCTTAAAAATAAGTTGTCTAACACCCCGATTTTGACATACCCCGAATTTAGAGAACCATTCATAGTCGACACCAATGTGGGTATTGGAGGGGTTCTTTCTCAAGTTCAAGACGGCAAAGAAAGAGTAATCGCATATTTTAGCAGGACACTGTCAAAGCCCGAGAAGAACTATTGTGTGACCCGCCGAGAACTATTGGCCGCGGTGAAAACTAGAACATTTCCACAAATATTTATATGGGCGAGAATTCCTGCTGAGAACTGACCACTCTTCTCTTAAATGGTTGCTGCAATTCCGAAACCCTGAAGGACAGGTGGCCAGATGGTTACAGCGTTTACAAGAGTACAATTTCAAAATTGAACATCGGCCAGGAAGACACCATGGTAATGCCGACGCCTTATCAAGACGACCATGCCCGCGAGATTGCAAACACTGTTCTTCTGTGGAACGAAAAGAAGGGTTAGAACAAATTCAATGCCTACATACCACCGTGAAGAGACAAGAAAATTGGGAAGATACAGTGTTGATTGAAGAACAGCGAACCGATGATGACCTTGGACCCATCATGAAATGGAAGGAGACAGGAGAATCTCGACCAACATGGGCAGATGTAAGCCCCCTGAGTACTACGACGAAATGTTATTGGGCCCAATGGGATTCCTTAAAGCTCGAGAATGGAGTCCTTAAAAGAATCTGGGAAAGTCCGGACGGGACCAAGAAGCGATTACAAGTTGTGTTGCCCAAGAAAAAGACGAAAGAAGTAATAAAAGAGCTGCATGCTGGAACTGGAGGTGGACATTTTGGAGTGAAGAAGACATTAGAGAAAATACGTGAACGGTATTACTGGGTGAACACTAGATTGGATGTGGAAGACTGGTGTAGAAAATGCGAAGTATGTGCTTCCAACAAAGGTCCGAGAACCAGGACACGAGGAAAGATGCACCAGTATAACGTCGGAGCACCATTCGAAAGAATAGCCATGGATATCGCTGGTCCCTTTCCCCGAACTGAAGATGGCAACCGCTACATCCTCGTTGTGATGCATTACTTCAGCAAGTGGCCGGAAGCCTATGCAATCTCCAACCAGGATGCAACCACCGTGGCGGAGGCAATAATAAACAACTGGATCAGCCGATATGGAGTTCCTATGGAGATTCACACAGACCAGGGCCGAAATTTTGAATCAGAAATATTCCAACGAGTATGTGAATTGATGGGAATAAGGAAAACTAGAACGACTCCGCTGCATCCTCGGTCTGATGGCATGGTAGAGCGATTTAATGCGACTATAGAAAACAACCTGGGGATGTTCGTGAACGATCATCAGACCGACTGGGATCGCCACATTCCCTTATTCCTTCTGGCCTATAGGACATCCATACACGACAGACACCTTCCTGCATGCTATTCGGGAAAGAACTGAGACTACCTGCTGATCTAATGTTTGGTCGACCTGAAGATTCTCCGCTGTCCACGGACAATTATGTGTCTAAACTACGCGAGCGGCTTAACACCATCCATAAAGCCGTCAGAACAAGAATTAAATTCGAAAGTGACCGAATGAAGACCCGCTACGATCAGCGAGCGAATTCCACTGGATTCAGGGTGGGCGATCGTGTATGGCTCTATAACCCAGTTCGCAAGAAAGGAAGGTGCCCTAAATTACAACGGAATTGGGAGGGCCCGTACAAAGTGATTACCCGCATAAACGATGTCGTCTACAGGATACAACGAGGCCCCAAATCGAAGATGAAAGTTGTACACCTCGATCGGTTGGCTCCATACACAGTGGAAGAAACTGATCGGGACGATCAGCGCTAGAGGGGGGGCAGTGTGACAGATGTGTCATTCTGACGTTGACAAGCGCCGACTGCGAAAATTATGTGGAAGTAACCTATGACGCGTTCCAGAAGGTCCGAGAGTTGCTGGACGTTTCGAGAGTTGCTTAGAAACGTCCATAATACTATATAAGGAACAGCGTTGGACAGTTTGACAGTATTCGATAGAAGAGAGCGACTGATATAAGCGAGAGGAGAAGAAAGCGATTGACAAGCGAAATAGTTATTGAGTTGTTGTTGTTATCAAAATAGTTATTGAATCGTTGTTGTTATAGAGTTAATTTAATAAAAAGTGTTGAGATAAATACGTGATATTGTAAATTACGTAACAATATCCAATGAAGAAAAAAATAAAATCAGGTAGAACATGTAATTGCAGAGTAAAACCAACACAAAATAAAATGCACATAAAAATAATCAATTAATAAGAAAATTCAATAAAACACATATGAATCAGGGCACATAAATACACATAAAAGAAGACATTAAACTGATACTACGGTGGAAAAAGGCAGGAACAGCACGACCTACCTGGGCAGATGTTAGTAGTAGGAGTATTTGGGCCTTATGGGATTCGCTCATCATCGAGAATGGGGTACTGAAACGAGTGTGGGAAAGCCCTGACGGAACTAAAATTCGACATCAAGTAGTTCTCCCGAAGAACAGAGTCAACAAGGTGCTGACAGAAGTCCATGGAGGTGTTGGTGGAGGATACTTTGGAGTAACAAAGGCTTTGGAGAAGATGCGAGAGCGATTTTATTGGCTAAAGTGTAGAAGAGACGTCGAAAATTGGTGTAGGAAGTGTCCAACGTGTGCGTCAGCCAAGGGACCTCAGACTCGAAGCCGAGGGCGAATGAAACAGTACAATGTTGGTGCCCCATTTGAGAGAATAGCTCTGGACGTAGCAGGACCATTCCCAACAACAGCTGCTGGCAATAAGTACATCTTGGTAGTGATGGACTATTTTAGCAAATGGCCCGAAGTGTACGCAATCCCAAACCAAGAAGCTACTACGGTCGCTGGAATGCTGGTGAACCAATGGATCAGTCGGTATGGAGTTCCGATGGAGATCCACTCTGATCAGGGACGGAACTTCGAATCCACGGTATTCCGGGAAGTCTGTGAGCTGTTAGGAGTACAAAAAACTAGGACCACTCCATTACATCCACAATCTGACGGAATGGTCGAACGGTTTAATGCGACGCTGGAAACCAATTTGAAAATGGTTGTCAACGATCACCAGACAGACTGGGACCAGCACATACCTTTGTTCCTGTTGGCCTATCGAAGTGCGGTTCATGAGACCACTGGCAGAACACCAGCCAGCATTTTATTTGGAAGAGAGCTGAAGTTACCTATTGACATCCGGTTTGGACACCCAGAAGATCGGCGACCTTCAGCTACCGACTACGCACAGCAGCTAGAGGAACGACTCGATACCATCCATAGAGCCGTTCGTAACAAAATCCAAGTAGGGAGTGACCGCATGAAGACCAGGTACGACCGGAGAGCCAACAGCACAGGAATCAGAGAAGGGGACCAGGTGTGGCTTTACAATCCTGTCCGTCGAAAAGGGCGCTCACCGAAGCTACAGCGAGCCTGGGAAGGACCTTACACCATGGTTAGAAGGCTGAATGACGTGGTCTACCGTATTCAGAAAGTACCAAAGGCCAAGATGAAAGTTGTACACTTGGACCGCTTGGCGCCCTACAAAGGTCAAGACATTGATCGGGACGATCAATTCTAAGAAGGGGGCAGTGTTACGAGTTCTTGCCAATTAAGTTGGTGTGAGCATAATTAACGAACATCTTCCCTGAATACATTAAAAAAGTGACAAACTGGTACATATGTACATATCTATTCATTAGTTAATTCGACTACTCAACAAGAACAAAAAATAAACAAATAAATACAAATATACATACTTTATACTTTCAATATTGTAAAAGATTTACCTATCGAACCAGAATGTTGTGATAATTTGTGCCTGCATACCGTTTCCATTTTTGTATTCTTTCATTGTTTTTTCGAATGATAATGAGTATCAGGTTTTCACATATTTTCACGTTTTTAAATCGAAATAATATTTGCCGGCACCCGGCACACTTGCACTTATATTTACGTTCGTACGGATTTCCCCTTTAGCGTTTAACATCTAGCTTAACAGCATTCTTTGTTAGGCAACCCACTCTACGACCTTTAAATCGCCATCTATTACGTGGGCACTCAACTATTTCACAAAATGACATACTGAACACCCGATGTGTCAAACTGTCGGTTCCTTTGATTTTCGCGTAGCGTGTTTCTGTGACCTTCAGAGGGGCCCGCCATTTTAAAAGTGGATACTTTTTAAGCGGGAATTTAAATAGATGTCAAAATAGAAACGAACCAAGCATGCAATATGGATTGTGATAATGGCAATGGAGAGTACAAAATAACTGCTTTGTTTAGAAAATATTTATCGATGTGTAATATGTAAGAAAACGACTGTATTAAAATTAAAAAGAAGTAAAACAACACACAGAAAAGTGAAAGCTGTTTATTAAAAAGATTCATTACAATTTGAAGCTGCACACCATCTGCTTGCTGTTTTCGCATTCATTTTGAAAAACAAGGTAACACGTAACACCAAATACTGCTTCGCAACTTTTCTAACCTTAAATTGCCTTAAATAATTCAATATTTGTAAAGGTGAGGAACAGCTGTTTTTTCGACATTTTGAAAGTGGATCCTTGTAATAAAGGTTTCAAATAAATGACCTTATTTACGTTAAAGTATAAAGTCTGGCATTTACATATTTTACTTAAATAACAATTTTATGACGGTATGTAGAAAGCCAGACCAATCTGAAGGGTCTAACACTCCTCAGATGAAATATAAGGACGAAGAAACGCAAATGAACGTGGTTCATGTGCATTAATGTATGTAACAGCATATTAGTATTCTTAGATGTATTAATAAAGTTTGAAAATAATCACATTTTCGGCCATGATTATAAGATTTTTTTATTGTAATTCTGATACAGAGATTTTTTTAATAGCACTACCTTAAACTCTCAAAGTCAAAAGTATTGTAGCGTCCAGTGCTACCGTGCGTGTGTGTGATAACGATTTGAGTGCATGTACTTCTTATCGCTAACATTTTTACGGCACAGTCACAGCGTCAAACTTTATTAATACATCTAAGAATACTAATAAGCTGTTACATACAATCTATGTTACAAACATAAATGCATATGAACCACGTTCATTTGCGTTTCTTCGCCCTTATATTTCATCTGGGGAGTGTTAGACCCTTCAGACTGGTCTGGCTTTCTACATACCGTCTGTTATAATCTCCTCAATGAAACACAAATTCTTTTCTATCTGTTTATTAGGATCAGCGGAATAGCGTCAACTGCCACTCTTTCCCAAGTTTCTTTTTGTTTTACCCTCGCCTTCTTCCCTCCACAATCTACCACCCAATGATATTTGAAAGTATTGCAACGGCTGAAAGTTCTCAACCAATAATCTTTAACTGGTTTCCGTTAATTATTTTCTTCGAACTTTCAACCGTCGAATTAAGCCGTTGTAGAAATTTAATACTAACATAAATATGTTTGTTTAATTATCAGCTACGATACATGAATTCCTGGCCCAACGGACTTTTCTGATTCATAAGTTCGTTAACTACTACTTTTATTATCAGTTCGGCCATCCTGCTAGTTCTCGCCCTCGAGAACCCATTCTACAATTTAACTTGCATCCAAATGTTCTTAACATTAATTCATTAGTCTATATATTTCTCTTATTACAATAGATACCTACAGTTAATTAATACATCTTACATTAGTCATTATTATATTTGTACGTCTCAATGAACCGCACCGATCACTGCACAATGCTCTGCTTTGTTTCACTGGCACATTCCGTTTCCACTAATGTATGTTCGTTTTTTTTGTACTTATACCTAAAGGACATATTTATAACCCTTACATACTAAGCGTAAACTCGTATTGAGATTATACAGAATAACTTATCCTAACAATGGAACTGAAAATATTAATTCTTATTCTTACTTTCTAGCTTCAATCTATCGACGGCTATAATTCCTTTGTATAGTCGATTACATTGCTGTTCTCCTTCTATATCTTGAATTAGATACCTGTCATTCCCTATCAATTTTACAACTTTATACGGTCCACGATAATTTGTCTTTGTCTTGAATAATGTCCCTTTCGTGAGCACTTAAAACATGTGACATCAGAAGTATTTTTATCACTGTTATTGCTTATAACTTGCTGTCGACTTCTTAATCGGCATTGTCTTGTCACGTGTCCACTCTTTCCACACGTAAAACACTTTTGTTCGGCATTTTGCCTTGAGTTGATGTGGCCATTCTGTACTACTTTCACCCGATTCATTTTTTCATTACCACGTATATCCCGCAATAGTTCATACTCATCGTCATGTCGCACCGGCAATAGCATTCTCGCGATATCGTTCGATCTTAGCCCGGATAACACCAATTCTTTACATTCAGCGAAGGGAAGCCGCAGCTCTCTGCACATCCTCATTTTATCATAGAAATAGTTTTCAGTTAGTTCCGATTTACCTTGGATTCTGCTGGACATTTCACTAAATTTCTCGGTTGTACTTCTACGATCTTGGTAATTTTCTTTGAACAGTATTTCGAAGTCTTCCCATCGTTCAATTTGTTCTTGATAGTAACGATACCACAGCAGCGCACTACCACTCATATGTTGACGTGCCATTTCTAATAATATGTTGTCATTCCAGAATTGTCTTCCAGCGATCATCTTCATATCTCTTAACCAACTCATCGCAGCCGAACACCCACCAAGACCATCAAACATAGCTATGCCCTTCGTAAGATCTGGCATCACACAATATTCCTTATTTCTGTCGTTGTCCACTGATCTCGGCTGAGACCCTCGTAAAAGATCATCTTCTCGATGTCCCATTATTTCTTCGCTACTACTCTTCTCTAGGCCTCCTTCACGAACAGGATTCTCGCTACTCCTGTCGTTAGCGATTCCACGCATTTCGGTTTGAATAATTTTTCGCACCACATCAACCACCTTTGCTAAAGTAACTGGCTCCCCATCGATTTCTTCAACTTCACTCATTTTGAATTTGGTAATCTCCCAGATTACGGCTCTTACCGATTTGCAAAATTGTGTTCTTCAGTCGTCTTTCGTAACTTCCCAGGTCACAACGTACTCTTCGTAATTTCCCAAATTGCAGTTCACCAATTCGAATCGACACTACTCGCGAATCCCGTACCCGTCAATATTATCCCGATTTACTCTGATGCAACCCCACACCTGATATAAAATTGTTATAATCTCCTCAATGAAACACCAATTCTTTTCTATCTGTTTATTAGGATCAGCGGAATAGCGTCAACTTCTTTTCCAAGTTTCTTTTTGTTTTACCCTCGCCTTCTTCCCTCCAAAATATATCACCCAATGATATTTGAAATTATTGCAACGGCTGAAAGTTCTCAACCAATAATCTTTAACCGGTTTCCGGTAATTATTTTCTTCGAACTTTCAACCGTCGAATTAAGCCGTTGTAGAAATTTAATACTAACATAAATATGTTTGTTTAATTATCAGCTACGATACATGAATTCCTGGCCCAACGGACTTTTCTGATTCATAAGTTCGTTAACTATTACTTTTATTATCACGTCATAAAATTATTATTTAATTAAAATATGTAAATGCCAGACTTTATACTTGAACGTAAATAAGGTCATTTATTTGACACCTTTATTACCTGATACCTCTCTGAGTCCCCGTGAGTCAAGGTTTGTAACCCCCGAGCGTTCTTACCTGCTTTAGTGAGAATATATCCACAAAATTTTAATCTTTATACTTTAACGTATGTCTGGCAGGCGCTGGCTCTTAGTCTATAACTTCTAGTTTCAAAAATACAATTGAAAAGCCTACGTTTTGTGCAATTAATTATAGTGATGGGCACTATCGAATAAAAACTATAGCACTATTCGATAGTTCACTACTATTCGAACTATTCGATAGTTTAAAAGTATTCGAATAAAAAAAGTAATAAATAGTTTTAGTAACTGAATGTAGTTACTGAAACTAGTAGTTACTTTTTTTATTCGAATACTTTCCAACTATCGAACTGAACGTTGGAATCGTGGTTGGAATGGGTAAATGATACGTTTGCGCATTGGCTACTACTTCGCTACTTCCTCGTAGCAGAGCCGAATAATATAAACAATTCTATAATTATTAGACGTTATCAATACATACCTGGGGTGTTCAGTATGTCATTTTGTGAAATAGTTGAGTGCCCACGTAATAGATGGCGATTTAAAGGTCGTAGAGTGGGTTGCCTAATAAAGAATGCTGTTACAGCTAGGTGTTTAACGCTAATGGGGAAATCCGTACGAACGTAAATATAAGTGCAAGTGTGCCGAGTGCCGGCAAATATTATTTCGATTTAAAAACGTGAAAATATGTGAAAACCTGATACTCATTATCATTCGAAAAAAAAAAGGAAAGAATACACAAATGGAAAAGGTATGCAGACACAAATTAATACAAAGAAACAGTTCCTTGCCCAATACTTTCGGTAAGTGTTTCCTTACTATACGATTGGTTTTATAAAAATATCACATAGAAAATAATTACAATATATTTATTTATCAATAGAATAGGCATGTCTCAACATGGTTTGTTTTATATTTTCAGACGTATTGACCTTTAATTTATAAAACATTGCATATCACCAAAACAACTTTAACCTGAAGTAAAGGATAACGTAAAACGTGAAACACCAATTAATTATTTCTGTAGTTGTTACATTTGTATGTAAATTTGTAATTTCTATTAATTTTCTTATTTATAATCGTAAATTGTATAACTTTATTTGTCCCACATAATAAATAATCTTAATGTAATTTTTATTTTATTTTTGTTGTTACTCCCTCGCATTTTGTTACTGAAGTTATAACTTGACATGTTTTAACCCATAATTCTTAAAGAAAACAAAAATTTTCTTTTTGTTAAAGGGTTATTCTATGTTACATTATAACTTTTTCATATTAAAATATTACAAAAATAAAAATAGTAAATTTTTATTATTCATTGCAAATAGTTGAGTGCCCACCTAGCAGACGGCGCCGAAACTCGAATGCTCGAATGATCCATCTATAAACCTTCTCTAATCTATGATACATACATACATACTTTCAAAACATAAAGCCTTATTCATAGTCAGTTAGTAGTGACTACTAGCAAGCTACTAAGAGCGTACTAAGAAAATCGTATTCATAGTGACATTTGGTAGACTACTAAGCTTAGTAGCTACTAAAAAAGTTAGTAGCGTGGTGGCCCGTGTTTAAGTGGTACAAATACGATAAACATAACCTCGAGTGGTAGATCTTAAATTAATCTACGGCTTTTAAGAAGCGGGTTATTGGTACAAAATACAAAATTAAAAAGAATACCACAAGAATAAGATGGAAAATGGAAAGGATTTATAAAATTGAATTGAAAAATTAAAAATCAAACTGGTACATGTCGTGTTAATTTATTTCAGTGGGCAGTTATCCTTTAAAAATTTTTTCAATCGTTTTTTCTGAAATAATTACAAACTTTATTGAATTAACATCTAGTTTGTATATTTTAAAGTAAATTGCGTAATAATGATTCGTAAATGAAAAATAATTGAATTTATTAGTAATTTATTCAGGCTCAGAACATAAGTAAGTTTATTTATTTATTTGTCAGTAAATACATCCCACTGAGAGAAATAAATCCTGTTTGTAGACCGGACAAAATAAAGGTTGTTAATATTAGAAGCTGATTTCTTCCTTCGAGAACATCATTGCATTTTATACAACTCTGGGTTGTTTAAATTGTCCTTTATCGATTAGATATTGTTATATATTCTTCTTTGGGTATTTAGTCCTGGGCAGTTGATGATATATCCCATTGTTTGGATGGAGTTGGTGTTACAGTTTGTACATTGTGGGGTAGTTATTCATTAGGTATACATGTATTAAATATGTATAGCCAATTCTGAGTATTTTTTGTAATGTAACTTCTTAAATTGATAATTTTTTCGATATTAATTGTTATGGGAATGTTGAACGTAAATAACAGCTACACTACTACAAAAATACGTAAAAGAGAAAACACACCAAAAACTCTTCCATGCACTGTATTGAATAATAAGTTAACTTAAAAGTAAGGTTAGGCCGTTACACGTCAAAAATAGACGTTCAGTAGGTCATTTGTTACAATTTCGCGCCGTTGTCAAATCGTTTCGACGCAAACCATTCTACTAGCTAGTAGCGTACTAACTGACGTCTATGAATACGATGCAGATAGTAGCGTCTTAGTAGCTACTAGTTAGTAAACTACTTAGATCCTACTAAACCGTTGACTATGAATAAGGCTGATAATTTTCTATAGCACCAATTTATACTAGTTAACATAGATAAGAGATATATATACTACAGTAGATCTGAAAGTCAAAGTTTGCATCAATTAAGAGCGGGAGCGCCAGGGGTTCCAGAAAGTGAAAAATTGAACGAGGTGAACGACAGGAGATGGCGGTAAGGGTTTTATGAAAATTAAAAATTTAACAAGGGGAACGATGGGTTGCATAAGTAAAGAAGCATTTCGTTATAAAACAGATTAACAATTAGATAAGCTTTAATTGGTACATTGGTAGGTAATGAAACTATAATACTATAATTTACCTACATGCTATCGTGAGGGAAGGGAAACCCCAAAATATATATATGCATGTTTCGGCGCCGGCGAATGCCGGAGTGTCGGTAAATAGATTTATATTTAAAATTTATTAAAAGGATCACACAAATTATTGTTTCGGTTGATGAATAAAAATTATTAAAATATGTGAAAAAGTGAAATCAAGTGTCAATAAAAAGAAGAAAGGCAGAGGAAAAAGAAATTGAAAAGGTATAAATAAATAAACGGTACATTTTAAAATATTTCAATAATAGTAGCAGAAAGGTTATTTCGAAAACAATGTAAATAAGAAGTAGCTACTGTGGGTACGTAAATACGTGTATTTACAATGAATACCTACAAAATACTTCACCGAATTTGACAATCAAATAACAGTAATTTCAAAGATTTGATTTGATATACATACTTTCAATTTCATTAGTTTTGATTGGGTTTGTGTAAAATCGTTAAAAATATTGGTAAAGGTACTAGGTACCGTGACACACAAATAGATACCTTATAATAATTTGAGTATTGTTAATACAATGATAAAGTTATTCTCTTTTTGGTTTCTTATTACAATTATTATCTTTTCATATTTTCCCGTTTTACCACTAAAATCTGTCAACAAATAAAGAATGAAGTAGAATGCTTTTGGAGGAATTACTGCTTCCTTTTTTTTTGTCTTAAGATTATTTGTTCATATATTCAACTATTGATAGCTATCCCCATGTTGGTTCTCACTTTCAAATTTTCCTTTTCAATTGTTAATTAATTAGCATCTCCAATCATTGAGCGAGTAAATGTCCAGATCTTTATCTCAATCTTAAATGGGTGGAGTAGTTTTTTTAGTTGGGAGTGGATTCATATAGGCACAAGGAGTAAAATTGAAATTTGAAGTGCGGAGAGTGAAAAGGTGGAAATTTTATTCAATTGAACTTGCATTCACTTTGTACTAAATTGTTTACATTGTGGAGGGTAAAATTGCATCGTCTCCCTCCTACCAATTACCAATTAACGTTACTGATAAAGGTTTTGTTTTCCCTGGAATATAGACAAAAGGGGGTTTATCAGATCATTTACATATATCAAAGAAAAAATATTATTTTTATGTTTTAGGTGACGTAGGATGATAGGAGCCTTTACACTTAACACTCCACTGTCTGGCTTACATAATACACAGTAAATGCACGTTACTTTGACAAAACGTTTTCCTTGGTTTATTCATTCGACGTTGCAATTTCCAACCCTTTCCCCTCAAACCTGCACTTCTCTGTCCATATCTAAAAGCTAATGTTGAATTTTCTAATGGGCCACCCCCTACACCCACCTCCTCTCTCTGAACGACCATCTTATGTACATAATTACAACCAAGTTTCCTTCCCCCAACTAAAAACAGTTGAATGGTGCTGTCGTAGGGTAAGTACCCTTATCTTGACATTTACACCATTCGGCATATCGGAACAGAACACGTCGTTCCATTTAGAATTTAATTTTACATCCGTTTATGCAAAGAAATACAGAATGTTCATTTAACATAGGAAAGTTATTACTGTAGATTGGCTGAAGTAATCTGATTAGATAACTTCAGCCACCTGAAGAAGGCACAGTGTGCCGAAATAATTATTGTGGTATAACAATAAATTTCTGTAACTCGTGTACGTTGTGTTTTATTTTATTTATAATGGAGTTACAAACATTAAACGCTTCTTCTATTCAATTTTTACAACAAGTATATCAGACCCAACTAAAGTGTCGCAATCAAAGGACATCAAAAAATCTATAAGAATTCGAGGCCGATGTGGAACGTCTAGTTAGATTGGCCTATCCTACCGCTCCACAGGACTTCGCGGACCAGCCAGCAGTCCAAACATTCGTCGCTGGTGTAAGGGACACCGACTTACAAGTTCTCCGTTTGGCCCGCCACAAGACTGCGAGTGACGCACTGGCGCACGTCTTAGAATTCGAAGCTGCAAAACAAGCTTGCAAAGGCCACGTACGTGTACGCCGAACAGCTGTTGAACACGACGAAAACAAGAATGAAGTCACAAGGCTGATTAAAGAATGCGTCGAAACTGTCAAGAAGACTACTATCAACGACAAGAGAGAATCGGCCAAATGTTGGGAATGCGGGAAGGTCGGTCACTTTTCCCGAGACTGTGGCCAAAACAAAGGAATACCAAGGTGCTGGGAATATAGAAGGCACGGACATATACAGCGAGACTGCCCGGCCGATGAACGCCGTGCGGACCGACAGTAGCCAGGGAAACTAAGATCAGCCAACTTTGAGGGGCGCAAGTCGGCTTCACCCCACCAAGCCCCAGCAGAAATCGTCGTTTCCCAACTAAACGGAAGCAAGTCCTTATTCGTCGAAGGTCACATCAACAACAATAAGGTTAGAATGGTGGTCGATACGGGAGCTTCAAAGACCATAATCCGGCCGAACATCGTTAACGAGTGGAGAATAAGTCCCCTGCAGAGGAAGCTACGTTTGACCACGGTTACCGGAGAAACAGCGCCGATTAGAGGAGAATGCGACATCGAGTTGAGACTGGGAGAAGTATGCCTTCGAGACAAGGTACTAGTAGCCGATGTTGCCGACGACGTGATCATCGGACTAGACCTTCTGGAACAAAACAAGATTAATCTAGATTTGGGCTTCGGAATTTTACGCATCGGCAAGGAAGAGTTGGTGATGACAAACCCCACCAAAGAGTGCGGTCTTCGAAAGGTCATCGTTGCAGAAGACCGGTTACTACCTGCTAGATCCAAGGTAGTTCTCAAAATAAACATCGTCGGCGAAGGTGCGGATGGTTTGGTGGGGATAGTAGAAGCCAAAAACCCGGATATGACACAGAACCGCACTTCGATAGGCCAACAGGAACAAAGGTATGTGCTGGTCCCAGTCTGTCTGGTGATCGTTGACAACCATTTTCAAATTGGTTTCCAGCGTCGCGTTAAACCGTTCGACCATTCCGTCAGATTGTGGATGTAATGGAGTGGTCCTAGTTTTTTGTACTCCTAACAGCTCACAGATTTCCCGGAATACCGTGGATTCGAAGTTCCGTCCCTGGTCAGAGTGGATCTCCATCGGAACTCCATACCGACTGATCCATTGGTTCACCAGCACCAGCTGTTGTTGGGAATGGTCCTGCTACGTCCAGAGCTATTCTCTCAAAAGGGGCACCAACATTGTACTGTTTCATTCGCCCTCGGCTTCGAGTCTGAGGTCCCTTGGCTGACGCACACGTTGGACACTTCCTACACCAATTTTCGACGTCTCTTCTACACTTTAGCCAATAAAATCGCTCTCGCATCTTCTCCAAAGTCTTTGTTACTCCAAAGTGTCCTCCACCAACACCTCCATGGACTTCTGTCAGCACCTCGTTGACTCTGTTCTTCGGGAGAACTACTTGATGTCGAATTTTAGTTCCGTCAGGGCTTTCCCACACTCGTTTTAGTACCCCATTCTCGATGATGAGCGAATCCCATAAGGCCCAATAGCTCTTCGTGATGGTACTCGTACTACTAACATCTGCCCATGTAGGTCGTGCTGTTCCTGCCTTTCTCCACCGCAGTATCGGTTTAATGTCTTCATCGCTATCTTGGTCTTTCGCCAGGTCTTCGTTCTGCCAGTGTTCTTCAGGTTCCACCATCATCTGACAGATCCTTGCCAAGTTGACTGATTCCTTCTTTTCGGCGGCCATGCAATGTTTGCAGTTCTTCGAGCATGGCCTTCTCGAGAGGGCATCAGCGTTACCATGTTGTTTTCCAGCACGATGCTCGATGCTGAAGTCGTATACTTGTAGCCGCTGTAGCCATCGAGCCAGTTGTCCCTCTGGGTTTTTAAATTGCAGCAGCCATTTCAGGGACGCATGGTCTGTCCTTAACAGGAATTTTCGTCCGTTGAGATACTTATGGAAATGTTCGAGAGTTTTGACGACTGCCAGCAATTCTCTACGGGTCACGCAATAGTTTCGCTCCGGCTTTGACAGTGCCTTACTGAAGTAGCCAATGACTTTTTCTTTTCTTTCCTGCATCTGCGACAGTACACCACCAATTCCTACATTGCTGGCATCCGTATCGACAATGAAGTCTGTGTCGAACTGTGGGTACGTCAGTATTGGGGCTTGAGAAAGGGTAGACTTCAGTGTTTCAAAAGCTTGCTGACATCGTTCTGACCATTCGAAAGGGACACCATCCTCTGTTAACTTGTGGAGCGGTCGGGCTATATCTGCAAATCCCTTTACAAATCGTCGGTAATAGGAACACAGCACCAAAAAGCTTCTCAGATCGTGTTGGTTCTTCGGGACAGGCCAACTTCTCACAGCTTCAGTTTTGTCAGGATCAGTTCTTATTCCTTCTGAGGTGATAATGTGGCCAAGATATTTCACCTCCTTACAGAACAAATGACATTTCTTGGTACTGAGTTTCAACTTGGCTGCTGGAAGCTTCTTGAACACTTCTTCGACATTCTGGAGGTGGTCTTCGAATGTCTTTCCCAGTACTATCACGTCGTCTAGGTACACCAGACAAACCTTCCAATTGAGCCCTTGTAGCACATTTTCCATAAGTCGCTCGAAGGTGGCGGGAGCGTTACATAGTCCAAATGGCATAACGTTAATGTGCCACAGCCCGTAACCAGTCGTGAATGCGTTCTTCTGCTTGTCTTGTGGATCCAGTTCAACTTGCCAGTATCCACTCTTCAAATCTAACGTTGAAAACCATTTGGCACCAACCAAGCTTATAAGGGTGTCGTCGATTCTGGGCAAAGGATAGCTGTCCTTTAAGGTTACGTCGTTGAGCTTCCTGTAGACAACGCAGAACCTGGTCGATCCATCCTTCTTCCTAACCAACACTATCGGAGAAGCCCAAGCACTTTGTGATGGTTCGATTACCCCCTGTTCTTCACCAGGTTGTTGACTTCTTCTTGCTTAGCCCATGGAACTCTTCTAGATGGTTGTTTAATAGGACGAGCTGATCCCGTGTCTATACGGTGGTATGTCAGATTCGTTTTCCCAAAGTCGTTGTCAGAGAGGGCGAAGACGTTTCGATACTTGCTGAGCAGTTCTTCGAACTTTCTAATTTGTTCGCTGTTAAGGTTTGTGGCCGAACGCTGCACTAAGTCTCGAAGATCGGTTGGAAGCGGTTCGCTTCTGCCATTGAGGATTCAGCTTCGACTTCGCATTGGAGGATGGACACCACGGGTTCAAGGACTCCTACTTCCATTCCTTTACACACTTTCTGTTCGAAGTCCTTCAAATTGACAACTCTGATAGACGCTTTCGGCGCCCCAGTTCGAATCAGTGTTCGTCCTATCAATATGGCTTTCTGTGTCAAATCCGGGTTTTTGGCTTCTACTATCCCCGCCAAACAATCCGCACCTTCGCCGTCGATGTTTATTTTGAGAACTACCTTGGATCTAGCAGGTAGTAACCGGTCTTCTGCAACGATGACCTTTCGAAGACCGCACTCTTTGGTGGGGTTTGTCATCACCAACTCTTCCTTGCCGATGCGTAAAATTCCGAAGCCCAAATCTAGATTAATCTTGTTTTGTTCCAGAAGGTCTAGTCCGATGATCACGTCGTCGGCAACATCGGCTACTAGTACCTTGTCTCGAAGGCATACTTCTCCCAGTCTCAACTCGATGTCGCATTCTTCTCTAATCGGCGCTGTTTCTCCGGTAACCGTGGTCAAACGTAGCTTCCTCTGCAGGGGACTTATTCTCCACTCGTTAACGATGTTCGGCCGGATTATGGTCTTTGAAGCTCCCGTATCGACCACCATTCTAACCTTCTTATTATTGATGTGACCTTCGACGAATAAGGACTTGCTTCCGTTTAGTTGGGAAACGACGATTTCTGCTGGGGCTTGGTGGGGAGAAGCCAACTTGCGCCCCTTAAAGTTGGCTGATCTTAGTTTCCCTGGCTGCTGTCGGTCCGCACGGCTTTCATCGGCCGGGCAGTCTCGCTGTAAATGTCCGTGCCTTCCACATTCCCAGCACCTTGGTCTTCCTTTGTTTTGGCCACAGTCTCGGGAAAAGTGACCGACCTTCCCGCATTCCCAACATTTGGCCGATTCTCTCTTGTCGTTGATGGTAGTCTTCTTGACAGTTTCGACGCATTCTTTAATCAGCCTTGTGACTTCATTCTTTTTTTCGTCGTGTTCAACAGCTGTTTGGCGTACACGCACGTGGCCCTTGGAAGCTTGTTTTGCAGCTTCGAATTCTAAGGCGTGCGCCGGTGCGTCACTCGCAGTCTTATGGCGGGCCAAACGGAGAACTTGCTGTAAGTCGGTGTCCCTCACGCCATCGACGAATGTTTGGACTGCTAGCTGGTCTGCGAAGTCCTGCGGAGCGGTAGGATAGGCCAATCTAACTAGACGTTCCACATCGGCCTCGAATTCTTGTAGATTTTCTGATGTCCTCTGGTTGCGATACTTTAGTTGGGTTTGGTACACTTGTTGCAAATGTTTGTCGCCATATCTCATTTCAAGTCGCTCTAGCAGTGCAGAGAAGTCCCATTGTTGACGTTCTGGGATACCTTGGAGGACGTCCAATGCTTCTCCTCGCAGAGCTATGACCAGCGCCGTTGCCTTCTCGAAATCGCTCCAATTGTTTGCTTCTGCCGCTGCCTCGAACTGTCGTTTGTACACAGACCAGCAAACTTTTCCGTCGAAAGTCGGTGGTTTAATCCTAATCGCCTTGGCAGTGTCTTCGGACTTTACTTCACTAGCCGGTTTTGTGTTCTCGATTTTCTGTTTCATCTTCTCTACTTCCTTTTGTACTTCTTCTTTCAACTCATCTCTTAGCTTTTCCTGTCGTATCTCAAATTCTTGTCGTACTTCCTGTAACTCTTCTTTTAATCCTTCTTGCTCAATTTTTATTGTCCTTATATCTTCGACCAATTTCTCTTGAACTGCCTTAATTTCTTCTTTGCTTGCTTTAATTTCTTCCTTCATTTCTTCTTGTGCTTATTTCATTTCGTCCTGTCCAGCTTCCATTTTATTCTTCAATTCTTCCTTCATTTCTTCCTGGCCTGCCTTCATTGCCTTCATCATTTCCATTAAAGCCTTTATTTGTTCTTCCATTATTGCCGCTTGTTTTCTTGTTACTGGCATAAGACTTCAAAATTCTTCTTCACTTCGGATCTCTCCTACGATCTGTCGCACTAACTTTCTTCGGGAATCCTCAAGTCCCTTACTATCCCACTCCTGACACCAAATGTGACGTGTTCAGTCACGGAAAACACAATTATCAAAACAAAACAATGAATTTATTTAATTACTAAAGTCAATTTGACTACACTACAGCTATAAACAAGTCTACACAATTTATTTCACTAAAAAGTCTCTTTTCCCGCTCGCCTCTGTGTGAACACTATCTATCGCTCTCTATAATTTAGACACTATCTATCTATCGCCTGTTGTTCGCCTATCGATCGCTTCGCTTCCAAACATCAGCTGTTCACTGTCAACTAACTCGGTGTGAGCGTCTCTCCTTTATATAGTCTTTTCAGTCTTTTTCTAGGGAATTCTACAGCCGTCTAGTATTTCAATTATTTTCCCATTGATCTTTGCTGGTGTTTTCTAGATGTTTCAGGAAAGCCGAGAATATTCCTTATGTATTCAGGGAAGATGTTCGTTAATTATGCTCACACAAACTTAATTGGCAAGTACTCGTAACAGAACATTACTACACAAAATGTACCGTGTGTCATGTAATGGAACATCTGTAAAAAAAATATCTGGAATTGCAAATGCAAATACAGAAGACCTAGAATGACAGTCACTGATGTCTTATGGAGACATCCAGCATATCAACAAAAATACGTAGTACATTAGTTACACTTATGTCGTAATGGTATACCTAATAGCAGACTTACCCCCCATACACCACAAACTTTTAATATCCACATTAAAGGAGTTGTTAACAAAGTTTGTGGTGTATATAGGTGAATTTCCTTGGTATTGTAACGAATTTTCTAGTCAGAGTATTTATTTAAACAATTATTTATTTCACACTATTTATAACACTTAAACACTAACTTAGAACTACCATTTATATCACAACAATTCACTTATTTATATTACAATTTATTTATATCACTTTGTCTATTATCGGTTTTAATTCGCGCACTGATGCTTTCTTCAATTAACTGTCTTTCGGTCCAAAGATGATCACTATATATACACCTTTCGAACTTTCTAGACAATTCGAAAAGGAAATCCTGACGATTCTCGAATGATGAGTAATAATTAGAAAGTCCTCGATTATTCCAGAATTGAACTTGTTACTTGTCGCCAGAGAATGATTTACATCTTGTAAATTGATAACACGAAAAGTACCGTGAGCGGTGTTTACGGCGTAAGCATGTTAGCGATAAAAGTACATGCCACAAATTGTTATCGCACACACGTACTGTGTCACGGGTCGCTACACTACCCCCTCCTTAAGGGTGATTCGTCCCGGATCACATTCTGCCGTTCCTTCAGAGGATCATGCCAATACTTGCAGGTGGATCCGCTTCGGCATCCGGTTGTCAGGTGGAAATGGCAGTCAACGGTCTTCAATGGTGACGGTCCTCGTCGTGGATTTCCGGCGCACACCAAAATTTCTATGCCAGTGTATCGGAACAAAACCTCCAGCATGTTTCTGACCACCCTCCAATCCAGCCCATCGAGTCCACATCCGATCCTTGGTATTGCTAGCTTCAGGATGTTAGCGTGCAGCAATTGCTCTCTTAGTTCTATCAGGGAGTCCCATAAGGAGTGGTAGGAAGGCTTCTCCGACGACTTGCTTTTGGTGACTAGATAGAAGATGGATTGGGTCCCGAGTAACTGTAGTACTTTTCTTCCATCTTTGACCTGGTCGAGTAACATCGGTAGTCGCCCAAACTTCTTCCGAAAGACCGTGGCAATCCCACGGCTCATGTCCAAATCCCTTGCCACACAATGAGCCAGCGAGTATTCTTTCGGGACGGCGAATAAGTCCTGCTGAACTTCGGTGGTGACTCCAAATCGGGCTTTACGGTGTAAGCTCTGTTCGGCCATAAATTCTTCGTACTGGGGCTCTGGCGATCGAGCCTGCACAACTCTAACTCGAGCTTCTTCGTGGTTGTCCCCAGCATATGGAGCCAGTCGGTTGAAGTGGACTACTCTTGGTTTTCCATTGGGAGTACGTCTAATTCGGTAGATTACGTCATTGATTCGTTTGATAACTTTATACGGGCCTTCCCAATCTTGTTGCAGCTTCGGCGAGAGACCCCTTTGACGCTTGGGATTATAAAGCCACACCAAATCTTCTTCATGGAATCCTCCATCAGTGGCCTTAATGTCATATGCGTCCTTCATCCGGTCACTGGCTATCTGCATATGGGAACGTATCTCGTCATGGATGTCGTCCAATCGTCTTCTGAGTTCACTGACGTAATCTTCTCCAGCCACGTCTTCGCCAGGTTTGCATCCGAACTTTAAGTCGCATGGTAGTCGCAACTCTCGGCCAAACAGTACCCTTGCTGGTGTTTGTCCAGTGGTTTCATGTATGGAAGATCGGTATGCCAAAAGGAACAGTGACAGATAACGATCCCAGTCTCGCTGATGTTTGGAGACCATTTTGGACAGGTACTTGTTAATGGTCCTGTTCATTCGTTCTACCATGCCGTCTGATTGGGGATGTAGGGCTGTAGTTCGAGTCTTATGAATGCCCAATATCTTACAAATGTCCTGGAATATGGCTGACTCGAAATTCCGTCCTTGGTCGGAATGCAACTTCAGTGGTACTCCGAATCGGCTGATTAACTCTTTCACGAGCGTTTTCGCCACTGTAGTTGCCGTCTGGTTTGGAAGGGCGTACGCTTCGACCCATTTCGTAAAGTAGTCCATTGCCACTACGATGTACTTATTCCCATCTTCAGATTCTGGGAATGGTCCGGCAACGTCTATGGCAATTCTCTCGAATGGGCTGCCAACGTTATACTGCTGCATCGGAGCACGCTGTCGCTTCTGAGGTCCCTTACTGGCGGCGCACGTCGTGCACTTTCTGCACCAATCTTCCACGTCCTTCTTGCAGTTGACCCAGTAAAATCGTTCCCGTACTTTGCCAAGGGTCTTCTTTACACCAAAATGTCCTCCTGAAGGGTCGTCATGGAGGCACTGCAGGACTTCCTTTACCAAGCTTCTCGGTATCACTAGCTGACGTCTGCTTTCGGTGCCATCTTGGTTCTCAACGATGCGCTTCAGGAGACCGTCTTCTTCATCAATGGAATCCCATTGGGCCCACAACGATTTCACTCCTGTTGACTTGGCAGCCACTTCCTGCCAGGTTGGTCTTCTGCCTTCTTTCTTCCAGTCCAGGAACATTTTTAGGAGCACGTCGGAATATTGTTCTGCCTTTATGTTGTCGGGCTGCCACTGCTCGTCCAGGATAGTTATCCTCCTGACCTCTTCGTGTTCTTCGACGCGTTGACAGTGTTTACAATTATCCAGGCAAGGTCTTCTGGATAAAACGTCGGCGTTTTTATGGCTACTTCCCGCGCGGTGTTCTATGTCAAAGTCGTACTCTTCTCTCTTGGCCAGTGGTAGTCTCCTGGGTCGCTGGCGGATGGGTTGGGCCTCGCCAGTATTTATTTTGTGCAGGACGGTGTTGGTTCGTCCCTTCTTGTGGTGTTGTGCGTCTTCCGTTCTTGTTTGTAGCTTTCTGACTTGAGAAGCAAATCTCTCGCTCTTACAGCTGCTTCTCACGTGGCCTAACTTCCCACAGTTCCAGCACCTGATTTGTTTGGGCTTCCTTTCTACTTTGGTCGTTACTCGGCGGATCATCTCTTCCAGTCTATCCAGTCTATCGTCCCGACCGGCTGACTCTTCTTTTAATTCTCGCACTCGACATTGTCGTTGCGACGCCTGTTTGACGACGTCGTATTCCAGTGCGCGGGCCAATGTGTCAACCAAAGTCCTCGGCCGGTCCAGTTGGAGTCGCTGTTGTATTTCGTCGTCTTTTAGTCCGTCAATAAACGCATCGACGGCCAATCTTTCCAGGGTATCGTCGGCCGTACCCGGATAGGCGAGCCGAACTAACCGTGCGATATCCGCCGATTCCTGAAGACTTTCTCCTGTCTTCTGTCGTCGGTTCTTTAACTGCACATGGTACACAGCCGTCAGATGTGCTTGGCCGTATCGCATCTATAATCTTTTTACTAGCCGATGGTAGTCTAGTAGTTCTTCCGGTGGTAACGTGTTCAGAATTTCGCCAGCACCATCACGCAGAGCAAGGGCAAGGGAGGAAGCTTTTTCTTCTAGAGTCCATTTGTAAGCCTTCGCGGCCACTTCGAATTGTGTCAAAAACGTGGTCCATGATGTTTTACCGTCGAACGTAGGTAGCTTCATGTGCACTTTGGAGATGACCTGTTCTTCTTTCACGTCGGGGATTTCTTTGCCGTCAACCACGCTATGCCTCTTTTCCGTAAGTTGGTGACTGGTTTCTCGTTTTTCCGGATTCAGAACCATTTCTTCCAGTTGGGCTAATCTTTTGTTGATTTCTTCTTGTTCAACCTTTACTCCTTTTAATTCTTCTCTTGTTTCTTCTTCGAATTTTCCCAGTTCTTCTTTCAAACTTCCTTCGAATGTTTCTAATTGTTCTTTCAGGACTTTTGAATTTTCATTTAATTTCTTTTCCAATTTCTTTTCAAATTCGTCCTCAAATTCAAACGTGCTGGGATCGAAGCCTTCTTGTATCAAAGCCTCCTCGAGCCGCTTCTGTAGGATGTTCTTAGTACCAGACGTATCTTCGTCTCGCTCTTCCAGTTCGCTTTTCAATTCGGCGACTTTCAACTCGAACAACTTTTTCGACATTTTTATTTATTTTGTATTTTTATTATACTAGAAAATTCTCTGAAGGTCGATTCGCAGACCCCACACCTGACACCAATTGTAACGAATTTTCTAGTCAGAGTATTTATTTAAACAATTATTTATTTCACACTATTTATAACACTTAAACACTAACTTAGAACTACCATTTATATCACAACAATTCACTTATTTATATTACAATTTATTTATATCACTTTGTCTATTATCGGTTTTAATTCGCGCACTGATGCTTTCTTCAATTAACTGTCTTTCGGTCCAAAGATGATCACTATATATACACCTTTCGAACTTTCTAGACAATTCGAAAAGGAAATCCTGACGATTCTCGAATGATGAGTAATAATTAGAAAGTCCTCGATTATTCCAGAACTGAACTTGTTACTTGTCGCCGGAGAATGATTTATATCTTGTAAATTGATAACACGAAAAGTACCGTGAGCGGTGTTTACGGCGTAAGCATGTTAGCGATAAAAGTACATGCCACAAATTGTTATCGCACACACGTACTGTGTCACTGGTCGCTACAGTATTCTACAATTTACAAATGTAATATATTTTTTAAGGATAAACAGGAAAGTACATATACTACAATACTTTCTGTTTTTTTTTTGCCGAAATTGGACAGTTATATTGCAATATACACATATATGTATAGATTGGTAATAATACGTACAAGGACATTCTTATGTATTAAATGTATAGATATCAGTAAAATTTCCAACGTATATCTTCATACAGAATGACTAAAATACGATACAATCGTGTAATTGTATTGATGTGTACAACTGTGATAACGATATTACAAATACATATTACAGACACAACGAACGATAAAAGAAAATCAAATGGTATTATGAATCATGCCTACTGAGCACCGAATTATCTCCATAGGTATTTGTATTTGATACAGGGTGACCCAAAGTCAGCGGCCCATTTCTAAAACATTGATGGTGGGACAAGTTTATCAAAAATCATAAGGTAACTACGACACGTTATATACATTTTTAACATATTTTCAATTGTGTAGTACTTCCGCTTATACCGGAACTTGACACTAACTTCCTTATTTTAAATGGAACACCCTGTATTTTAATGCACCATTGAAAATCATTATTTATTTAAAGGTCAATTTTATAACATGTCCCTATCGGAAAAGTTACCAATTTCGGAACTTAATTATTATCTTCATATAAGTATATGGGGTATTTAGTAGATGTTTCTACAAGTTTTCACTGCAATCTACAGTAATAACTTTCCTATGTTAAATGAACATTCTGTATTTCTTTGCATAAACGGATGTAAAATTTAATTCTAAATGGAACGACGTGTTCTGTTCCGATATGCCGAATGGTGTAAATGTCCAGATAAGGGTACTTACCCTACGATAAGGGGGAAAATTGGTAGCAAGGATGGACTTGTACAGCACCATTCAAATGTTTTTAGTTGGGGGAGGGAAACTTGGTTGTAATTATGTACATAAGATGGTCGTTCAGAGAGAGGAGGTGGGTGTAGGGGGTGACCCATTAGAAAATTCAACATTAGCTTTTAGATATGGACAGAGAAGTGCAGGTTTGAGGGGAAAAGGTTGGAAATTGCAACGTCGAATGAATAAACCAAGGAAAACCTTTTGTCAAAGTAACGTGCATTTACTGTGTATTATGTAAGCCAGACAGTGGAGTGTTAAGTGTAAAGGCTCCTATCCTCCTACGTCACCTAAAACATAAAAATAATATTTTTTCTTTGATATATGTAAATGATCTGATAAACCCCCTTTTGTCTATATTCCAGGGAAAACAAAACTTTTATCAGTAACGTTAATTGGTAAGTGGTAGGAGGGAGACGATGCAATTTTACCCTCCACAATGTAAACAATTTAGTACAAAGTGAATGCAAGTTCAATTGAATAAAATTTCCACCTTTTCACTCTCCGCACTTCAAATTTCAATTTTACTCCTTGTGCCTATATGAATCCACTCCCAACTAAAAAAACTACTCCACCCATTTAAGATTGAGATAAAGATCTGGACATTTACTCGCTCAATGATTGGAGATGCTAATTAATTAACAATTGAAAAGGAAAATTCGAAAGTGAGAACCAACATGGGGATAAATTTTGAATATTTATTGCTGTCAGTAACTATTCATTAGTTAATTCGACTAGTCAACAAGAACAAAAAATAAACAAATAAATACAAATATACATACTTCATACTTTCAATATTGTAAAAGATTTACCTATCGAACCAGAATGTTGTGACCGGAAGTAGCCATCAATAGTTAAATATATGAACAAATAATCTTAAGATAAAAGAAATGTAGCAGTAATTCCTCCAAAAGCATTCTACTTCATTCTTTATTTGTTGACAGATTTTAGTGGTAAAACGGGAAAATATGAAAAGATAATAATTGTAATAAGAAACCAAAAAGAGAATAACTTTATCATTGTATTAACAATACCCAAATTATTATATGGTATCTATTTGTGTGTCATGGTACATAGTACCTTTACCAATATTTTTAACGATTTTACACAAACCCAATCAAAACTAATGAAATTGAAAGTATGTATATCAAATCAAATCTTTGAAATTACTGTTATTTGATTGTCAAATTCGGTGAAGTATTTTGTAGGTATTCATTGTAAATACACGTATTTACGTACCCACAGTAGCTACTTCTTATTTACATCGTTTTCGAAATAACCTTTCTGCCACTTTTATTGAAATCTTTTAAAATGTACCGTTTATTTATACATACCTTTTCAATTTCTCTTATTCATCAACCGAAACAATAATTTGTGTGATCTGTTTAATAAATTTTAAATGTAAATCTATTTACCGGCACTCCGGCATTCGCCGGCGCCGAAATATGCATATATATATTTTGGGGTTTCCCTTCCCTCACGATAGCATGTAGGTAAATTATAGTATTATAGTTTCATTACCTACCAATGTGGTACCCAATGTACCAATTAAAGCTTATCTAATTGTTAATCTGTTTTATTGTTTCGGTTGATGAATAAAAATTATTAAAATATGTGAAAAAGTGAAATCAAGGGTCAATAAAAAGAGGAAAGGCAGAGGAAAGAGAAATTGAAAAGGTATGTATAAATAAACGGTACATTTTAAACAATTGTTTTTAAAAGATTTCAATAAAAGTGGTAGAAAGATTATTTCGTAAATAAGAAGTAGCTACTGTGGGTACGTAAATACGTGTATTTACAATGAATACCTACAAAATACTTCACGGAATTTGACAATCAAATAACAGTAATTTTAAAGATTTGATTTGATATACATACTTTCAATTTCATTAGTTTTGATTGGGTTTGTGTAAAATCGTTAAAAATATTGGTAAAGGTACTATGTACCATGACACACAAATAGATACCATATAATAATTTGGGTATTGTTATTACACAATGATAAAGTTATTCTCTTTTTGGTTTCTTATTACAATTATTATGTTTTTATATTTTCCCGTTTTACCACTAGAATCTGTCAACAAATAAAGAATGAAGTAGAATGCTTTTGGAGGAATTACTGCTACATTTCTTTTATCTTAAGATTATTTGTTCATATATTTAACTATTGATGGCTACTTCCGGTCACAACATTCTGGTTCGATAGGTAAATCGTTTACTATGTTGAAAGTATGAAGTATGTATATTTGTATTTATTAGTTTATTTTCTGTTCTTGTTGAGTAGTCGAATTAACTAATGAATAGATATATACATATTGCTATGTATGACTTGTCGCCACAAATATTTACTTCCTATAATTAAGTAAGCAACTACCATAAATAAATAAGTAAACCATGTAGCCCTTCTGGTAATTAAGCAAGCCACTGTCACCAGTGTCTGGGACATTGCCATGTATGACTCGTTACCACGAATATTTACTTCCTATAATTAAGTAAGCAATTACCATTAATAAATAAGTAAACCATGTGGCCCTTCTAGTAATTAAGGAAGCCACTGTCACCAGTGTCTGGGATATTGCTATGTATGACTCGTCACCACGAATATTTACTTCCTACAATTAAATAGGCAATTGCCATTGATAAATAACTAAACCATGTGGCCCTTCCAGTAATTAAGGAAGCCACTGTCACCATTGACTATTTTTGGAATGCCATTAAAAAGCCCTTTTTACCAAAATTATAAAGCCACCTCAAAATAAGAAATTTAGTTAGTTCTAGCTTAGAGTTCGACTTGTAAGTTAAGTGTAACTTTTAGTGCAATAAAGTTCTCTAATAAAGTTAGACTCTTTTCCTCGCAAATCTAATTAAGTGGTAATAAAGTATAATTATTATTAGATTCGCTTAAAGAAACTATTATAAAGTATTCACTAAGTGAATATCCAATATTCGTGAGTTCTTTGTGAGTTTCTTGTCAAAAATACTCTGCTTCCGGAGTCATCCCAAAGAGGAAGGAAGATCTACGACGGACATAAGTTTATTTTGCGAACCATAAACGAAGTTCCGACGTAACAATATATACCATCAGTTTGTCACTTTTCTACTGACAGCAATAAATATTCTAAATTTATTCCCATGTTGGTTCTCAATTTCGAATTGTCCTTTTCAATTGTTAATTAATTAGTATCTCCAATCATTGAGCGAGTAAATATCCAGATCTTTATCTCAATCTTAAATGGGTGGAGGAGATTTTTTTTGTTGGGAGTGGATTCATATAGGCACAATGAGTAAAATTGAAATTTGTACGGAGAGTGAAAAGGTGCAAATTTTATTCAATTGATCTTGCATTCACTTTGTACTAAATTGTTTACATTGTGGAGGGTAAAAATTCCATCGTCTCCCTCCTACCAATTAACGTTACTGATAAGAATTTTGTTTTCTCTGGAATATAGACAAAAGTGGGTTTTATCAGTTCATTTAATATCATAGAAAAAATATTTTTTTTAAGTTTTAGGTGACGTAGGAGGATAGGAACCTTTACACTTAATTAACACTCCACTGTCTGGCTTACATAATACACAGTAAATGAACGTTACTTTGACAAAAAGTTTTCCTTGGTTTATTCATTCAACGTTGCAATTTCCAACCCCTTCCCATCAAACCTGCACTTCTCTGCCCGTATCTAAAAGCTACGCTTAAATGTTCTTATGGGTCACCCCCTATACCCACCTCCACTCTCTGAACGACCATCTTATGTGTATGTTCATTTAACATAGGAAAGTTACTGTAGATTGCAGTGAAAACTTGTAGAAACTTATACTAAATACCCCATATACCTATATGAAGATGATAATTCAGTTCCGAAATTGGTAACTTTTCCGATAGGGACATGTTATAAAATTTACCTTTAAATAAATAAAGATTTTCAATGGTACATTAAAATACAGGGTGTTCCATTTAAAATAAGGAAGTTAGTGTCAAGTTCCGGTATAAGCGGAAGTACTACACAATTGAAAATATGTTAAAAATGTATATCACGTGTCGTAGTTACCTTATGATTTTTGATAAAATTGTCCCACCATCAATGTTTCAGAAATGGGCCGCTGACTTTAGGTCACCCTGTATCAAATACAAATACGTATGGAGGTAATTCGGTGCTCAGTAGGCATGATTCATTATACCATTTTATTTTCTTTTATCGTTCGTTGTCTATTTAATAATATCGTTATCACAGTTGTACACATCAATACAATTACACGATTGTATCGTATTATAGTCATTCTGTATGTAGATATTACGTTGGAAATTTTACTGATATCTATACAATTAATACATAAGAATATGTCCTTGTACGTATTATTACCAATCTATACATATATGTGTATATTGCAATATAACTGTCCAATTTCGGCAAAAAAACAGAAAGTATTGTAGTATATGTACTTTCCTGTTTAGCCTTAAAAAATATATTACATTTGTAAATTGTAGAATACCAAAGAAATTCACCTACATATATACACTACAAACTTTGCTAACAACTCCTTTAATGTTGATATTAAAAGTTTGTGGTGTATGGGGGGTCGGCTATTAGATATACCATTACGACATGTTTAACTATGTACTATGTATTTTTGTTGATATGCTGGATGTTTCCATACGACACCAGTGACTGTCATGCTAGGTCTTCTGTATTTGCATTTGCAATTCCAGTGATTTTTTTTTTTACAGGTGTTCCATTATATGACACACGGTACATTTTGTGTAGTAATGTACGTAGGTATACCTCCTTCGGCAAGTGGATTGTGTATTAATGGAATTGCTGGTAAGTATAATATGTAACAAAAGATAATATATAGGGATGGTTTATAAGCGCTTTCCTTTATTCATACATGTTATCCGCTTATTTCAGGCGACTATGGAAATCTCAGAGAATCAGTTATAGTATTTATCTAACGATCATGTCTACTTCAGCGAACATAACATCCGGTAAGTAGTCTGTATAATTATTGCATACTGTCGAATTATTGTTATTTTTGTAATAAGTCTGATGCACCTGTATAACCTATACAATTATTATTGTTTTTACTCTCAGATATCCCCTGGAAGGAAAGCAACAGGATTGGGCTCTGTAACTGATACTATATCACCTCCATTGATCCACTATTAATATTACAAAGCCTAATAGAATGCCCGCAAAATTCCAGGTATTTATCGGTAATTAGTCTATTTTGTAAAAGTTATTTATGCCGTATTAATAATTTGTTGCTTAATAAGTATTATTATAATATAGCAATTGTACGCTTGTGTAAAATACAAAAAAAAAACAGTATTTGAATACAAATCCTGAAGTAATTGCAAGACTGATAGTAATGCTGCAGTTTATTATCAAATCATTGACAATCTTATTTTTTGTACTGCTAGTACTAATAATTCCGCACAAATACGTTATATCCGTCCAAATTTTCAGTTGAGTTCGTATTTATTTCATGTACATATTCACAGTCTCCTTTATATATTTATTATATTTACTAGATCTGCTATTTAAAAAAAATCATAAAAATTTATGTATTTACATGCAAACTTCGTTTTTTATGTTGTATATCAATTTGACTGATACCACTAGGAAATCCAACTGTCTAATTAATATTTTCATGGTTCTTTTATTATTTTAAAGCCAAATTCGAAAACGAAGTTAGAATTCTACATGTTAATCACACTTGTAAATTATTTTGTAATACAAATACATACAAATAGTTTTTATATAGTATTTGTACTTATATTTTAAAAACTTCATTGAAATAATAATACAATATTTTTTGTATTTTATTTGATTTCCCCACTACGATTTCGTTTCTCTGAATATTCAAGAATAATTAAATTCAGCAGAAAATATTAAATTACATGTGAATTTTCCAATAAATTATTATTAGTAAAATAATAATACAGTTGTAATTTCTAGATGGAAAGTTATTAGTAAAGCATTTGTATTTGTATTTAAATACTTCTGATCAAGTATTTTTCACAGATAGGTATACATTTGCTTAAGAATAATTTTTTAATTAGCAAAGTCTTTAAACTTGCCTAAATATTACATATATAATTGGCATGAGAACATTTTCCAGGAGTATTTATATTTTCATTTAAATATATATTAAAATAAGCTATTTGTATTTGTTTCCGAATACTCTATAAAGGAAAAGTATTTGTATTTGTATTTAAATACTTATGTTATGAACAGTATTTTTGCAAGTCTGCTATTCATGCTTATAAAATATCCAAAATAAATATTACTTGCACAACGTTATTGTTGTTTTAGAACAGTTCGTTCGTCATTTAATTACTAAATAATATAAAAAGGCCATGAAAATTTAACGTGAGAATGTTGTTATCGATACTTCTTTATATTTATTAATTTGTTTTGCATCTGTTTTTAAATTTGTTGTTAACTTTGATGAAATGACTTAAGCTTTGGATAATTTGGTATTTCTGTTCAACAAGTACTTTTTCACTCCCATATAACTATTATAGAATCAGATTTTGTTGTTTATTCGGTATTGTAATTATTTATGTTTTATTGTAATAAAAATTTTAATGGATATTATTATCTTTTATTTTCTTAAAACACTTGAATGATTAGGTGAAAATTTGTCAAGTCACAAACTCTCTTCTTAAATTTTTAAGAAGATTGTTTGTTTCTTGGTAAATTTTCGCTTAATCAATTAATATCAAAAATATTAAAATATAAAAAAAAACCACTCGCATTAAAACAGGAACCTGCAATCTTTACTTTTCATCAATTAAGTGGGATGGCGTTAAAATCGCCGCAAAAGAAGTTTCACATCTACAATAGTATATATTAGTGATGTGCCGGATCGCTAAAAATGTATATCCGCGGATACGGATCTGAAAACGGATATTTGGCCTCAAGATCCGCGAATACGGATACGGATACGGATCTTTACTTTTTTAGAGTACGCGACGGTAAATATTGTAGGTACTTCGACCTTTTGAAAGAGACAAACTGTTATGAACCTTACTAAAAAAAAAAAAACTTTTGGGTATTTCATTCCCACCAATATTGGTGGGCGGGCTGTCCCCCCCCCCCGGCCTACTCTCTTGTGCAAAGTCGGGGGGGTAGGGCGAAAGGCCCTCTTCAGCCTCCTTGAGGAATCGTGAGAATGGGTGGGTGGTGGTGTAGGGGAGAAAGATGAGACGGACGAAATGAAGACAGAAGAGAAGTGAAAGATTATCTGTGGAATATTACTACCCCAGCATTTGCCTAAATGGTCCAAGGAAACCACAGAAAAACTTGGACCAGAGTACCTAGTCGGCCCCGGAATCGAACCGGTGACCTCCCGAATGCTAAGCAATGATCTATTATGAACCTTTTCAAGAGCTAACTTTTATAATAGATTGTCTCTTTGCAAAGATCGATGTGCAATATTTACCGCCGCGTATAGTTTAGTGTGACACTGGGCAGCACAGATAACGTTTGTGTTTGGTATATCAGTTAAGAAAATTTTCTACAAAACACCATCAAATCCAATAATGCAATATTAATGTCACAATAATTTTAAAACTAAAATAATCTGGTCGCGTCTAATCAATTTAAGACGACCATCTTCTTCGGCCGTCGCGTCGTGTGCGTTCTGTCCTTGGTGAACCATATAGCTGGCGGCATCCCTCTTAATATTTATTTTTTGCTTTATTTATTGCCGCCTTTGTCGGCAATAACCCGCCACGCACTCATCTATACACACAGTACTGCCTAAATCTATATTGATCGGCACAATATATATATTTCATCTACAAATTTAAAATTAATAAGGTAAAAAATCCGTAAATGATCCGCCAAAAACTAACGGGTACGGATACGGATACGGACCTCTCTTCTCCCTCGGATATCCGCGGATACGGATACGGATACGGATATCCGGCACATCACTAGTATATATATCTCTTATCTATGCAGATCTACTATAGTATATGTATCTCTTATCTATGGTTAGTATGGACCATCGGGTGTTCAGTATGTCATTTGGTGAAATAGTTGAGTGCCCACGTAATAGATGGCGATTTAAAGGTCGTAGAGTGGATTGCCTAATAAAGAATGCTGTTAAAGCTAGGTGTTTGAGGTTAATGGGGAAATCCGTACGAACGTAAATATAAGTGCAAGTGTGCCGGGAGCCGGCAAATATTATTTCGATTTAAAAACGTGAAAATATGTGAAAACCTTATACTCATTATCATTCGAAAAAAAAAAGGAAAGAATACATAAATGGAAAAGGTATGCAGACACAAATTAATACAAAGAAACAGTTCCTTGTCCAATACTTTCGGTAACTGTTTCCTTACTATACGATTGGTTTTATAAAAATATCACATAGAAAATAATTACAGTATATGTATTTATCAATAGAATAGGCAGGTCTCAAAATGGTTTGTTTTATATTTTCAGACGTATTGACCTTTAATTTATAAAACATTGCATATCACCAAAACAACTTTTACCTGAAGTAAAGGATAACGTAAAACGTGAAACACCAATTAATTATTTCTGTAGTTGTTACATTTGTACGTAAATTTGTAATTTCTATTAATTTTTTTATTTATAATCGTAAATTGTGTAACTTTATTTGTCCCATATAATAAATAATCTTAATTTAGTTTTTTATTTTAATTTTTGTTGTTACTCCCTAGCATTTTGTTACTAAAGTTATAATTTGACATGTTTTAACCCATATTCTTAAAGAAAACAAAAATTTTCTTTTTGTTAAAGGGTTATTACATGTTACATTATAACTTTTTCATATTAAAATATTACAAAAATAAAAAAAATACATTTTTATTATTCATTGCAAATAGTTGAGTGCCCACCTGGCAGACGGCGCAGAAACTCGAATGCTCGAGTGATCCATCTATAAACCTTCTCTAATCTATGGTATGGACCATGTATGGACCGAGCCAACCGAGCTACCGAGCCATGGATAACCGTCTGCTGCCTGACTATCGTGTAATTGAAAAAAATATGTAGTAATTTACAGCCTTATTCATAGTCAGTTAGTAGTGACTACTAGCAAGCTACTAAGAGCGTACCATAGACTAGGATAGATGCACGACTCTCGGTTTTTTTTTTGGATGACACAGCGCCATCCTTTGTTTGCCCCACATTAATAAGACGATACTTGGAATATATATAAATGGAAATGACAAAGAAAACTTTCAAAAATATTGCGCCATCTATAAATAAAACTATGAAGCATCATTTAAGGGGAGCATTTCAAAATTAAACCAAATTTTTAATTGTTTTATTGGAAATTGGAAAAAAGAACACATATAATATTAACAAATTTATTAAAATAGTATAAATGCAGTAATAAGTACAATTAGTACAATATACGAGTAAATAGCAAAACATCAAATTAAAATACTTAATAAATACTAAAAAAGTAATTATGTTATTATCAAATAAAACCCAATTTGAACGTTTTAACTTATGCAGTCATATAATTTTTTTTCAGAATATAATTTTAATTTGTTATAAAAAAATAGTTACCAAACGTTAAAACGTCAATAACATGTTATAAAAATAACAAAGTTCTGTAGGATTAAGTGTTGCGCCAAAAACAAAATTGGGCAACATGCGAAATAATACATAAATACAATAATAAATAAATTACCTATAATTGCTGCATTTAGCAGCAGCAAGATTAATGAGTGGATTCGCGTAAGGTTTCTGGATTTTTACCCCACCGTGGTGTAAACTGCCGGGCAATGTTGTTCTGTATGGGACAGAAAACACCCTTTCCACCCATACACGTTGCAAATGGGGTTGTTTGGGAAACTTGTACCTACAAGAATTACAATAAATAAATGTATTCTCTTGTATACTGAACATCATTTCATTGTTACCTTGGGGTAATTTCCCTACATCCTTCGACGCAGCATATTCTTGTGTATTTCCATTTTTTTATTATCTGTAATAATATCAACAGCAGATTAATAAACGATTACTACCTATTAATTTTACTAGTTTTGATTCGAAGAGCAAAGTTTCTAACAAGCACTATTTCAGAATATAATTACTTATTGTAAAGCATGATTGAAGTACTTAATACATTACTGACTTTCAGGACAGGTAAAACTAGTTCTCACAAGCACTTTTAACAAAATTTTTTACGATTAACAAATTGTAACGCCACAAACGTTTTAGCAACGTTTCCAACTTTCCAACTAATGGGGAATTTCTCTGCTGATTACAAATAACAACAACAACCGCCGTCGCGTAATCTGTTGTCGTTTCACTAAAAAGTATCAGTAATGTATGTCGGTAATACCGATTTTAGTAATTTAAAAAATATCTATAGTTCATGTGGGGCAAACTAAGGTGGCGCTGTCGCTCGACATTTCATAGCCTGAGTAGCGTGGTCGCGTGGTGGCCCGTGTTTAAGTGGAGTAAGTGGCAGTAAGTGGTACAAATACGATAAACATAACCTCGAGTGGTAGATCTTAAATTAATCTACGGCTTTTAAGAAGCGGGTTATTGGTACAAAATACAAAATTAAAAAGAATACCACAAGAATAAGATGGAAAATGGAAAGGATTTATAAAATTGAATTGAAAAATTAAAAATCAAACTGGTACATGTCGTGTTAATTTATTTCAGTGGGCAGTTATCCTTTAAAAATTTTTTCAATCGTTTTTTCTGAAATAATTACAAACTTTATTGAATTAACATCTTGTTTGTATATTTTAAAGTAAATTGCGTAATAATGATTCGTAAATGAAAAATAATTGAATTTATTAGTAATTTATTCAGGCTCAGAACATAAGTAAGTTTATTTATTTATTTGTCAGTAAATACATCCCACTGAGAGAAATAAATCCTGTTTGTAGACCGGACAAAATAAAGGTTGTTAATATTAGAAGCTGATTTCTTCCTTCGAGTACTTCATTGCATTTTATACAGCTCTGGGTTGTTTAAATTGTCCTTTATCGATTAGATATTGTTATATATTCTTCTTTGGGTATTTAGTCCTGGGCAGTTGATGATATATCCCATTGTTTGGATGGAGTTGGTGTTACAGTTTGTACATTGTGGGGTAGTTATTCATTAGGTATACATGTATTAAATATGTATAGCCAATTCTGAGTATTTTTTGTAATGTAACTTCTTAAATTGATAATTTTTTCGATATTAATTGTTATGGGAATGTTGAACGTAAATAACAGCTACACTACTACAAAAATACGTAAAAGAGAAAACACACCAAAAACTCTTCCATGCACTGTATTGAATAATAAGTTAACTTAAAAGTAAGGTTAGGCCGTTACACGTCAAAAATAGACGTTCAGTAGGTCATTTGTTACAATTTCGCGCCGTTGTCAAATCGTTTCGACGCAAACCATTCTACTAGCTAGTAGCGTACTAACTGACGTCTATGAATACGATGCAGATAGTAGCGTCTTAGTAGCTACTAGTTAGTAAACTACTTAGATCCTACTAAACCGTTGACTATGAATAAGGCTGATAATTTTCTATAGCACCAATTTATACTAGTTAACATAGATAAGAGATATATATACTACAGTAGATCTGAAAGTCAAAGTTTGCATCAATTAAGAGCGGGAGCGCCAGGGGTTCCAGAAAGTGAAAAATTGAACGAGGTGAACGACAGGAGATGGCGGTAAGGGTTTTATGAAAATTAAAAATTTAACAAGGGGAACGATGGGTTGCATAAGTAAAGAAGCATTTCGTTATAAAACAGATTAACAATTAGATAAGCTTTAATTGGTACATTGGTAGGTAATGAAACTATAATACTATAATTTACCTACATGCTATCGTGAGGGAAGGGAAACCCCAAAATATATATATGCATGTTTCGGCGCCGGCGAATGCCGGAGTGTCGGTAAATAGATTTATATTTAAAATTTATTAAAAGGATCACACAAATTATTGTTTCGGTTGATGAATAAAAATTATTAAAATATGTGAAAAAGTGAAATCAAGTGTCAATAAAAAGAAGAAAGGCAGAGGAAAAAGAAATTGAAAAGGTATAAATAAATAAACGGTACATTTTAAAATATTTCAATAATAGTAGCAGAAAGGTTATTTCGAAAACAATGTAAATAAGAAGTAGCTACTGTGGGTACGTAAATACGTGTATTTACAATGAATACCTACAAAATACTTCACCGAATTTGAAAATCAAATAACAGTAATTTCAAAGATTTGATTTGATATACATACTTTCAATTTCATTAGTTTTGATTGGGTTTGTGTAAAATCGTTAAAAATATTGGTAAAGGTACTAGGTACCGTGACACACAAATAGATACCTTATAATAATTTGAGTATTGTTAATACAATGATAAAGTTATTCTCTTTTTGGTTTCTTATTACAATTATTATCTTTTCATATTTTCCCGTTTTACCACTAAAATCTGTCAACAAATAAAGAATGAAGTAGAATGCTTTTGGAGGAATTACTGCTTCCTTTTTTTTTGTCTTAAGATTATTTGTTCATATATTCAACTATTGATAGCTATCCCCATGTTGGTTCTCACTTTCAAATTTTCCTTTTCAATTGTTAATTAATTAGCATCTCCAATCATTGAGCGAGTAAATGTCCAGATCTTTATCTCAATCTTAAATGGGTGGAGTAGTTTTTTTAGTTGGGAGTGGATTCATATAGGCACAAGGAGTAAAATTGAAATTTGAAGTGCGGAGAGTGAAAAGGTGGAAATTTTATTCAATTGAACTTGCATTCACTTTGTACTAAATTGTTTACATTGTGGAGGGTAAAATTGCATCGTCTCCCTCCTACCAATTACCAATTAACGTTACTGATAAAGGTTTTGTTTTCCCTGGAATATAGACAAAAGGGGGTTTATCAGATCATTTACATATATCAAAACGTAGACATAAACTAAACTTAAACACAATTGAAGTTAACAAAAACAATACAGGCTCTTTCTTAGTTAATAATAAACAAAAATCTGAGAAAACCGATAAAAGTGGCATATACCAATTGGAATGTAAAAACTGTGATGCTATTTATATCAGTAAATACTTACGCTAGAGCTATAAAAAGTCGAATTAATGAACACATTTACAGGATCTACACTATAAAAAATGGGAAACAATCGACAGGTTTCTCAGAACATTCATTAAAGAATGATCACGATCTAGATGTAAACAATGTAAAAGTGCTGCATAAAAAAAAATATTTTAAAGTTTAAAGGAAATTTAGAAATAAAAAAAAGGCAGTACAACAATAAATTACTAGTTAATAACCAAATGGAACTTTACTCGATTTCAGTATTACTATTCGTTAATGACCGCCAGGTCGAAACAATTATCAGAGTGATAATAAATAAATAGTTGAAACTTTCAAATACTCTTCTCTATTTTATTCATTCCTATTTGGTTTTGACTTGTATTATTTAAAATAATAACTAACTTTCAAAAGATATACCTGTAATGTATTTATTATTGTAATAAAAATGCAATCCAACAGGACTAGGAGAGTCTGTATACAGAATAATTGTTTCATTAATATTTTTTTTAATATAGGTACCTAGTGAAAACACAACTTAATACAGTTACAGTTTCAGTAATTGATTTACTGCATTGGCGGTGGAACAGGTAAAACACCCCCAACCATTGAAGGTGGTGGAATAGGATTGAACATAGGTGGTCTTGGAGGTGGTGGAACAGGTAACATAGGTGGAGGAGGTACAGCACCAAGAATATTTGATCCTCTAGCAATTATAGTCCCCGGTTTTTTTGTTTCATTTTTAAATGCAAATTGTAGAAAAAATTGCTTAGTATCTTTATTCCAATGAGTCCAGAATTTGTTATCAGTTTTTTCTACTTCACGACTTGGAACTTTAAAAGCAATTGTTTCATATGGCTCTGCAGCAAAAAGTAAATATTGCCACTTACGGTCGGGTGGCTCAATCTTTTGTTCATAAGCTGACATAAAACGATGTCTTGGCAAAACATTATCAGCTATTTCAGGATAATCAATTTGAAAAAGTAAACTTTGTTGTCCTGTTTCTGGATCTCTTTGTTTTGTTACACGATAACCAGGTCGACCTATTTTAATAAATTTTTTAGGTTCTACTCTAGGCTTCTCAGGTGCTAACTGTGATGGTGCATCTTTTGCTTCCTTTGCTGCCCTTCTTGCTAGATTTGCTTGATGCTTTTTGCCTTGAGTATGAGCTAAATAACTGCCCTCATTATTGTGAAGTGTTAAACATAGTTTACATTCATATGATCCAAGGTGGTTTTTCATAAAATATGGATCCTTTTGTAAATCAATAGTCTCCAAAGCCAATTGGCGAAGACGTTCCCGTCTATCTCTATTAGTTTCGGACCAAGATGCAACTCCTCCACCTCCTGTTTTACCCCCTGGGCGGTTTTGAAAATCCATGTTTCCTTTAGAATAAAAACCACTTCACTAACAAATATCCATAAATACGATTCAACGTTTCACTTAAGCACAATCAAATTACAATTAGGAAAGTCAAATAAGTGCATGCTATCAATATCAATCAACCGTAGCTATCCGTAGCTATCTATGTGCTAACCATCTAGGGTGCTAACTTCACATTCTTCACCATTTCTTCTCATTTAATTTCGATGATATAATGTTACATCGAAAATTCATATAACATATATTATTCTTGATTGTTAAGTTAAATCAGACCCATTATGACCCATTATTATTGTCTATTAATTAGGAAAAAGTAGATAAACATAGTAGATAAAGTTGTTTACGCATGGAAGAAGGAAAGAAAAAGAAAAATAACCCATTATCAAAACCTCAAATTGTGCCATAAAAGTAAATTGTGTACAAAATTTGTTGAGTCAAGCTGAGTCAGCTAAAACGACGAGAAACAACGAAGTCAAAAGGTTGTGAACATGGCCGGTAGTGATTTTAGTTTAAGCGGTTTCTTATCAAATGCATTTTATGAAATAATAGGAAGTCCATTAAATATCGGACTTGTTTCGTTAATAGCTTTTCTCGTCTACAAAATATTTAAAAATAAAACAAATGAGTTAAATGTACCTCCGGTAGAACCACAACTTCCTAAACTTAAACGACGAGATTTTACTATAGAAGAGCTGAAAAGGTTTGATGGTACCCAAGAATCCGGACGTGTTTTAATTGCAGTGCTTGGAAATGTTTATGACGTTACTAGAGGAAAACGATTTTATGGACCAGGTATGTAATGCTGGACAGTCAATATTATGTAAATATTATTGTTCTTACTAATTAAATGTAGGAGGGCCATATGCAGCATTTGCTGGTCGTGATGCATCAAGAGGCCTTGCAACTTTTTCAGTGACTTGTAAAACAGATGAGTATGATGATTTAAGTGATTTGGGAGCAATGGAAATGGATTCCGTAAAGGAATGGGAGGCACAGTTTAGGGGTATGTTTTATTTTGGAAAGTCATTATTTTTTTATCATGCTTTATAAATGGGGTATTATCATGATATAACATTGACTATTATGCACTTGTAATAACTGTCTTGGAAAATTACGGCTAGTCATGACATTTAAAATGTCAGTTTGTTATCAACATTTTCAATTGAATTGATGCAATCTAAGCAAATGTCAGTTTCTTTAATAACTGGAGAAGTAAATAATATTCATTAATAAGGCTGGTTGTAGATAAGTTGAGAGATTAATTAGAAAAACATGAATATGCAGGGGCAATGGAAATGCAAAGAAACTGCTGAAATAACTTGATCAATAAATATTCTTATTTTTATTTTAAAACGGTTCAGTTTTATAGTACTTAGGTTTAATTTAGAAGCATGTTTTTTTTTTTTATTATATATACATAAACTCCCGAGATTAAAAAGGCCACTAAAATATTAAAAAAGAACTCCCCCCCTGGGACACAAATTGCAATTGAACTAAATATTTCTTGTGGATGCACAAATTATTAGACCCACGTCCCTGTAAATAAAAGGAAGAACAAACCTTTTTAATTAAAATGATCAAAAGTAGAGAAATTCAGTTATTACTTATGTGGAAATAATTTGATAATGCATATAACATTAAGTACTTCAGGAAATATATCTTCTGCAAAAAGATAGTTTCTCATAAAAACTTTTAAATGAGGTACCAAAATTAAGATTCATACGTTTTTGATAATGCATATAAATATGTTGTTTCTTTAGAAAAATACGATTTTGTGGGTCGTCTTTTGAAACCTGGAGAAGAACCTAGAAGTTATTCAGACGAAGAAGACGAAGAGGAAACACAAGGGGAAGGAGGAGGCGATAAAGTAAAAAATCAATAATTACTGTAAATATAAGAATTTAAAATAACTGTGTAATATAATAACTAAGGCTGCTTATACCTATAATTTTAAATAAGTCAAGATATTGTATCTCAAAAATACTTTTTTAAAATATTATCTATAAAAATAGATTTCATCCTAAAATGCATTTATCAGAATTAGTATAATATTTAAAATATAAATAAGTTGTCTTAAGAAGCATTTGAATGAGCCTAAAACAAAAATTAAAATTGCTTTTCTTTTAAAAATTGATGATTTACGACGTAAAAATGTTTACCTTGAACTTTAACGGATCTTATTATTCACTTGCTTATTACTCTTATTTGTACTTAAAGGTAATGGTTTGATGTAACAGCTTAAGGTATAGATAGATATATATATATATATTTCAATAAAATCCATTTATTAGGTCTCATCAGTAACAGTGTTTAGTTCAATAAAATAAAGTAGTTTAATAATTCCTGTACGTATGCATATTATTTTAACTTATGTATGTTTAGTACGCAACAATCATATGGTAAATGGGTTGTAGTATTTTATTTTAAATAATATTTTTCCGCAATAATTGAAATTGTGAATAGAGAAAAAAGCAGTTCAAGGTTACTCTTTATCACAGTGAGTAGCTATTATAGAGATTGTTGCGATATCGTAATAGCTATAGAGCCTACAATGTTTGGATAAAAACTTTTACAAGTAAAAATAGCAAAAGAAACGTAAATTATTTTCAAGTTCGAATTTTCATCCTAAAGAGGTAACTGCAAATGAAAAACAAAATTCATGTTGTTATCTCGAAACGTTAAATATTAGCTGAGAACTTGGGTGGTACTGCATTTTTTGCTTGAATAATTGTATATTCTGGAAAATTAAATAGAAAAAAGTATCTAATTAAACCAGGTTATAAGTATTATGGTATACGTTAATAATAAAATCGGTTGCTACAGTTACAGTGGTCGAAAAGTGAAACGTCAGGATGGGCGTTGCTAGAGCTGTGAGCGCTATGCGGAACGCACCCCACATGTTGCACTCGTAATCAGGCTAAATAGGCGCAATTACATGATCTAACGGTTTGAATCTGGCCAACGGAAACGCACTTTAGGCGCACTTTTGCGCGGTTAGAAACATTAAAAACAATTAGGTTAAATGGTAAAGCTACAGGGAGAAAATGAACCACAAATAACATACTCTACGTAAAATAGTTGCAATAATAATTTTAGTAAAATTGCAAAAATTAAAAAACGAATACGAGATGGAAGCTGTCCATTTGGTATTAGCTGGTGAGGAGATTTTTGTTTTTCAAATTTATTATCCCAATATTTGGAAATTAATAACATTACTTTCACGGTCCTTTAATTTTATTTGTTGACTACAGATTCGTTACAATTAACTGTTGGGAATAGGAACCGCTATTTAAAATTCTTTTATTGGATTTAAATGAAGACAAACCTGCTCATAATAATTATTGATAATTAAGTAAATTAAAGAATAAAACTTCACACTGTCATTTTTGAAAATTAATATTGATAAAATATTTAGGTAAATCGGTAAAAATTAAATGAAGTGAAATTTTTATTGGTACCTGGATTTTTCTACTCGGAATGGGTAGTATTGACATTACAACTGAATACAATGGTTAAAATATGAATATCACTAATATATAAAAAGTGAAATAGTGCATTTAAAGATGTGGATTTATGTTGGATTGTTGTATTTTAAAGATAATAGCATATTGTTTGATTTGTTAAAATAGTTGAATATTTACTATCTAGGAACATATTTTTAATAAGAGGGCCAAATATTCACAATTTGAGTAAAAAATTATACCTACGAATAAATTTACTGAAATCCTTCTGTTAAGTAGTATGGGCAAATTCATACGATGAATTCTTAATTAAAATTAAAACAAACACAGAACTTCTAAAATATCCTCATTATTCTAAAACTGCTGGTGCATATATCAGTAAATTCATGAAATACATTTTATTTTATTTTATGAAACATTAATGCCTCCAGAACTCAACTTCATTACTTTAGATAGTTTCTTAAACCATATCAGAGTCTTATTGTGAATTACTATTAATTAAATTTATTTAGGAGGGTACGAGGAAGTTATAAAGCGAAGGAAAAGATATTGGGATTCGTTGTTTCAAAAATTTGCATCTGTAACAACTGGAGAGGACTATTTAATAAGTGATATAATAAATAAATCAAACAATAAATACAATGCTGTTTTTGAGGAGAGGATAAAGAACAGTCAAGTTAAAAAGAAAAAAGGTATAATAATAATTAAAATTAGGTATTATATAGAGATCCATTTTTTATTATTGTATTAAGAGTATATAAATTTCCAAAAATTTTCCAAAACAAACTGAAAATAAGTACATACCACAATGTACTAGGAAAATTATTGAAATAATATGGTTCTTTAGATAAGTACAGCTTCAGATCCAAAAATACTTCGCAAGGCCAAATAAGACAAATTGTTAATTATTCCTCATATAAAAAAAATAAACCTGATGAAACATACGAAGCAAGAAATAGTAAAACATATAGAAAACATATTTTAAGCGAAGGAATTAATAAACATGTAAAAATTGTATATGAAATTCTTCTAAAAAGCGATAATAAAAACCTCGATTTTTATACATTTTTATGGGTAAAAAGTATTATTGAAGAGGATTCCAATGGAGCTGTTGAAGAATTATTAAAAGATAAAAATTTTACCAGAAGTAAAATAATGACCCTTGTCAAAGTGCTTCCTAAAGAAGATGTTTTAAAGTACTTTAGATTTTACCTACAATATATTCGATTACAGCAGTATGCGTAAGTATATTAAAATTGTGATTAATTACTGTAAATCACTCAAATCTTAGATGTAAAACAAAAATAAAAAAATATTATAAAGATAAAGTACCTTAATTTGAATTTAACTTTCTTTTAACAGTTACAACAATAACATCGACTTTCCCACGTTTTTATGGGTAAAAAATACAATAGAAGAACATTCCGGTAGAGATATTGAAGAATCGTTAAAAGATAAAGGATTCACTAGAAATAAAATAATAACACTTGCAAATGTGCTTCCTCAAGATGATGTTTTAAAGTACTTTAGATTTTACATGCATTATTTTAGATTACATCAGTAGAGGTATGTACTATATTAATTTATGTTTATTTGATGATTTCTGGGTATACTTATATAATCAATTAAATATTCTGCACCACTGAATTTTCTTCTGTTCATCTTTAATTACAGATAAAAGATTTGATCTATATGTTTTTAGTGCAGATTGCGGGAAAGATGAAAAACTGCGCCGCCGTTATTTATAAGACTTTTCATCTACTTTCAATGACAAAAATAAAATCATTTAACACCTAGTCATCAATTCGTTTAGAAAAGTATGGATGAATGCACTTACCTTGTAAATCAACGAAAAATATAAAGAATATATTAGTTTCTTTGTATAGTCCAAAGCTAAAAATTGAATCCTGTTTTTTTATAAAGTTTTAAATTAAGTTAGTAACGAAGTTTTTTTATGGACCAACGATTTTAAATCTACTAAGTACAAAATACCCAGGAAATGAAGCATGATTTAGATTGTGTTGGTTGATATTGGAATTTATTAAGTACTGTTATAGAGGAGACAAAAGGCTAAGAGATGATCTTTTAGGAAAATCCCATATTTTACTTATGTAAATTATACATTCGTACTTGACGGTCAGAAAGTACTACTTTACGCCGGGGCGCAAAGGCGCAAATTCTACTTTCTGGCCGCACGCACGTAAAATAATATACGCACCGTAGGGGCTTCGCCTCGGGTGTAACATGAGATCTGGAGCATTCTTTACTTTTCCTCCGAGGTGCCTAATTCTTTAAAAAACAAAACTATTTTTTTATTAAAACATGAAACTAAAGGGTAGTAAAAGAATAATTAAACTAGGGAGAGAAAAATGTACATTATAACACATTCATATGGGTAGCGAAATAATAGCTACCTCAGCAAATGTTAGTTCGAGTGTTTGTTTAGTGTACCAGCTAAACAACCAGAACAGTTATTTCCCGTATCGCCAATCTTCAAATTATATTTCCCTAACTTTATTTTATTATAACCCTTGAAATTTACAATTTGTCAACTCTTGTTCATACTGATGTAAAAAAAATTAATATCGTAAAAATTTTATTTGACGCTATCTATTTTCGCTTAATTTCTTAGACCTACATTTATCAGTGTATTTAACATACAAATATATATTTTATAAACAAAAATTAAAGCACTTACAATTTAGATAATAAATGGATTTAGACAGGTACAAAATGTGTGCTGGATATTCACATCCACTAAAAATAAATTAGGCAATTATTAGTTGGTTTCTTGGGCGTATTTACAATTATAGAATTGATGTACAATATTATTTATAATTGCTTTAATTTTAGACAAAAAAAAATAGGTATATAAATCTATTATATACTCATATGAATATGCAACAAACCTAAATTTTGATATCTTTTTTTTAACAATTACTTAAATTAGGAAGTAGTGCCTCAGTTTTCGCATATAAAAAATATATATTAAATACACTGAAAAATATGAAAAAATAGGTAAAGTAAATGAAATCTTTGAGCTATTAGTTTTTGATGCATTCTTTTTATATTATTTACCTCTATGAGGGCTAGATTATTTATGATACGATTAATTTTGTTTGCTCTCGTTTAAAATAAGTATAGTAAAAGGCCTTTCAAATGGTGAATAATTTGACTTGACTACCCGTTTTGAGGTCGAAGTGACATGAATGAAAACATTGATTCTAGATGGGTAACACCGCCGGCAGTCATTTAGGGGTACTCTAGAGAGACGTTTTTTTATAAAAAAAATTAGTATCAGTAGTAATTACATGCATTATTCTGTACTGTATTTTACAATAAAAATGTATAAAAATAATGTTTATAATTTTTGCAATTTTACAAAAGTAAGTACATAAATGGTATATTGGGGGGTAAACACATAAATAGCATAAAATTGGAGAAAAAATGCTCTGAATACATTTTTTTTAAATATATATACTTTTATTTTCCATTGTAATTCAACTTTTAATGTTTATTTTGTTGCAAAAGTTAATCAAATATTAGAACAGATAACTATTAATTTAATACAGGTATTGACTCAATCAAATTACATATTAAATTCTTTAATATTTTCCTTTATGAATAGTAAAACTTGAAAAAGAAGTATTTAACCTTATAACTATATTAAAAAAAAAAAAAGAAACAGAAAGAGTGTTAAAATCTTTAATGTTGCATAATTCTAGGTTTTCATGTAATTCGACAACATGTAATAAAATAGTAATGACCCTTGCATCAAACTTCATATTGTTCAATTTTCATTTCTGTTCATTGGTGGTTCAAATTCTTACTTCTAGAAAGTAATCTAATATTGGTTTAAATTTTACCTCTTTTATTTCCAATTGGAGGTTTATTTAACTGAAATGGAGAATGTGTTGTTGTTGAAAAGCTAATGTTGGGTAATCCGAATGGTGAACTGCTAATAAAAGAATCCTGCACTGGGTTGACCATATTAACGCCTTCAAAAACATTTATAAACATTTCTAATAAGTTATTGTACGATTTTTAATGAATTTAAAGATTTAAATCAATACTTTTAAAGTATTTTAAATTAAGAAAAACAAACAACATGAAGATAGAATATTTTTCTGGTCACCATTTCCTTGCAACTGCCACATTGGTAGAATCGCGAAATTCAACTTATTAGTTCCTAACACCACCCCATATGCAGTTCTTTAATTAGTTTTAGTAACTTTGACATCTAAAGTTTCATTTTTAATTGCTAATACTGCATACACGACTAAACCAATAATGCCTAATTTTATTGGATCAAAGGCACTATCTAATGTCTCAAAAAATTACAACAATGATCAGCAACAATTACCTGATGCCGATAATCATGAAATTTCTCCAACTCATTCTCCATCAAAGGATAAACCTATTACAACAAGAGCGAGAAACGAAGTGTCCCAACAACGTGAAACTAAGGGATTTTTCTCCAATGGAGAATAATGTCGATTTTATCCAATCGATACATGAGGAACTGATAAATGAAAAAGTTTTTTATAGACTCAACTCTCTCAATAAATTCATTAAAAACAACGATGAAAATATTGTGTTAATTAATATTAGGAGCTTAAATGCAAATTTTTGTAATCTGAATGTTTTTATCGAGAGTGTTGAGGTTAAACCTTGCGTAATAGTTTGTACCGAAACTAGAGTTTTGATTCACTTCAAAGCTTTTAGTATTGACGGCTATAATTTTTTTTATAACAATAGCAATATTAACATTACTGATGGTGTTGTACTGTGCATTAAAAATGATATTGCAGAAAAAACTGAAACTATAAAAGTTGATCGTCTCTCTATACTTCGACCTAAAATTAGGCTTTATACCAATAAAAAATTAACTATTTCGGCAATATATAGAGCGCATGATCTCTTTAAAATATATAATCAACTATGGAATTTTGCTTGGGGTGGCTGTACTTCTTCACATGAATTTATGTTACAAAAATTACAATCGAAATTACTTAAAATTATTTTCAATAATCAGTTTTTAACTTTCAAAAAACTACTTAACTTGGATCAACTTTTTGCATAAGAGTCTCTTACTTATCATTACAATGAGTTAAAAAATTAGTTTAGTAACTCCAACAGTGTTACTAGAAATAAAAAATTATTACTACCGCAGATAGGTAAAACTGTAGGTAGCAGAGACAGTTTAATTAAAGCCATACATCTTTACAATAATCTTCCAAATAATCTTAAAACATTAAGTTGCTCTAATTCTCGTAAATTTAAATTTAAAAAAATGGTTAATATCTGAAAATATCACTTAAGAACTTTTTAGTTATTAATTGTAACAAATCAATAAATTTTATGTTTTCTATTATGGTGAAATTACATTTATTCTTGGAGGATGGGGTATATATATATATATATATATATATATTAGTATGTTAGTTTAGTTATGTGATATACCCAAACCCACGCTCACATATTTTTATATCTCTGTAGGGCTTACAGGTTTCTTATACTTTTGTAGGGATACTCTGTAAACTTTTGGTACATAAATAAAATAAATAAATATCATAGTGGTGACAACTAAAAATCGAGATTACAATTTTCCAGGTGTGGCAATTACAACAAAATGATGACTTTGTTCTATTTGTATAGCTTAACTGCAGTTAGCTATGCTATAGGTTCAATTTCACAATTGAATATCAACATTCGTAGGCCCACTGTTAAAAGTACATTTATGTATGGCATTTACTATTAAACTTGTATTCAAGAAATCTGTACCGTATAAAACACAATAAATCATTTTATACTACATTTTATCATACCTGGATTAACAACTTGGGAAATCAAATAAGCCTGAGTTTTTCCAACTATATTAAACGGTGTCGGTCCTGCAGGAATAAGTGGAACGGTGTGTATACTATTGTGTTTACTTTCGTTCTCTTGGTTGATTTTAGAATTGTGATCAAATATATTTGTTGGATCATTCAATACAGTTCTTCTTAAGTTCAAGAATTTTTCTTTTTGAGTCTCTATTTGATTATGGAGAGTTTGAAATTGTCCTGCTAATGCTACAAATGTTTCATAAAGTCTTTTCATGCCCAGTGAGATATCTGTGAAAGTAACATTTCATATAAGAGACCAATAAAAATTGAAAAATGAATACCAAGATACCTTCTGATGTAATATTGCTTAAGTTTTGCGAATTTTTTGTCCATTTATCTATGGCCTCCAGTTGTATTTTTAATGTATGCATTTCCTTTTCAAAATTGTCTGTTAAGTCCATGAAAAACTGCATAGGAGTTGTATTATCATATTGTAGTCCTGGTGGAGTATCTTGAGTTCTTTGAGCCATTTCAATATACTGTAATCCTCTAGCAACATCATATTTAAGTTTTTCTGTTATGCCTCTGTATTTATGAAGTTCATATTCAATATCATTCAAAGTATTAATTAAAATATCAATATCTTCTTCCACTTTTTTATATTCTTTAGCAGAACATCTTGATATATCCGAGCTGTAGCCCTTTTCATTTTTTACAAATATTTTATAGGATTCAACTGTGTGAAGAATTTCATTAGGAAGTATTTGATCTTTTGGTGGTATATCTTTTTGAGTGGTTATTGATGTGGTGGTTTTCACATCAGATGAAATTCCACCCAAACCAATATTAGAAGGCAAGTTTGATGCTGATGTTGCTGCTGTAGAATTGACAGGAAATTGTAATGCATTTGTGCTACCTAAAAGGGTTTATTATTTATGGAAAGATTTGATTGTCTAATATTTTTAATTTAGCAGCTCAGACACTAAAACATTCAACATTCAAAAAATGATTAGCTTAATTGGTCCAATGACTAGCATCTGCACTCAAAAAAATAATGGTTGAAACCTTGTTATGTTATCATTTAATTGCTTAAGCCTCCACTTTAAAAATTTAGACAATGCAAGGTTTTATCTGACATACAAGATTAAGAGTTTTTGGAATACCATTTTAATGGTATCAGCAGTAGGATATTTGTAAAACATGTTGAATAATTAAGAAAAACACAGAGGTAGTTCTACACTTTATTTAGAAACTTCAAACAATATTGTTTCAACCTTTCGGTTTTTTGAAGATAATAAAGTGTAAAACTACCTCTGTGTTTTTTAATTATATTTGGAATAATCCTAGTCTTGAATTGCAGAATAAAAATTCATGTGCAGGCAGATAAAAAGATAATTTTTAAAATTACAAAAGGTTGTAGATGCAGAAAGGATTCCTGAAGTTGTGTTAGTATTAAGTGTAAAACCTGTAGTAACTCCCAAACTAGCCGTAGATGTAGTTGTTATCCCAATAGTAGGCTTCCCAGTTGTGGCAACTGTATTTGCAGGTAAGGATATAAATGATTGTGTCAAACCACCACTAGTTGTGGTTCCTCCAGATGTGGTTGCTAGATTTTCAAATTAAAAAAATTACACCTTTATTTATCAAATGATACTGATAAAGTCCTGTTACCTTAACTTCAATTGAAATAAGTAAAATAATTCTTTTAATTTGAATAATTTATAGATTTTAATTAAAATATTTGTACATAAAAAAATATGAATATGAAAAGATACATTATAAGGGTACCTGCAGTAGTTTTCAATGCTGAAGTTAAATTTATAGAGGGTGTACTGGTTCCTAACAAGAAACCTGTCTGTCCTGAACTAAACTGCAAAGGCACATTTGATAGTGGGGTAGAAGACGAAGTCCCTGTCTGTATATTTGAGTTATTTCCAAATTGTAATGGAGTAGTTGTATTTGTACCAAATCCAATTCCGTTTTGTTGAATACTAGATGTAACAAGGGCAGGCCTATTAAAACATTTTTTAAACTGGAATCCTAATAAAACAAATATGGTTTTTGACTTACTTTAATCCAAAACTAAAATTTTTAGACATGGTAATTTAGTTTAAATTAAATAACTCTTAATTAGTCTAAAAATTAAGGGTATCACGTTACAAAATTTCGTATATTTCGTAAGAAGTAATAGGTTCAAAATGGGTGACCTTGAACAGCGTCTACCATGTTCTAAGTGGGTGCAATAGACGGTTAAAGAACTCGGGAATTTAAATTTGATTTAAAGGTGAAATCAATAAGAATGTGTTTAGTCTTACAAATGGAGTAAGAGAATTTTGCAAAATGTAAAAAGTTGTAAATACATTGTCATAACATGAAAATATGTATTAAACAAATAAGTTTTGGAGAAAAAAGAAAAGCTCATATAGAAATTTATATTTACATAAAAAATAAGACTACCTCAATGCTTTCAATCTGGAAGTCTTGGACCATAGAACATATATATTCTACGGTCTAAGTAAATAAGGTTATAAAACAGACGTTTAACCATAGAAATACGCTTAACAATGTAAACAACAATCAGCTGTGCTATAGGACGCCATGTTCCTAGTGGGTACAACTCGCGCATGACCGTACAGCTCAAAATGTGCCCTTGTCCCTACTGGTTAGAGGTATACTGCAGTGTATGGGATGTGAGACTAGTCTGCCCCCTGTAGCAAATGTCAAAAAGTAGTCATTTTAAATAGCTTCGGTAGCTAAAACATTAGTAGCAACCAATAATCCGAAAATTGCCATTTACAAGTAATATCAACAGATAGCGCATTTGTGCATATCGTCCTTATCTGGTTGTAATTAGTATTTCCCCATATCATTTACAGACGCTCAAAGTAAAATATTTATGTTGTACAATGTGAAAATGTGAATTAAGAAATGATTAGCATACTTAAAGTTTTTAAAATGTGTAATAAATTCTCCGTAGTGTCTATTTAATGTGCAAGTGTTAAAAACGTTAAGAACGTTAAAACTATTGTAAGAAGAATAAACGAACATTGTGCATTCGTCGGTTCGCTGATAAAGCTAAAAGTGGTGTGTTCCCGTTTTTTTTTAATAATAATATGCATTACATACTTACAGTTGAAATACTGTTAAAATATTTTTAGATTATACCAAGCAAGAGTAGCTGGCCTATCTAGTCAACTTTCACCTCTGTGATGAAAAGTAATATGTCTCAAAAAAGTATTATATCTTGATAAAAGAAAAAAATAGGTTTTACCCTGATTAGGTATTATTTATATTTTAGTATTTTATAGTTAGTATAGGGTCATCAGTTTATTCTTTCATCTTTATGTTTGAATAATTTTCAATTTTGTTTGTATTTTCCTTTGTTCTTTTTTTCAAATTGTAATAATTTTAAGTATTCCTATTTTAGTTATAATAAAAAACATACTTTACTTTTGGTTTTTTTTAACAAAAAATAAAGAAAACGAAACAACCCTATGAGTTGCTACAAATTTCAAATTGATTGTTAGATGGCACCAAAAGAAGGTCAATATCCTATAATTTAGTAGCACATAGTAGCTTCCCGTATGAGCTTTTTGACATTTGATACAGTGGGCAGCACAATCGTTCAAAATTTAAAGCTCCCGATCTCTTTTGTCTATGGGTATACTGTGCTAAAATTCACCAAGAGCATAGACATCAGGGTATGGGATATGGTATGGGATGTCGACGACAACGCCATCGTAGCATCTATCTCAACTAAAACGCCTTTGATATTGATTTGGCATTTACTTGGTGAAAATTGTACATACTGAAGAAAGTAAAAGGCACAAAAACTTTTCACAAATATATTTAAGAGATACACAACTATAGTTTCGCTATGATATAGCTTTATCAAGTGTTATTGGTATTGTACAAGTTCATTATACAGATTATTTGCTTATATCTAATTCTATTGCTAGGGGAGGGGGTTGGTATTTGAACAAATTTAAGAGAGGTGAATTACTTAAATCTATTTGATCATTTAATAATAAATCCGGATTATAATTTTTTATTTTATTAATTTCTATTGACTCTAGTATGTTTAATTTAAAACTTTTTCCTAAAGTGTGTAAAATTTTAAAATCTTTATTAAATAGGTGATTTTCTGTCAATAGGTGGTTAGCATAATTGGAGTTTTGTTTTTTATTAATGTAACTTTTAAGATGCTCAGAGATTCTAGTATTAAAAGATCTACCTGTTTGTCCGATATAACATTTGTCACACGACCCACAAGTTAATTTGTAGATGCCTGATTGTTTAGCTTTTTCGCATTTATCTTTATTGTTTTTAATAATTTTTCCTAATTTGTTATTTGTTCTGTACGTTATATTAGTGATATTTTCTTTTTTTTAATTTGGAAGTTATTTTTAACGTTAAATTGCCTATGAATGGTAGGATGTGATAAAATTTGGGTTTTTCTCTAGAACTGAATTGAGGGCTATTTTGTATAATTTTTTATTTATTAACTTGTCTATTAAATCTAATTTATAACCGTTGTTTAATGCTATTTCTTTTATGATTTTTACTTCTTTTTCAAAGTTATTTTTTGATAGCGGGATTTTTGTTAATCTGTGTATCATTGAGTGAAATGCTGATAATTTGTGTTGTATTGGATGAACTGAATTTGCGTATCCGTGTGTGTAGGTTTATGGTAAATGCTAAATTCATGTTTGGATATATTTCTTGTAATTGTTAGATCTAAGAAGTTTAAACTACCTGCTATTTCTTCTTCTAGAGTAAATGTGATATTTGGATGTAGGTCGTTTATGAAATTCTGGAAATTTTGTAATTGCCTTTGCATACCTCTAAAACAAGTTAGTATGTCGTCTACATATCTAAACCAGTATTGAAAATGATTGTTAAATAAAGGATTTTTGGTGATAATATTTTCTAAGTTGCCCATGAATATCTCGGCTAATAATGGGCTTAGGGGATTTCCCATAATTAAGCCTTCAGAGCTATTGTAAATGTTATTATTAAATTGAAAATAATTTTGTTCTGTACATAATTGTAAACTACTAATAATGTCTGAGATAATAATAGGGTTGACTTGATTTTTTAAAAGTAAATTTTGAACTAATTTGATAACTTCTTTTGGAGGTACACTAGGGAATAGATTCTTAACATCGAAAGAAATTAATTTTGAATGTTCTGGGATGTTTATATTTTCTAATTTATTGACTAGTTCATAGGAATTTTTAATACCGCATTTTGGTTTGAATTTTGTGTAATAAAGTATTTTATCTATCAAGTGTTTCGAAATTTTTACTGAAGGAGTTGATAAAAAGGAAACTACCGGGCGGATAGGATGGTTATTTTTATTTGAAAATTTTGGAATAATTTTGAATTATTACTTAAAATAGGAAGTATCCATATAGATCGAAAGAGGATAAAAAAAGGAATCGATTGAAAAAATAAAAAATAGTAGGTGCCATTTGAAAAAACGAGGTAATTCGTGTTTGAAGTTTTTCAATTTTAGAATTTTATTTTGAACGCCCTGTATAAATTATTTAATTCAATTTTGTCAAGATGTAAGCACTAATATTCAGCTATTACTAGTAAAAATTTCAACATTCTAAGTCGTATTTTGTGGAAGTTATGATGTTTTATAATTTCGGTTGCGGTAGCGATTTTTTTTCTATAAATTAAATTAACTCAGAAACCGATCGTCATAGGTGTACAAGTTGGTTATCAAACTTACCTTAGAATTACACGTTTTATTCGAATCCAGGGTGAAAAATATACCATTCCATTTAAAATAACAAAGTTGGTATCGACTTCCGGTATAACCGGATGTAAATCGAACTTGAAAATATTTTTAAAAGAAGCGACATAAACAATAACCAAATGAGCCCAAGTTTCAGAATTGAATTCCTTCTACTAATTCATATACTTCTAATAGCCCATTAACTTGAAAAACCCTGTATATACTATATAGTATATATATCTCTTATCTATGACTGATACTTTATAGTGAAACGACAACAGATCACGCGACGGCGGTTGTTGTAATTTGTTATCAGCAGAGAAATTCCCCATTAGTTGGAAACATTGCTAAAACGTTTGTGGCGTTACAATTTTTTAATCGTAAAAAATTTTGTTAAAAGTGCTTGTGAGAACTAGTTTTACCTGTCCTGAAAGTAAGTAATGTATTAAGTACGTCAATCATGCTTTACAATAAGTAATTATATCCTGAAATAGTGCTTGTTAGAAACTTTGCTCTTCGAATCAAAACTAGTTAAATTAATAGGTAGTAATCGTTTATTAATCTGCTGTTGATATTATTACAGATAATAAAAAAATGGAAATAAGGTGAACCGGGGTAAGTGTAAATTCGGGGTAAGTGGAACCCATCAAGCATTATGGAGATGCAGTGTACATTACACTGCTGATCTCTACTGGTTGGCATTTAGTATATCTCTGAGAAGTGTCCCAAGCGGCAAAAACAGATTTCGTTGGCATTCGGCTTATGTGTGCGTCATAGAACAGTTAAGTGACAGTTGAACTCGTAGTCTGACCAAGCTTATATTGTTTGTATATTATTCGTATAGTGCGATATTGAACAACAGTAACAGATTTTGGAAGACAACTTTTTGCATGGGTATTAATTTAGGTATGTGTAACTGATTTAACGCATGACTCTATATTATAACAGTAAAATCTGTGTAGGTTCCACTTGCCCCAAAATTGTGGTTACTGAGGTAAGTGGACCCCACTAGGTTCCACATACCCCTGAAACTTATAAAGCGTCATTTTAGATTGAGAGATGGTGCGAACATATAAAAGAAAAAAGCCGGACCCTTTATGGTCCAAAGAAGATTTAACTAAAGCTGTAGAGTCAGTTAGAAATGGAAGACTTACGTTATATAGCTTCTAAATTATATAACATACCAAAGGCTACTCTCTTTAAACACGTCAAAGGTTTAAGGGGTACTAAGAGCAGCACATGGGGTAGACCAACTGCCCTTTCTGCTGCAGTAGAGACGCAAATTGCCGACTCCCTTAAAGATATGGACAAATGGGGCTTCGGGCTTTCCAAAAAAGAGGCTTTAGAAGCGATTGGTCGATATGTTAATGACAATAACATAAAAACCCCTTTTAAGGAATGGGTACCGGGTGAAGATTTCTTTACTGGATTTGCAAAAAGACATAAGTTGAGTTTAAAAACACCACAGGGTGTCCAAGCAACTCGCAAGAAGAGTATTGACCCATTTATAATTTCTAACTACTTCAGTATGCTGAAGCAAGTAACAAGTGACGTTGCTCCTCAACAGATTTGGAATATTGATGAGACCAGCTTTTGTCTCGATCCCAAGAGAGTCAAAACTGTTGGTCAGAAAGGTGTTGCCTCTCATCGAGTAGTTTGTGGCCCGGGCAAAGAAAACATTTCTGTCCTAATGGGGGCAAATGCAGTTGGTGAAAAACTTCCGCCTTTGATTATTTTCAAAGGCAAAAATATATGGGACTCGTGGATGGCACCAAATGGAGAAGGGTATCCTCAAATTACGTATGCTGCCATCAAGCACGGATGGATGGAAGCAGAAACGTTTCGCAATTATTTCACTCGAAGTTTTTTAAAACACATTCCTTTTGATGAACGGCCAGCAGTTTTAATTTATGACGGCCACACCTCACATGTTGGTCTAGAACTTGTTGAAAAGGCAAGGGAACATGACATTAGGATTTTAAAGCTACCCCCGCATTCCAGTCACATCCTACAGCCCCTTGACCTCAGCGTATTTCGACCATTAAAATTGATGTGGGATGAGGAGGTTATTAAGTGGCAGTGTAAAAATTATGGAATAAAGCTACCGAAATCTGCTTTTGCATCCATCTTGTCAAAGATCTGGCAAAATCTAAATCCAACCATTATTCAGAATGGATTCAAAAAGGCCGGAATCTTTCCTTTCAATGAGACTGTTGTCTCACAAGATCAATTTGAGCCGCAGGCATTAAAAAGATGGCTTCTTCACAAGTCACAGGAAACACCTACATTGCATAGTTCACTTGAACAAGCTTCAACTTCTAAAACTGCAGACGACATGCCATCATGTTCTCATACAGAAAGGCATGCGTTCCAAGCTTCACATGTCACACAGGTTCCAGAGTCACCCTTAGCATTACCCTCAGAGGACCCCTCTACATTTTCAGACAAGCAGAACACAACATTTGAAGAAGTGCTCCTCGAACATGTCAAACAAATGTCTTATTTGAAAATTGGAAAGAAACGGGTTTGTACTGGATCCGAAATTATAACATCAGATGAAGCGATTCAAAAACTGAAAGAAACGAAGAACGAACGATTGCAACAAAGCCAAACGATGAGAAATCCGAAAAAAAAGACGTACATGTGACAATACGAAGAAAAGACTCATTCAAAAGAAAATACTGGAGGAGAGTTCGAACGAAGAGAATGAGGTACCAGACGAAAGCTCTAGCAACTCTGAAATAGAAGATGAACTGGAAGCTGCAGAACAGGAAAATGCTTTTTTACAGACCGTAAACAAAGATGTATCGCAACTATGCATTAATGACTGGGTTATTGTTAAGTTTTCTACAAAGAAGACAATTAAATTATATGTCGCTCAAATAACGGAAGCGGACCCATGCATTGAAGCTAAATTCGCAAGGAGAGTCAACTCCTCCTCTACATTTACCTGGCCCACAATCGAAGATAAAAGTATTATTAGACCAGAAGAGATTTTTCAGTTTTTGCCGTCACCGGTAATAGATAAAAGAGGAAGAATTACTTTTAATCTAACATTTGAAGGTTACCATTTATCCTAGTGCTTATAACAAAATATGTTACATTAGCTTTTTAATGTTTGCAACGTCTATTTGTCTAAGTTTTATTAAAACGTGGTTTCTTTGAAAACTTCTCGTTTATTTCCACTTGCCCCAAAACGTTTCTAGCTGATTTTTAGGCAAAACCAGTGTTTAGGTTCCACTTCCCCCAATGTCAGGGGCAAGTGGAACCTACAGCTTTTCATTTGGGAAAGGTTAATTTTAAGGGTCAACCTTTATAATGTAAGCTTCATATTCTGGTTACAGTTCTGTCATAACCTTATAGCTCACCACGTACAACCTTGTTCCAATCTACACCCCTGGGTATTAATAATTTATATTTTAATTGTAGCTCTCATTTTTTTGGGTTCCACTTACCCTGGTTCACCTTACACAAGATATGCTGCGTCGAAGGATGTAGGGAAATTACCCCAAGGTAACAATGAAATGATGTTCAGTATACAAGAGAATACATTTATTTGTTGTAATTCTTGTAGGTACAAGTTTCCCAAACAACCTCATTTGCAACGTGTATGGGTGGAAAGGGTGTTTTCTGTCCCACACAGAACAACATTGCCCGGCAGTTTACACCACTGTGGGTTGAAAATCCAGAAGCCCTACGCGGATCCACTCATTAATCTTGCTGCTGCTAAATGCAGCAATTATAGGTAATTTATTTATTTATTAGTTATATTTATCCTTATTATTGTATTTATGTATTATTTCGCATGCTGCCCAATTTTTTGTTTGGCCCAACACTTTATCGTACAGAACTTTGTTATTTTTATAACATGTTATTGACGTTTTAACGTTTGGCTCCTATTTTTATAACAAATTGAAATTATATTCATTCTGAACAAAAAATCTATGACTAAATACGTTAAAACGTTCAAACTGGGTTTTATTTATAAAAATAAAATTTTTAAAAATTTGGTTAAATTTTGAAATGCGCGCCTTAAATGATGCTTCATAGTTTCATGTATAGATGGCGCAAAATTTTTGAAAGTTTTCTTTGTCATTTCCATTTATATATATTCCAAGTATCGTCTTATTAATGTGGGGCAAACAAAGGATGGCGCTGAGTGTCATAAAAAAAAAACCGAGAGTCGTGCATCTATCCTAGTCTATGCATAGATAAGAGATATATATACTATAGTAGATGTGAAAGTCACGGTTTTCATCACTTAGGAGCGGGGGCGCCAGGGGTTCTAGAAAGTAAAAATCGAACGAGGTGAACGACAAGAGATGGCGCCAAGGGGTTTGAGAAATTTAAAAATTTAATAAGGAGAACGATGGGTTGCATAAGTAAAGAGTCTTTCGTTTTAAAGGTGAAAATTTGTCAAGTCACACACTCTCTTCTTAACTTTTTAAGAAGATGTGAGACTAGTCTGCCCCCTGCAGCAAATGTCAAAAAGTAGTCATTTTAAATAGCTTCGGAAGCTAAAACATTAGTAGCAACCAATAATCCAAAAAGTGCCATTTGCAAGTAATATCAAGAGATAGCGCATTTGTGCATATCGTCCTATATCGTCCTTATCTGGTTGTAATTAGTATTTCCCCATATAATTTATAGACGCTCAAAGCAAAATATTTATGTTGTACAATGTGAAAATGTGAATTAAGAAATTATTAGCATACTTAAAGTTTTTAAAATGTGTAATATATTCTCCGTAGTGTCTATTTAATGTGCAAGTGTTAAAAACATATAAGAACGTTAAAAATCTTGTAAGAATAATAAACGAACATTGTGCATTCGTCGGTTCGCTGATAAAGCTAAAAGTGGTGTGTTTCCGTTTTTTGTAAATAATAATATGCATTACATACTTACAGTTGAAATACTGTTAAAATATTTTTAGATTATACCAAGCAAGAGTAGCTGGCCTATCTAGTCAACTTTCACCTCTGTGATGAAAAGTAATATGTCTCAAAAAAGTATTATATCTTGATAAAAGAAAAAAATAGGTTTTACCCTGATTAGGTATTATTTATATTTTAGTATTTTATAGTTAGTATAGGCTCATCAGTTTATTCTTTCATCTTTATGTTTGAATAATTTTCAATTTTGTTTGTATTTTCCTTTCTCCTTTGTTTCAAATTGTAATAATTTTAAGTATTCCTATTTTAATTATAATAAAAAAACATACTTTACTTTTGTTTTTTTTTTAACAAAAAATAAAGAAAACGAAACAACCCTATGCGTTGCTACAAATTTCAAATTTTCTGCCATATTTTAATGTTCTATTGATTGTTAGATGGCACCAAAAGAAGGACAATGTCCTATAATTTAGTAGCTGCGTCCCGTATGAGCTTTTTGACATTTACTACAGTGGGCAGCACAATCGTTCAAAATTGAAAGCTCCCGATCTATTTTGTCTATGGTAATGATAATAGACAACCAGGGTATGGGATGTCGACGACATCGCCATCGTAGCATCTGTCTTCCCAACTAAATCGCCTTTGTTTATTACCTCTAAATTACTGACAGTAGAGAAAATTTGGTTGTGATGATGACTAAAAATTGTCGTTCATTGTCATTGCGTATAAATACACATAGGGTGCGCACCGGCGTGCACGTAAAAATGCACGTAAAATTAGGGATTTCCATCCTATGTGCATCAACTTGTTCATGAATTTGTTGTCGTATGATCGATCAATCGTTGTACAGTATTGTGTTATAAATTTTTCGTTTTTGTTTGTTGACTTTTTTTGATCAAATGTGAATTACCTGAAAAGTTGTGTTTTCGCTTGAAAGAGTATAAGGGGCATAAATTATTCCATCCCTCAAGTAAGTTTACTGCCTTAATTCAAAACATCACTACTCATACTCAGGCGTTGCGAATGTTAGACTTAGAGGTATATAGTAGTGATGTCAATATTGTAATGATTCGTTACTCAATACTCGTTACTTGGTAGTAATCGTAGTAATCGACTACTACTTTGGGAAAGTAATCGTTACCGATTACTTTTAGTTATACCGCGTCCCATCGGTACTCTCGGTACTGTTCAGTACTTTAGTCGTAGGAGTCGTAAGACGAAGTAATCGAGGTAATCGATATGCCATGCCAGTTCGATTACCAATATTATTTTGTGCAGGATACGGGAATATAAAAAATGTACCATCTACCTGTTATATTCAATATCCATATTATGTACCTAAGTACATACCTAGGTATATATGATTTATGGGTGGAAATGAAACAGAACGAAGACTATCTATGACGAAGACAAGCTCGTGCTTAAAGGACTACTTCCACCATTCATCCTGTTATTATATTATTATAAACATGCAGCATCGTGTCGTCGTTTGCGTCAACATACGATAATATAAATATCTGTATTTATAGTTACGTATAATTTAGGTACTAGGTACAATGTTAAAAAATGGCTTGTTGAATTCTATTGATTTATAAAGAGAGCTGCACTTTTGCTATTGTTATTGTTATTATTATAAAACTCTAAATTTCTATAGAACTATTTATTTTTTATTTAGGAATAAAAGATAATACATATATAAGGGAATAACATAATTATACATATACATATTACCGATTATTTATTGGTAATCGCCGTTACTGAGTATCGTACCTAGGTAATAGTACATTACGCAACTAGTGCGTGGGGAACGCGATTTACGCACGAGTGGTAGTTCGCGGCCCGATATAAATGTAGTTGCTAAGCAACGATGCCTCGCGGACTACGATATTAATCATAGATTAGAGAAGGTTTATAGATGGATCACTCGAGCATTCGAGTTTCAGCGCCGTCTGCCAGGTGGGCACTCAACTATTTGCAATGAATAATAAAAATGTATTTTTTTTATTTTTGTAATATTTTAATTTGAAAAAGTTATAATGTAACATGTAATAACCCTTTAACAAAAAGAAAATTTTTGTTTTCTTTAAAAATATGGGTTAAAACATGTCAAATTATGTAAGACATTATTTTTTTTTAACACTCGGTAGTATATACTTTTCTATAAGAGAATTATTAAATAGATGAATAATTTCTCCTTAAGCAACCTGGCACAAAAAGACATCTACTCAGCTATCAAACTACGATAAACATCGGTCACACTTACGATAGGCAGGTAAAGAAAGAATTTTAACTTATAAGTTAGTATTCAATTAACTGGAAAACAAATAAGTTGAGTTTTTGGTTTGTGTTCTGTGTTGCTACACAAATAATAATTTGGTGAGTTTTTCTCACAGAGTAATCTTAATGTATAATTTTAGTTAAAAGTTTTATTCCTTTATCAAATGTTATCAAAATGCAAAATGATTTCATTCGTTTAATTACCATAAATAACTATGATTGTAATATTGATTCAATTTGTATTTCTTTACGATTATCTTGAACGCTGTCGTGAGTTTCTGCCCTTCAGTGTTCGTTTATTTATTTATGGCTAAACTAGCTAGCATTTTGTACTGTTGTGAGATTCTGCCCTTCAGTACTGTAAATATTTGCGACGGGGTATTTTGTGAGATTCTGCCCTTAATGCCCATTGCACGTTCGAAATATTTAATGGAAATGGTTGGAGCAGACACTTCGTGAGATTCTGCCCTTAGTGTTATTGCACGCTCAACATTACCGTGGTTGTTATATGAGATTTGCCTGATATTATTTTTAATGATAATCATAAAGAAAGAATAATTGCGATATTGATTGAAGAACAATATTTAAAAGAAGAACTACTATAATTTATGATCATTATTTTATTTTTGTTTTGTTAATACAATTTGTAAATAATTACTTTCAATTAGTTTGATAATTTTGCTATATCAGTCTTTTAGCATTTTGGTTGCTCAGATCAGCTTATTTTAATTTCAGATAAGGTCACGTGTCACCTCGTACTCGTATCTACCTCGATGTTTGGACTGCCTTATAAATATTTAAGCATTAAGTAATTTAAAGTATTTTTTTTTATAATTATGTTTAATGTTAAAAAAAAATATATCTGAATAAATTTTGGCTCTTCGAATAATTTTTCTTACAATTATAACTTCAGTAACAAAATGCGAGGGAGTAACAACAAAAATAAAAATAAAAAACCACATTAAGATTATTTATTATATGGCACAAATAAAGTTATACAATTTACGATTATAAATAAGAAAATTAATAGAAATTACAAATTTACATACAAATGTAACAACTACAGAAATAATTAATTGGCGTTTCACGTTTTACGTTATCCGTTACTTCAGGTTAAAGTTGTTTTGGTGATATGAAATGTTTTATAAATTAAAGGTCAATACGTCTGAAAATATAAAACAAACCATTTTGAGACCTGCCTATTCTATTGATAAATAAACTGTAATTATTTTCTATGTGATATTTTTATAAAACCAATCGTATAGTAAGGAAACGCTTACCGAAAGTATTAGGCAAGGAACTGTTTCTTTGTATTAATTTGTGTCTGCATACCTTTTCCATTTGTGTATTCTTTCCTTTTTTTTCGAATGATAATGAGTATCAGGTTTTCACATATTTTCACGTTTTTAAATCGAAATAATATTTGCCGGCACCCGGCACACTTGCACTTATATTTACATTCGTACGGATTTCCCCATTAGCCTTAAACACCTAGCTTTAATAGCATTATTTATTAGGCAGCCCACTCTACGGCCTTTAAATCGCCATCTATTACGTGGGCACTCAACTATTTCACAAAATGACATACTGACATCGATATAAACTAAGCTCTTATAGAATATATATAAGAGCTTAGTTTATATCGATGCATACTGAACACCCGATGAATAACCCTAAATGGGCCTTAATTAACGTTCCTGTACCATCTGGCCACTAGATCAGCCTAGATGCCATCTGGTGACTGATTTTTGAATTTTCACTGATTTAAATCGGTAATACTATAGAATCGCGGCTTCTACTAAAAATGGAAAATATTGATTTTCTTTCTGCAAAATGGCTTTAGTTTAGTCTGAATATCAATAAAATGTGGGGGGAAAGTGATATTTTTAACGGTTTATTAATAAAAACGGCAAAAAACTACTAAAAAGGGTGACTCAAAACTTACGTGATTTTGGTTAAAATTCGACGTTGTCTCGTGTAAAGTTTGTGTGCACATTGTAAAACATTATGATTACGAAGTTAACAAAGTGTTCGGAAGGTGTAAATCGGTGAATAAACACGAAAAAAGGTGGATTTTTTGGATTTTCAACATAAACAAATTTGGAGGTTAGCTACTCTGTGGTTACTGGAATCAAGACCCGAGACAATCCGAAAGTGGCCGAACCGCAGCGATGCCCGTTGCTAAATATATATAGGGTGTCCCACGACTAATTCATGTTTGGTAAAATTTCGGTTTATTTCTCGTATCGAGCTATTAAGGTGCATGCAGGTTTTTGCTTAGGTTAGGTTATAGTATGAAGTGTTCGCTATGATTAAAACGTTTAAAGTGTTATATACCACCGAAAATTGCTATGCACCACCAAGGGGTGTTTTGCTTAGGTTATGGTATGAAGTGATCGCTATGATTAAAATGTTTGAAGTGCTATGCACCACCGAAAAGTGCTATGCACCACCAAGGGGTGTTTTGCTTAGGTTTCGGTAAGGAATGGTTATTGCTCTGATTAAAATGTTTGAAGTGCTATGCACCACCGCAAAGTGCTATGCACCACCGAAGGGGTTTTGCTTAGGTTACGGTAAGAGGTGGTTGCTCTGATTAAAATGTTTGAAGTCCTATGCACCACCGAAAAGTGCTATGCACCACCAAGAGGTTTTTGCCCGAAAAATGCCGAACCGCAGCGGTGGCTATTGCTAAATATATACATGGCCGCTATGATTATAATGTTTGCTATATGCGCTTTTCGATGGTGCATAGCACTTCAAACATTTTAATCAGAGCAATAACCAATCCTTACCGAAACCTAAGCAAAACACCCTTGGTGGTGCGTATGCGTAGCACTTTTCAGTGGTGCATAGCACTTTTCGGTGGTGCATAGAACTTCAAAGATTTTAATCAGAGCAACCACTTCATACCGTAACCTAAACAAAAAACCCCTTGGTGGTGCATAGCACTTCAAACATTTTAATCAGAGCAACCACTTCATACCATAACCTAAGCAAAAACCCTGCATGCACCTTAATAGCTCGATACATTAATTATTCGTGGGACACCCTATATATATTCAGCAACGGTCATCGCTGCGGTTCGGCCACTTTCGGATCGTCTCGGGTCTTGATTCCAGTAACCATAGAGTAGCTAACCTCCAAATTTGTTTATGTTGAAAATCCAAAAAATCCACCTTTTTTCGTGTTTATTCACCGAATTGCACCTTCCGAACACTTTGTTAACTTCCTATCCATAATGTTTTACAATGTGCACACAAATTTTACACCAGACAACGTAGAATTTTTACTAAAATCGCGTAAGTTTTTAGTCGCCTTTTTAGTAGTTTTTTGCCGTTTTTATCAATAAACCATTTAAAATATTACTTTCCCCCCACATTTTATTGATATTTAGACTAAACTAAAGCCATTTTACAGAAAGAAAATCATCTTCTACTCTTACTTCCTTTAAATTTAGTGCCAAAAAAACGTTCTCACTGTAATTTTCGGAGGACCGGCGATTCTATAGTTTTACCCTTAAATCCTATTGTCGCCGCATGCGTGATCCTGTTCTGGTTGTATAATTATGGGATGTGGAATGGAACTGGATGGGAGGATGCCTATGATGATCTTATAGATAAGAAGCTCCATTTCTTAATTTGACATAAGCGCCATCTCACCAACTGTCCCACCAAGCTACATTGAAGAGTGAGAGAGAAGATGGAAAATTCTACATAGAAAACTACCATATCGGCTATGGCGGGAATTTTAAAAGCGTGAAGCATGTAGGGTTTTTGTTATCATAATTTATTATTATAAAAATAAAGAAAATCACAAAAGTACATATATTTAATTAAGGGTATAATTACAGTAACGTAATAAATAGTGCGAATACAATAATACAAATACAGTTACAATTTTATATAAAATAACTGTTGCATAATTCTTTTTTAAAAATATAAAAAAATTAGCAAATTTTAAATAACAGGACATAAAAAATTGTTGATTTCTATAAAATCCAGTAGCTTCTGTATAACAGCAGTTTGATGAAGGAGATCTGGTAACACTCGCAACGCCTGAGTAGTGATGTTTCTAATCAAGGCAGTAAACTTACTTGAGGGATGGAATAATTTATGTCCCTTATACTCTTTCAGGTAATTCACACTTTATCGAAAAAAGTCAAGAAACAAAAACGAAAAACATAACACAAAACTGTACAACGATTGATCGATCATACGATAACAACTTCGTAAACAAATTGATGCACATAATGGGAAATCCCAAACGTTACGTGCATTTTTACGTGCACACTGGTGCGCACCCTATGTGTATTTATACCCAACGACAATTAACTACAATTTTTAATCGTCATCACAACCAAATTTTCTCTACTGTCAGTAATTTAGAGGTAATAAACAAAGGCGATTTAGTTGGTGGGACAGATGCTACAATGGTGTTACCGTCGACATCCCATACTGGGAGGCTGGGACACACTACTAGGGCCATTAGCATAGGCTCTACGTGGTCCTTTAAAGTGGCACTCGCAACGTCCATTTTGGTGCTCCACTTGACGACCGCTGTCATTCTAGCGTGCTAAGTGCTAAAAACCGTTCAGTAACCCTAGACAAATTCAGTAACACATAGTAATTCGTAGTAATAAAGAGTGATAGATAGATAGATAGATAGATAGATAGATAGATAGTTTATTGTTTTTCAGAACATTGTCTATAACAATTTGCCGAACTAATTTGGGCATATTTGTAATTTTCAGTTACATGTGGTAGGTACATAACTTAAAACTGATTCTAATAGTACAAGATCCCACTGCAAAATCCTGCAGGTATCTGTTTTTTTGATAAAACTAATTTTAAATGAATGTTAAGACAGTATACAATCGATTAGGAATAGGTTGTCTATCAAAAATTAGCCGCAATTACCTGCAATTAATTTTAGTATAATTGATTCGCTAATGTAACATGCAGCTATATGTTTTTTTAATAAAATTTACGACATTTGAAAGAAAATAATGTCACGAATTGAAAAACAAATGCTTGCCAGCTCTCAGTCAGCCGCATCGTTAGGGTTGCCAGGTGTAAACAGGTACATTAGTGTTAATGATTTGCACTCACCTGTTTTTTTAAAAAATCTTAATACAAAATTAAAGTTTTATTTATACTTATTACGAAAATCCATGGTTGCCATTTGGAAAATGGCCGCAAACAGAGGTTGCCATGATTTCAATACACGATTCTCACTCCAGGTAAGTGGAAGCGCAAGAGAGAAGATGCACGCATTGTTATGTGCTGTAAACAAGAGTATAATGTAGTGTAGATGTAGTTCTAGTCTTTTTTTACTTATTATTATCGAAACATACTGTTACGTAATTTACAATTTCACGTATTTTTCTCTCAACACTTTTTATTAAATTAACTCTATAACACAACAACGATTCAATATCTATTTCGATAACAACAACTCTATAACTATTTCGCTTGTCAATCGCTTTTCTTCTCTTCTCGCTTATATCTGTCGCTCTCTTCTATAAAAATACTGTCAAACTGTCCAACGCTGTTCCTTATATAGTCTTATGGACGTTTCTAGGCAACTCTCGAAACGTCCAGCAACTCTCGGACTTTCTGGAACGCGTCATAGATTACTTCCACACAATTTTCGCAGTCGGCGCTTGTCAACGTCAGAATGACACATCTGTCACACTGCCCCCCCTCTAGCGCTGATCGTCCCGATCAGTTTTTTCCACTGTGTATGGAGCCAACCGGTCGAGGTGTACAACTTTCATCTTCAATTTGGGGCCTCGTTGTATCCTGTAGACGACATCGTTTATCCGGGTAATCACGTTGTACGGGCCCTCCCAATTCCGTTGTAATTTAGGGCACCTTCCTTTCTTGCGAACTGGGTTATAGAGCCATACACGATCGCCCTCCCTGAATCCAGTGGAATTCGCTCGCTGATCGTAGCGGGTCTTCATCCGGTCACTTTCAAATTTTATTCTTGTTCTGACGGCTTTATGGATGGTGTTAAGCCGCTCGCGTAGTTTAGACACATAATCGTCCGTGGACAGCGAAAAATCTTCAGGCCGACCAAACATTAGATCAGCAGGTAGTCTCAGTTCTTTCCCGAATAGCACGCAGGAAGGTGTCTGTCCGGTGGTCTCGTGTGTGGATGTCCTATAGGCCAGAAGGAATAAGGGAATGTGGCGATCCCAGTCGGTCTGATGATCGTTCACGAACATTCTCAGGTTGTTTTCTATAGTCGCATTAAATCGCTCTACCATGCCATCAGACCGAGGATGCAGCGGAGTCGTTCTAGTTTTCCTTCTTCCCATCAATTCACATACTCGTTAGAATATTTCTGATTCAAAATTTCGGCCCTGGTCAGTGTGAATCTCCATAGGAACTCCATATCGGCTGATCCAGTTGTTTATTATTGCCTCCGCCACGGTGGCGGTGGTTGCATCCTGGTTGGAGATTGCATAGGCTTCCGGCCAGTTGCTGAAGTAATCCATCACCACGAGGATGTAGCGGTTGCCATCTTCAGTTCGGGGAAAGGGACCAGCGATATCCATGGCTATTCTTTCGAATGGCGCTCCGACGTTATACTGGTGCATCTTTCCTGTGTCCTGGTTCTCGGGCCTTTGTTAGAAGCACATACTTCGCATTTTCTGCACTAGTCTTCCACATCCAATCTAGCGTTCACCCAGTAATACCGTTCACGTATTTTCTCTAATGTCTTCTTCACTCCAAAATGTCCACCTCCAGTCCCAGCATGCAGCTCTTTTATTACTTCTTTCGTCTTCTTCTTGGGCAACACAACTTGTAATCGCTTCTTGGTCCCGTCCGGACTTTCCCAGATTCTTTTAAGGACTCCATTCTCGAGCTTTAGGGAATCCCATTGAGCCCAATAACTTTCGTCGTAGTACTCAGGGGGCTTACATCCGCCCACGTTGGTCGAGATTCTCCTGCCTCCTTCCATTTCATGATGGGTCCAAGATCATCATCGGTTCGCTGTTCCTCAATCAACACTGTATCTTCCCAATTCTCTTGTTTCTTCACGGTGGTATGTAGGCATGGAACTTGTTCTAATCCTTCTTTTCGTTCCACAGAAGAACAATGTTTGCAATTCCGTGGGCATGGTCGTCTTGATAAGGCGTCGGCATTACCATGGTGTTTTCCTGGCCGATGTTCAATTTTGAAATTGTACTCTTGTAAACGCTGTAACCATCTGGCCACCTGTCCTTCAGGATTTCTGAATTGCAGCAACCATTTAAGAGAAGAGTGGTCAGTTCTCAGCAGGAATTCACGCCCAAATAGATATTTGTGGAAATGTTCTATAGTTTTTACCGCGGCCAATAGTTCTCGGCGGGTCACACAATAGTTTTTCTCGGGCATTGACAGTGTCTTGCTAAAATATGCGATTACTCTTTCTTTTCCGTCTTGAACTTGAGAAAGAACTCCTCCAATACCCACATTGCTCGCATCGGTGTCGACTATGAATGGTTTTCCAAATTCGGCGTAAGTCAAAATCGGGGTGTTAGACAACTTTTTTTTAAGAACTTGAAAAGCTTCTTGACAGGTGTTCGTCCAATCAAAAGGCACTCCATTCTCGGTATGTCTGTGCAAGGGGCGAGCCACATCCGCAAATCCCTTCACGAATCTTCTATAGTACGAACATAATCCTAAGAAACTCCTCAGTTCATGCTGGTTCGTTGGTTGCGGCCATTTACGAACTGCCTCGGTCTTGTCAGGATCTGTACCAACGCCTTTATTTGATATGACATGGCCTAGATATTTCACTTCAGTTCTAAACAACGCACACTTTTTGGGATTTAATTTTAGTTTTGCTGCTATGAATTTCTGAAGTACTCTGCTTAGATTGGCGAGATGGTCTTCAAACGTTCGCCCAAACACAATGACGTCATCCAAATAGACCAAGCAGATTTCCCAATTCAGTCCTTGTAAAATGGTCTCCATTAATCTTTCAAAAGTAGCTGGTGCGTTGCATAGGCCGAAGGTCATTACATTGAATTGCCAGAGACCGTTCCCAGTAGTAAACGCAGTCTTTTCTTTGTCCTCAGGATGCACTTCGACTTGCCAATATCCGCTCTTTAGGTCCAGCGTCGAGAACCATTTAATTTCGCTCGACAGACAATCTAACGTGTCGTCGATTCGTGGCAAAGGGTAGCTGTCTTTATGTGTTACTTAATTCAATCGTCGATAATCAACACAGAATCTCGTTGATCCGTCCTTCTTACGTACTAAAACGATAGGGGAAGTCCATGGACTTTTCGATGGTTCTATTATCCCTTTTTCGCGCATGCCTTTGATTAATGAATCGACTTCTTCTCGTTTGGCCCATGGTACTCGTCTGGGTGGTTGTTTAATAGGTCTTGCATTTCCTGTGTTGATTCGGTGGTAAGCTAAATTGGTTCTTCCATAATCTGTGTCGTCAATCGCAAAGACGTTCTGATACGTTCTAATTAGATGTTCTAGTTTTCGAGTTTCATCTTCAGTAAGATGTTCAGTTGCCTTGTTGATTAATTCTTGTAATGCTTCTGGCAGCTTCTTGTTTTCTTCCCTCTGTTCTCTAATTTGGTCCAAATGATTGATGGTCGTAACTGGTTCTAATGTCCCTATTGGTGTTCCTTTGGTAAGTTTTTGTTTAGAGCCTTTCAGATTGGCAACTCTGACTGGAATCGTGGTCGAGCCAGTTTGTACCACAGTTCTTCCGACAAGGATGGCCTTATGCCTCAATTCTTCGTTGTCTTGCTCTATGACTCCAGTAATTTCATAAGGGACATTGTCCTCTATTGTAATTCGGGCAACAGCTTCGGAGTGTCCAGGTAAAACTTGGTCTTCAGCAACGATGACCCGTAGTGTTCGCTGATCAGTCCCATTTCTTTGTGGTGGCAGTTCTTGATCTCCTATTCGTAAACATTTTGTGCCCATGTCGAGCTGGATTCGGTGTCTTTCCATGAAGTCGAGTCCCAAAATGATGTCGTCGGTGATATCGGCCACAAGCACTTGTTGGTACAGGCTTGCGTCTCCAAGACCGATCACCACTTCGCATTCTCCATGAAACGATGTTGTCTCCCCTGTCGCAGTTGTTAAGACAGCATTTATGGTTAGTGGTCGAATCCTCCATTTAGCAATTATTCGAGGGTTAACTATCGTCCTTGAAGCGCCGGTATCCACTATCAGTTTTAATTTCCTACCGTCCATGAAACCATCCACAGTAAGTGAATTACCAGTGGTTGTTTTCGATACGGAGATGATGATTGGGGATTGGGGACGCAAAGCCGGCTTTCGCCCCGTAAGGCCGCCTATTCTTAGTTTCCCTGCTTGTTTTCTTCGTCTCTTCTTTCGGTTTTGAAGACATGACTTCTTTCGCTATTTTCACCATTTCTTGCCGTAATATTTCGCTATCGTCTTCAAAATTCAACCCAGCCTGCCGAATTCTAACATGTCCTTTGGACGCTTGTTTGGCTGCTTCATATTCTAGTGCGTGCGACAAAGCTTCGCCTGCAGTTTTATGTCGAGACATGCGCAGGGCTTGCTGTATTTCGACATCTCGTACTCCATCGACAAACATTTGGGTGGACAGCTGGTCTGTAAAGTCTTGAGGGGCACTAGGATTAGCCAACCGCACAAGCCTTTCGACGTCCGCTTCGAATTGTTGCAGGCTTTCGCTGCTACGTTGATAGCGACTCTTTAACTGCGCCTGGTATATTTGTTGTAGGTGTTTATCACCATAGCGCATCTCCAATCGGTCCACCAGAATTTTAAAATCGTTTTGTTGCATTTCTGGTATACCTTGCAGAACGTCGAGAGCTTCCCCACGTAGCGCTATGATCAGGGCAGTGGCTTTTTCCATTTCATTCCATTCATTTGCCTTGGCAGCAGCGTCGAATTGTTTAAGATAGACTGACCAAGAGACCTTCCCATCGAATGTTGATGGTTTTATTCTAGACATTCTTACACTTCCTTCTTCGCTTTTCTTTAGTACTGGGTATTCTTGAACGTTCAGATTGGCCTTCATTTCGTCTAATTCCTTTTGAAACTTTTCGTGTACGGCCCTTACTTCTTTTAAGTCTTCTTGAACTTCTTCAACTTCTACTCTTACTTCCTTTAACTTTTCTTCAACTTCTGCTCTTACTTCCTTTAACTGTTCTTTTAATCCTTCTTGCTCAATTTTAATTGTTCTCATATCTTCGATTAATTTCTCTTGACTTGCCTTAATTTCTTCCTGGCCTGCCTTCATTTCATCCTTGCCTGCTTTAATTTCTTCCTTCATTTCTTCCTGGCCTGTCTTCATTTCTTCCTGGCCTGCCTTCATTTCATCCTTGCCTGCTTTAATTTCTTCTTTCATTTCTTCCTGGCCTGCTTTCATTTCTTTAAGCATTTCCATCAAAATTTTCATTTGCTCCTCCATTTTTGCCGCTTGACTTCTTGTTACTGGCATAAATCCTTACTCCTGACACCAATTGTTACGTAATTTACAATTTCACGTATTTTTCTCTCAACACTTTTTATTAAATTAACTCTATATCACAACAACGATTCAATATCTATTTCGATAACAACAACAACTCTATAACTATTTCGCTTGTCAATCGCTTTTCTTCTCTTCTCGCTTATATCTGTCGCTCTCTTCTATAAAAATACTGTCAAACTGTCCAACGCTGTTCCTTATATAGTCTTATGGACGTTTCTAGGCAACTCTCGAAACGTCCAGCAACTCTCGGACTTTCTGGAACGCGTCATAGATTACTTCCACACAATTTTCGCAGTCGGCGCTTGTCAACGTCAGAATGACACATCTGTCACAATACATTTTTGAGCATGATGACATTTTTTTTGTACGAGAAAAAAATCTCAGTTGTTTTACTTGTATTTTTGACTTGAAAAGTTGTCTACAGGATCTTTAAAGAAAATCGGAGTTTTTTATTTCTCTAGCGACAAGTAAGGCAATCATTTCTGCGTAATATCGACGGCTTTCTAATTATTAATCATCATTCGGGAACAATCAGACGATAAGCAATAGACAAAATAAGTTGTTACATAAACAAGATAAGTGTTCTCAGATGAATAGTATTTCTAAGTTATTTGTTACATGTATAGAATAATTTCTTTTCTTAATTGTTTAGAAAGTTTCTTTGTACAGTTACTTAGAAGGGTACCATTTGTATATTTTCTAACTTTTTGTATATCTTGTTGACATTTATAGGTACCACGACTAATTGTTGAGACATCTCCTTTGTTCCCATCACAGTCCTCTTTTTACCATCCACTTTCCTCTAAATAAAATTTATGACCGGACGTCACTTGCATTCCCATTCGAGATATCCCTTTGTACCCTATTACATTCGTTACGCTCTTTTACCATATGTCTTCATTCATTCTTTCATAATTTTAGAAAGTGTTTGTACTCATTGTACTTCTTCGAATTGCTTTCACTTCTCTGATCCTTTTCTTATCCTTTTCTATCACAAGCTATTCCAGAAATTCTATCCAATCCCATTGTTATCCCTACTGCCAGAAAACTACCCAACTCTGGCACAAAACAATCTTGAAATACAGAAAAATCAGTATCGAAGAGACCTTCCTGCGGTACTCACCTAACTTATCATTACTTATCAGTATCGAAGAGACCTTCCTGCGGTACTCACCTAACTTATCATTACTTATCAGTATCCCGAGACCTTCCTGCGGTACTCACTTACCAAACTCACCTTTACTTATCAGTATCGAAGAGACCTTCCTGCGGTACTCACCTAACTTACCTTTACTTATCAGTATCCCAGAGACCTTCCTGCGGTACTCACTTACCTAACTTACCTTTACTTATCAGTATCCAACATACCTTCCTGCGGTACTCACCTAATAACTTACCTTTACTTACCAGTATCCAAGAAACCTTCTTGCGTTACTCAACTTACTTACTTACCCAACTAATCCTACTTGCCGAAGGCAAATCATACCTATTTATCTTACTTACCAAACTAATCCTACTTATCAAACTAAACTTATCTTACGTATCCTATCCAACTACCCTACCTACTCCAACGTCTCAACATTAATCATTTCATCAATCTTATATCGTAATCATCCTTTTCAATTCCTAGTTTAAGTCATTGTATATATTTAAATTCATCTGTTCCTGTTATCACATATTGTTATTCTCACCTACCTATCTAAACCTACACGAACTACCTATACCACCGTAAAAAGTAGTATAGGATCATTCGTGTAATTTCAACGCGAATGAACATTATTGTTAAGTGTTATATAAATAAACAAGCCTCCAAAGGCCACGTGCGTGCACGCCAAACAGCTGTTGAGCACGACGAATACAAGAATGAAGTCACAAGGCTGATCAGGGAATGCGTCAAAACTGTCAAGAAAACTACCATCAACGACAAGAGAGAATCGGCCAAATGTTGGGAATGCGGGAAGGTCGGTCACTTTTCCCGAGACTGTGGCCAAAACAAAGGAAGACCAAGGTGGTGGGAATATGGAAGGCTCGGACATCTACAGCAAGACTGCCCGGCCGATGAACGCCGTGCGGACCGACTGCAGTCGGGAAACTAAGATCAGCCAACTTTGAGGGGCGCAAGTTGGCTTCTCCCCACCAAGCCCCAGCAGAAATCGTCGTTTCCAAACTAAACGGAAACAAGTCCTTATTCGTCGACGGTTACATCAACAACAAGAAGGTTAGAATGGTGGTCGATACGGGAGCTTCAAAGACCATAATCCGGCCGAACATCGTTAACGAGTGGAGAATCCGTCCCCTGCAGAGGAAGCTACGTTTGACCACGGTTACCGGAGAAACAGCGCCGATTAGAGGAGAATGCGACATCGAGTTGAGACTGGGAGAAGTATGCCTTCGACATAAGGCGCTGGTAGCCGATGTCGCCGACGACGTGATCATCGGATTGGACCTTCTGGTACAAAACAAGATTAATCTAGATTTGGGCTCCGGAATTTTACGCATCGGCAAGGAAGAGTTGGTGATGACAAACCTCACCAAAGAGTGCGGTCTTCGAAAGGTCATCGTTGCAGAAGACCGGTTACTACCTGTTAAATCCGAGGTAGTTCTCAAAATAAACATCGACGGCGAAGGTGCGGATGGTTTGGTAGGGGTTAGTAGAAGCCAAAAACCCGGACTTGACACAGAAAGCCATACTGATAGGACGAACACTAATTCGAACTGGAACGCCGAACGCATCTGTCAGAGTGGTCAATCTAAAGGACTTCGAACAGAAAGTGTGTAAGGGAATGGAAATAGGAGTCCTTGAACTCGTGGTATCCATCCTCCAGTGCGAAGTCGAAGCTGAATCCTCAATGGCAAAGAGCGAACCGCTTCCAACCGTTCTTCGAGACGAGTGCAGCGTTCGGCCACAAACCTTAACAGCAGACAAATTAGAAAGTTCGAAGAACTGCTTAGCAAGTATCGAAACGTCTTCGCCCTATTTGACAACGACTTTGGGAGAACGAATCTGACATACCACTGTATAGACACGGGATCAGCTCGTCCTATTAAACAACCATCCAGAAGAGTTCCATGGGCTAAGCAAGAAGAAGTCAACAACTTGGTGAAGAACATGGAAGAACAGGGGGTAATCCAACCATCACAAAGTGCTTGGGCCTTTACGATAGTGTTGGTTAGGGAGAAGAATGGATCGACCAGGTTCTGCGTTGACTACAGGAAGCTCAACGACGTAACCTTAAAGGACAGCTATCCCTTACCCAGAATCGACGACACCCTTGACAGCCTGGTTGGTGCCAAATGGTTTTCAACGTTAGATTTGAAGAGTGGATACTGGCAAGTTGAACTGGATCCACAAGACAAACAGAAGACCGCATTCACGACTGGTTACGGGCTGTGGCACTTTAACGTTATGCCATCTGGACTATGTAACGCTCCCGCCACCATTAAGCGACTTATGGAAAATGTGCTACAAGGGCTCCATTGGGAGGTTTGTCTGCTGTGTACCTAGACGACGTGATAGTACTGGGAAAGACATTCGAAGACCACCTCCAGAATGTCGAAGAAGTGATCAAGAAGCTTTCAGCAGCCAAGTTGAAACTCAGTCCCAAGAAATGCCATCTGTTCTGTAAGGAGGTGAAATATCTTGGCCACGTTATCACCTCAGAAGGAATAAGAACTGATCCTGACAAGACTGAAGCTGTGAGAAGTTGGCCTGTCCCAAAGAACCAACACGACTTGAGAAGGTTTTTGGGGCTGTGTTCCTATTACCGACGATTCGTAAAGGGATTTGCAGATATAGCTCGACCGCTCCACAAGTTAACAGAGGATGGTGTCCCTTTCCAATGGTCAGAACGATGTCAGCAAGCTTTTGAAACACTGAAGTCTACTTTGACTTTCTCAAGCCCCAATACTGACGTACCGACAGTTCGACACAGACTTCATTGTCGATACGGATGCCAGCAATGTAGGAATTGGTGGTGTACTGTCGCAGATGCAGGAAAGAAAAGAAAAAGTCACTGGCTACTTCAGTAAGGCACTGTCAAAGCCGGAGCGAAACTATTGCGTGACCCGTAGAGAATTGCTGGCAGTCGTCAAAACTCTCGAACATTTCCATAAGTATCTCTACGGACGAAAATTCCTGTTAAGGACAGACCATGCGTCTATGGCTACAAGTATACGACTTCAGCATCGAGCATCGTGCTGGAAAACAACATGGTAACGCTGATGCCCTCTCGCGAAGACAATGCTCGAAGAACTGCAAACATTGCCTGGCCGCCGAAAAGAAGGAACCAGTCAACTTGGCAAGGATCTGTCAGACGATGGCGGAACCTGAAGAACACTGGCAGAACGAAGACCTGGCGAAAGACCAAGATAACAACGAAGACATTAAACCGATACTGCGGTGGAAAAAGGCAGGAACAGCACGACCTACCTAAGCAGATGTTAGTAGTACGAGTACCATCACGAAGAGCTATTGGGCCTTATGGGATTCGCTCATCGTCGAGAATGGGGTACTAAAACGAGTGTGGGAAAGCCCTGACGGAACTAAAATTCGACATCAAGTAGTTCTCCCGAAGAACAGAGTCAACGAGGTGCTGACCGAAATCCATGGAGGTGTTGGTGGAGGACACTTCGGAGTAGACGTTGGAGAAGGTGCGAGAGCGATTTTATTGGCTAAAGTGTAGAAGAGACGTCGAAAATTGGTGTAGGAAGTGTCCAACGTGTGCGTCAGCCAAGGGACCTCAGACTCGAAGCCGAGGGCGAATGAAACAGTACAATGTTGGTGCCCCATTTGAGAGAATAGCTCTGGACGTAGCAGGACCATTCCCAACAACAGCTGTTGGTAATTTGTACATCTTGGTAGTGATGGACTATTTTAGCAAATGGCCCGAAGTGTACGCAATCCCAGACCAAGAAGCTACTACGGTCGCTGGAATGCTGGTGAACCAATGGATCAGTCGGTATGGAGTTCCGATGGAGATCCACTCTAACCAGGGACGGAACTTCGAATCCGCGGTATTCCAGGAAGTCTGTGAGCTGCTAGGAGTACAAAAAACTAGGACCACTCCATTACATCCACAATCTGACGGAATAGTCGAACGTTTGTTCCTGTTGGCCTATCGAAGTGAAATAGACATCTCAAATTGTACGTTTGTAAACGAAGACATTGTTCATGTGACCTTCAAATACAAAGATTGCTTTGTGGAAGACTCCACATCCACCAACATATTTATCGCGACATTTACCACTTCTAATGCCCGATTAAGACTTTACGAAATGCTAGATAAACTCGGTGAGGACGTTGTCTACTACGATACAGATAGTATTGTATATATTGACAACGGTCGAAATACGGTACCAACAGGGTCTATGTTGGGTGAGTGGAGTAGCGAACTGACGGATGGCGATTATATTATTCAGTGGTTGTCTACTGGTCCTAAAAGTTATTATTTTAAAACACTAAACGGTACAGAAGTCACCAAAATAAAGGGGTTTACGCTCAATTACGAGAACAGCACGAAACTCAACAGAAACGCGCTAGATGATATCATTTCAGGTACGTCAAAAGGAGTGGTACTGGAATACGATCAAACTGCTAGGGATACCAAGACAAAAAATGTGATAACACGGAAGCGCGTTTCGAAGGTTTTCCAAATGGACTATAAGAAACGGCAGCGGATTGAAAATAACGACACCGTTCCATGGGGGACAACAACATAATAATTATTGATTCCTCTTCACCTTCTCACTATGTACATAATTCACAATTTCTTATTTCCATATTTTTTGTAAATTTTGTGTGTATAACTGTATATAAAATTATTCAAGTACAATGTATATTAAGTTATTCTGCGTCTGCTAATAATTTCTTACCTTATAATACTTATCGTTAACAACATTTATGTACATATATATCTATGTATAATACTTATATACAGATAATAAACAAATATTTACTCTGTGGTTTTTTATTTTATATTGAAACGACAAAATAAAACATTATTTCAGTTGCAATAACAACTTTCGATTTGTTTGTGAAAGAACAGCAATCAAACCACTTTTTCTGTATGTCTGCTTATACAAGAAGACCTTATAATAAAAGCAATTATTAGTAAGTATTTTTTTAAATTTTACTTATACTGCTTATTGATTGTCACTGTTATTATTATTAGGCACCTACAATATATTTACGCCTCATTCCAAAATGGAATCGGAAATAAAGATAAGTAGTCTCTTCCAATTATGTTTGTTTAGATTAATTTCAATAATACCCACTTATTTCGATATTGTTAGCTTCGGCTTACCGCGTTGTATAGAAAAACAAGTTCTACAGCAGCGATTAAAATTAATAGACTACAGTTTGAATCCATATTTACAGCAGCAATTGAAAGAAACAAAACTGCTACCGGTATATTATTTCAAGAAGAATCGACCTTTTGAAAAAGCTGTTTGGATTACATTAATGCTAAATTTAAATATTTGTAATACAAAAATTAGGCCTATGTATGCCTGTTTTCAATATTGCAAAATGTCACCGCCTGCATCTTTTATCGATAATAACAGATTATGTTTCAATTGTAGTTATAAAATGATTTATAAATTTCCTAATTATGAATTAAAGATAATAAATTATTCAAAACAATTTGGTAATATTTTAAAAATTATCGGTTTTCTTAAAGATTTAAATAATTGGTGTGGTAGTTGTTTAGTAACACCACTGTTTAGTTGTGGGAATAGAAATTGGGCTAAACAATATCATGATTTCGAAATATATATCGACTCAAGTGATGATGATGATGATGACAACGAAAATTTTGGATAACAAAATAAAAAAACCAACATCACACCAGTTTTGGTTATTACCTCAATTATTTAATTCTAGGTATGTTATTATTTTTAATTATACTATTGTCGGTCTGCAGATTTGTAATATTAACTGATAAGGTCGTGCAACAGAAACACAGAGATATCAGCTTGAACCTATTGTTAATTGTAAAAAATAATAATAATTAGTATTAAGTACAGGTACATTTTGTATAATTTTTTATAATTAGAGTTTATACAGTATTGATACCCTTCCCCCACCACTCTTTTAACAAATTAATAACACGTGACCCTTCTTTCTAGCACTACCTTTCTCCGTTTCTAAAGAACTTATTACAGGTAGTTAGTTAGTAGCGAATAGTTGTGTTTCGATAAGCAATAGAATTATAAGAAAAAAGTCACAATGAATAAAGTTACTAGTACCATGTATTATGGGAAAGAAGCCGTCAGAAAAATAAAACGATTAAATATTGAAGAGGATGATATGATTTTTCAATGGTATGGTGATAAGAAACCTTCCTGCTACATACTATATGAAGAAAATAGCAATCAACCTGTTTTTTTTGCTCTGATGTCTACAATGGATTACGACCCCCTCAATAAGCACATAAAACCGAAAACATTAAATTACATTTATACATTTCCGGAACATAGGCGGAAGGGAAATGCTGCCATATTGATTGAGCATATAAAAAATAACAATCAATTTACCGCATTTTGTTCAAATACGACATCTGAAAATCTATTTAAAAAATGTAATTGTAAAAATTATGGGGAAATGTATTGTAATAGTATGCTTCGATTTCCGTAGCGTTCTTTGGAGAGAATTTGTGCAAGTAACAAGTAACTCAGTTTATATAGGACCGGAGTTTCCAATCAAATACCTTAACATCTCTTATTTTTTACATGTTCAAATTAAGTATACTTACACGTAAGTCTCTGAAATCAACTTGAGGTTCAAATATCGTAAATCATAATCAAATATTCCACGATCTGCTTCTACATTCAGTTTAATATAGTTTGCAGTTATATTTAACACTGCTGCTACTTGAACCTAAATACGAACGCCTCACCTGACGTCGTCTTTAATTTTTTACATGAAAAAGCTTCTACTTGTTCCATCAGTGTTTCGGACCATGTTAGAATTATTCTTATTCCATCGAGTTTTTGAAGCAATAAAATGACCATTAGGTTTTGATGTTTCTTCACAGTTTTCTTTCAACATTTCTAAAACTAGTGATACTATCTAGCTAAAGTCCCTAGCTCAAATCAAAATTATGCAGCTTCATAAACTTATTGTACTATTATAATAATTATAATAATTATCATTTACCTACTGAAGCAATAAATTGAACAACTTTCATACAAACGCACCTCCCATGGGGGGATGGGGGAAGATACCCAGTTTTCTACGTATTTTCCGTTAGAAACATTTTATTGTCAAATTTGTGTTGAACATTATCTTTTCTACTCATATATGTGTAAATTAATTATATATATATATATATATATATATATATATATATATATACATCCTGCTAATATTGTTACGTCCTTTTATAATTGTACCTTATATATATATGTGTTGGGAACCTGGGTTCCTGGGTTCTTAAAAGTACACGAATACACTTCACCTTTTTTTGTATCTCGTTTATTATTAATTTATACAACTGTTTTATTTATTTTCTCTGAGGTATCTGATCTGTTCTTATCTATTTTATTTCTATTCTATTCTATCTATTTGTCTATATGTCTATCTTTCTATCGATCGATCTTTCTTGTTGTTTTTTGTAGAATCCTCCCTTTTTAATAATTTTATCCCACTACCTACTGGGTTAAATGGTAGTGGGGTCTCAACAAGTTTTAGATAATGAATGGAATGCAAAAAAAATAGCCATAGGCAGGGGTAGGTACTTGGCACAGAGAGATGTAACCTTGGGATACAATAAAACTATAAAAGTGCACATCGGCAAAAGAAAAAGCGTACCTAAAGGAATGTTTAAAAGGAGTTAATTGTTCGGAACTACTCCTTGTGTTTTTAAAAAAGATTTTAAAAACGAATTGATTACACTTTTAAGCCTTTATTTTATTTAAATCGTTATGAATTGTTACAATTGATTACATTTGATAATAATTTGGCTTTTGGGAGTAGGAGTTACCTCTTATAGTATATAACAATACACCATGTGCGTTAGATATGTACTTGATAAGATCCGAACCGACCCGTTAGAGTAACTTTTGGTAACTGATTATATTAAATTATTATTGAACGAAAGAAAACTGAAGAATCTGCTGATTAATGTCTGGAGCGGATAGCGTAGGCAAATACATCGCTGACTGTCGATATGGCACGTATTTTAATAAAACGTTAACATATTTAACTTTGTTAACTCCTCCCTCCTTAAGTACAAATTTTACATTTTTGGTTACAAATACAAAAATTAAAATTTGGTTAATATATATATATAATAATAAATGGTTAATAAACATTTCAATTAACAATATTAGTTACACTTCATTACGGTTTGGAAGTGAAGGAAAGGCTACACAAGTTTTTCCTTGCCGTTCGTTCACTTTGCTGTATTCAGCTTCTAATTTAATTGATTCATTTATCTTATTATTTTTAACAAAATATTCCGTAATGCGGTGTCGCTTACAAATTATAATAATTAAGCTTAGTATTATGATTATAAAGATTGCTATAAATGCATATTTATATTTATTGTTATTGTCTAATTGTTCTTTTACATACGTTAGAGGGTCATTAGCCTGTAAGGTAATTTCGGAAAGTCTATCCAAGTCAATTGATTTTAGGTTTAATTGAATTGGTTTGACTTCTGCGATGTTTTCATTTATTAATGGTAAATATACCGGTTCTTCTTTTAGATTTTGTTGTAAGTTGATATATTTAAAGTCTTTTGCTATAAATGAACAAGAATACGGAATTATTAACAAATAAATTCCTTTAAGGGTTTGAACTTCCTCCGTACCACATTGTGTATGTATCAATGTTATTTCTGGGGCTATTATTAAGTATTTCTCATCACTTATTGTTTCAACTAATATTTCAGAAACATTTACTGGGATATGCCTGCATTTTGGATTTTGGTTTACTTGTAACAAGTTCTTAATACAAGTTTCGTGTTGATAATTCTTTTCAACGATATCATTATTACAGAAATATTCACTTTGGATAAAGTCACATCTTTTCTTTATATAAAATGTCTCTTTTTCATTTATAATTGCGTAGGGTGTTGGTGAAATTATAGTAGTGTTGTACTTTGTAGGGATGGAATATAAATGATATAGGTTGAAGGTCTCTGGGTGTAAAATCGGTATATGTAGAAGAAATACTAAATGTTCTGGTGTTGTGTAAAATTCTGTTTTGATTGTCTGCATAAAAAGAATATTGTCATCTTTATAAAAGGTTCCTTGACTGTGGAATTTTGATAAAATATTTTTAATATCAACAATCTGGTCTATGCTAACAGTGCTTAAGTGAATACGTCCTAAGTTTGCAAAACCTATAGCTGTTATTAAATTACTGACTATTTCGTCTACTTCTTCTATTATCATTCGTAAAAGAAATATCGTGACCATGTAAGTTTCTTTTTCTCTAATGTTATTGAATGTTCTTTCTATTAAAAGGAAATTTTGGGAAATATTTTTGATACTACTTTCGTAATGTTGGACAATTTGCTTATTCAAAGAAAGCTGTTTATTGTAATGCTTAATGATGTTTTGCTCGTTAGTTTTTAACTCGCGTATGGCTTTATCATATCTTTCTCCGTCGTTGGAATCTAAGGTTCCTGATATAAATTTAAAAGCTGTTCCTAATAAGTTAACTAGTCCTCTTCTATTTCTTTTTGGGTCTACATTTAAACTGTCTGGGTGGATTATTTTAATTTGATTCTTAATTCGTTGAATACGTAATTGTAGTAATATTGTTTCGTGTGCTAATTGTTTATCACCTGTTTGACTTTTACTCATACTGGCTAAATTTTGTTCCGCTCTTTCAATCTGTCTTACTAGAGGTTTTAATGGGTAATTCTGTACAAAAGTATGGTGAGTGATTTGCATTTTGGCAGTTCCTAACTTTAAAGGTAGAATACCTGAATTTTCCCTCAAGTTTTTAATTTCTATCCGCTGTAGATGTATTCGGTAGATGTTGATGGATGTTAATATAAGTAGGGTCCGTATTAAGTTCATCTGGAACAGATAATCTTTTTATTTGAGATTTTCGAATCGGTTTTAATTCCTGCTTATGATAGTATTTATTTTTATCCGTGTGTACTTTATTGTTTAAATCTTTGATTACTGTAATTGGTCTATAATTAGGTGCTCTTTTATCTCTAATTAGTGTCTTTAAATATACTGGTTGATTTTCCGAAATTGGGGGGAATGAAGTGCGATTTTGATTTTGGTAGTTTACTTGCTTTTCTTTCTGATCTACTTCCTTTTGATAAACTAAGTCGTATAAGGCTTTTATTCGGTCATAAAGCTCGCTAGTATATTGATGATAATGGTTTTGGTCAAAAACGTCTAACATGTCGTTTGCTTCTATGTGTCCAAATAATAATTCGATGGGTTTGCATCCAGTTTGAGAATGTATAGTTCGATTATATATTATCACCGCGTTTTCGAAAATATCCGCTGTTAATATTTTGTTTTTCGAAGCCGAGATAGTTTTTATAATCTCAATGAGGGTGCTATGTGCTCTTTCTATTGGTCCGTTGCTTTGTGAGTGACAGGGCGTGATAAAATGATAATTTATTTTATGAATCCGTAGCATATCGATAAAGAATGAATTATTAAATTCATTATCAGCGATTAAAGTTTTAGGCATTTTATATTTAGAAAAAAGATTTATATATGCTTCAACAAGGTCTGGTAAATTGTGCGAATTTAAAGGATTGAACATTACATATTTCGTAAAGGAATCTATTGCTGTAAGATATTTTTTACCGCTAACAGTGAATGTGTCAATATAAACAGTTTCGAAGGGTAATTTTGAAGTGGGGGCTAAATTTAATTTGTATTTGACAGGGTGACGCTCATATTTCGCCTGCTGACAAATACTACACTGATCTATGAATTTTTTACATGTTCCAATGATATCTGGCCAATAGTAGTATCGTGAGATTTCGTTACATAACTCTTCAGTTCCTCTATGGTCTGGATTATGCATTTTAGTTAAAATTTGTTGTTGTACACGATCATCGGTAATGTCTCTTAATAATACATTTGTATAAACAAATTTTACTTTTCCGTCGAAATTTTGGTTAACTAAATGTGCTATATCTTCATAGAGTTCTCTGGTTTTACAATTTATTGCGTTAATGACATTGGGATTGGTATACTCTTTTAGTATATTTACTATTTCATTTTCATAATTTTGTTGTGTAACGTGAACTAAATTACGCGATTTATTAAATATATGCATTTGTTTAAAACTGGGTCTGTTTGAAAGTGAGAAGATAAATTGATTTTTATAATAGTTCAAGGGTTTTTCAGTAATTGGTAATGTAGCGTTTGTATTCTCTTCTTGTGAATGTTGCGTTACATCATCAGTATATTGTGTATTTTGTAATGGTTTTAGTGTAACGTCAGATAAAATTTTGATTTTATTTTTATTTTTTGATGGAATTTGGTTTTGATTGGTCTGGTGGTTAGTTTGATCTAAATTTAGAAATTCATCTAGGCTCTCTATGTCTACTGGCTCTCTTCGACTAACATCTCCTATATTATTAAATAATGACAAAAGGTCATCGGATGTTTCTATTACGTTCGTTTCGATTCTAGATAGATAATCGGCATTGCTGTTGTTTTTGCCTTTTTTATAAATGATGTTATATTCGAATTCTTCTAACTTAAGTCTCCATCTTATTAGTTTCGAATTAGGTTCCTTTATACTAAATAACCATTGTAAGGGTTTGTGGTCCGTAACGATGTTAAATTGTCTTCCATATATATATGGTCTAAAATTTTTAATTGCCCAAATAATTGAGAGACACTCTTTTTCTATAACAGAGTAATTTTGCTCATGTTCATTCATTGTTCGACTTATAAACATGATTGGTTTGTCCTTGCCTATGGGTCCTTGCGATAATACTGCGCCTAGTCCAAATTTTGAAGCGTCACATGTGACGTTAAAGGGTTTTGAGAAATCTGGATATGACAAAATTGGGGGATTACTAATTATCCGCTTAATTGCGTTGAATGCATTAACAAACTCAGTATTATGCTCTACTTTAGAATTCTTTTTCAGACATAAGGTCAACGGTTTGGTGATAGTAGCATAGTTCTTTATAAACTTCCGGTAATATCCGGTGAGTCCCAGAAAAGATTTGATTTCCTTGACTGTTTTAGGTAATGTTATGGTTTGAATTTTTTGAACTAATTTAGGATTCGGTTTGATTCCAGTGGTAGTAATTAAATGACCTAAATACTCTATTTCTTTCAAACAAAATTCCGATTTTTCCGTTTGTATTCTAAATTTATGTTCTCTCAATCTTTGAAATACTAATTTAAGGTTATTAATGTGTTCTTCAAATGTTTTTCCTAAAATTATAATATCGTCTAAATATACAAGGCATATTTTATCTACTAATCCTCTTAATACATGGTTCATTACTCGCGCGAAGCACGCAGGTGCATTACGCAAACCGAATGGCATACGCAAGAAATGGTAATGACCGTTTTCCGTTGAGAACGCTGTCTTGAATTGGTCCTCTGGTTCAATTTCTATTTGATGATACCCGGATTTCAGATCGAGTTTCGAGAAGTAGTTTGATTCGCCTAACAGATCCAAAATAGTAGCGATATTGGGGATGGGATACTTATCCTCGATTGTTTTATCATTTAGTTTTCTGAAATCTATGACCATTCTCCATGCCTTTTTACCTTGTTTGTCCGGTTTTTTGCTAACTAAAAATACTGGTGAGTTATATGGCGATTCGCTTTCCGTTATTATGTTCTGTTCTTTAAGTTCTCTAATCTGCCTGTTTATTTCTTCTCGTTGGATTTGAGGAAACCGGTACGGTTTGGTGAAAATTGGTACATCAGAATTAAGTGGTATTTTATGTCTAACGGTGCTGGTAAATGTTAGTACATTACCTTCCCTATAGAATATTTCGTCGTATTGTTCGCAAAGAGATTTTACTTTTAAGCTTTGTTCCTGAGGTAGATGATCTAGTTCTAATTTTAATAGTCTTTTGTGAATAAATTGATTATTTTTCCTGATATTACAAATGCTGACTTCTTTAGGATTAATATGTTGAGCTTTAATTTTGGGTATTTCTAAATTTTGAGGTAAAGTTCCTTGTATGGGGACTTCACATTGGTAATTATCCGCGATCGTAATTGTTTCCGGTATTCTGACATTGTTTACCTGCTGTTCTGGTATCAAGACTGGACCTTTCCTGATTGATATTGGGAATTTTTGTCTATCTAGGTGATTGGCTAAGTATGTATCGTATTTTATTAAGGAATAAGCCTCATTATTTAAAATCATGGTTCCATCTTCGTAATCTAGCCTTGCTCTCATGATCTCTAAACTATCTGAGCCTAACAATATATCAAAGTGTTTGTGGAATTCTACAATAAAAAATTTTAGATTTTGATTTTCCTGGAAAAGATCGATGTCTACACATTGACTATGCGAGGTTTCAGTTGTAATTGTTTTTAAAAGGAAGAACTCTTCATAAATTTGGTCTGAAAAATACTTTTCTGCTATTTCTGGTTTGATTAATGAATTGGTAGCTCCGGTGTCTATCAATATTTTAAGTGAAATTTGGTCTGTTATGTCTAAAATTAAGCATGGTAGGGTTGAAAAACGATTTTGTATGTTTAAGATTGTATTTGGGTTAATATAATTTTCTAATTCATTTCCGAGGCACGTAGAGGAAAATTTTGAATTTCCGATCGTTCGTATGTGTCGAGTGATGCTAATTGTGTATCATCTTCCATGCATTCGTCGAAGTGAGGGTCATAACAATTATCGTTGTAGTTATAATAATCGTTATCTAACAATTGTTCAGAATTTTCGGTTGTTTCATAATTTAGGCTGTTTTCGTGAGGGGGTTCGATTTCGGTTAACGACACATTAGGTTGTCGCCAATTCTTAAATGCTGTGCGTTGGAAATTCGAATTTGTGTTAAAATCTCGTTGTTGCATGTTTTGCTGATTTGACTGAGATGGTCGATTTTGATTAGTTAAATTATTTTGGGTTGGTCTATTTTGAGATTGAATGTTTAATCTCTGAAATGAACTATTAATTGGTAAATTGCGATTTACAAAAGGATTACGTTGATTTCCGCTAAAGTTAGTTGGTTTATTGTAAAAATTTGGCCTATGTAAATTATTGGACAAATTAGTAGTTTGGGGGAATTTGGGTTTAGTGCTCAAATTTTGAATTTTGGACGGATTAAACGAAAATTTTGCCTCCGTTTTAGTTTTATCCGGCGGGTGTTTTGATAGATAACCCACGACTATTGCTGTTGCAACTGTTAATGAGTTTGGTTCTTTCACATCTAGTATTGTTTGCAATAAGGGTGGACAATTATTATATAACACTTCGAGTGCTGTTTGCTCGTTAATTTGTTCATAAATTTCCTTTTGGTTTTCCGTGACATCCCTATCTGCTCTAATTTTCAGATTTAATTGATTTTGTATAGACTTAATTCGTTCAATAAACTCGTTTTGTGTTTCGTGTGGTTTAATTCGTAAATTTTTGAATTGGTGAGAAAGGATTTTGCGATCTACAAAGTCTCCGAATTTATTTCTTAGGGCTTCTTTTAATTTTGGCCAGGTGTCTAAATCTGGTCGATAAGCGATAAAGTCACCTGCTTCATTTATGAGCTTGTTACAAATAAGACAAAAAGTATATTCGTTTAGGGTATTATCGGTTGTGTTACCATACTTATCATTAAATTTATCAATTTTAATAATAAATGACTCTAACGTATTGGCTTTACCATCAAATTTTGGTAAAATTTCGCCGTAACTTTTAACTGTAGAAATTAGTTGTTCTGTAGTTGGTGGATTTACTACGTTTTGGTTTGGCATTGTTAATTCTAAATCTAACGTATCTACTTCCTGATTACTAAAATTTGAGGATAAATTGTCTATTTCTTGTGAAGAAGAATAAGTGTTAGATTCGTTATCTAATAAACTATCTAATCTAATCGAATTAATCGACTCGTTCAGAGTTTCGATGTCTATGAGCTCTACTCGATCAGTCATACAGAATATGTATAAGTTAAATAAAAATTACATTACAATAATAAAAAAAAAAAAACTGTGTTTAACAAAGAGAGAAAATTTTGTGCAATAAATAGAAATCTTACTTTTAATCGATGTATCCGATGCGTAGCGTTTCTTCAAATTTTTTGAATTGTTGATTGTGCGTTGCGTGGGGTTGTTTGTTGAGTTGTTTGGGAGACCTCAGCGTATGGGGTTGCTCCTTGAATTGTTGTGGGAGACCTCACCTGTGTGGGGTTGCTCCTTGAATTGTTGTGGGAGACCTCACCTGTGTGGGGTTGCTCCTTGAATTGTTGTGGGAGACCTCACCTGTGTGGGGTTGCTCCTTGAGGAATTTTGGTTAACTTTCCGGAAGTGTGCAATTGCTTCTTGGATTGTTGTGGGAGACCTCACCTGTGTGGGGTTGCTCCTTGAGGAATTTTGGTTAACTTTCCCGAAGTGTGCAATTGCTTCTTGGATTGTTGTGGGAGACCTCACCTGTGTGGGGTTGCTCCTTGAGGAATTTTGGTTAACTTTCCCGAAGTGTGCAATTGCCTTCTACGAGTTTCTTATCGGGTGCTGCCCTCGTTGCCAATTTGGTCGGGGTACCGCAATGTTGATCTCGTCAGAAGCGATGGTTTCGTGGATTTTTGGAGAACACGCTGACTTTTCGTATCAGATGACACTTTGTGCACTTCACACGGTTCCAATATCCGAATTTTTGTGGTTGCACTAAGAATAGAATGTCCAAAAATCCGTCACGACTGCGCCAGTTAATTGTTCGGAACTACTCCTTGTGTTTTTAAAAAAGATTTTAAAAACGAATTGATTACACTTTTAAGCCTTTATTTTATTTAAATCGTTATGAATTGTTACAATTGATTACATTTGATAATAATTTGGCTTTTGGGAGTAGGAGTTACCTCTTATAGTATATAACAATACACCATGTGCGTTAGATATGTACTTGATAAGATCCGAACCGACCCGTTAGAGTAACTTTTGGTAACTGATTATATTAAATTATTATTGAACGAAAGAAAACTGAAGAATCTGCTGATTAATGTCTGGAGCGGATAGCGTAGGCAAATACATCGCTGACTGTCGATATGGCACGTATTTTAATAAAACGTTAACATATTTAACTTTGTTAACTAAGGGGTGTTATAAATTTGGGATGGGTTGACGGTTCAAGATAATATAAATAATAAATAATAGCAGAAGTACCGAAGCGAAAGAGATTTCTAAAAAGTTATCGTTAGTTGAAAAAAGTAGTGTGCTTGTAGAAGTTGTAATAAAGAAGTATTTTCTAAAAGCTGTAAAAGAGAGATTTTAATAGTAGGTATTGTTAGTATGTGAAAAGAACGGTTGTCGGTATTTCTGGGAAGGATAGGGATAACGCAAAGATATAAATAATATAGCGTTATAACAATATAAAAATAGAAATAAGTATGGTTACAACATATGTATATATATATATATATATATATATATATATATATATATATATATAAACCATAGCGTTCTTTTAAGAATTTGTGGTTTGCATATGTACTATTTGTGTTAATAATATATAATAACCATGTAAATAGAGGGGGGTATATAAATAATTTCATTGTATAATAATATAACAAATTATATTTATATTGTAATACAACCTAAGAACTTTCTTCTATCTTGTATAAAAGTACGTACCTACTAGTTAATTATGTAAGATTTTATTACCGAAAATACCTACGTACTAATAAAATTGATTTTTGTTTTATTAAATTTTTAATCTTGTTTGTACCTATATCGTCCACTGAATTGTAAAAATATAACAAATATGTTTGTATATCGGCCATTTACGCGAAAATACGTAAATAAATTGATATTGTAAAAAAATGCATTTTTATCTTGTTTTATTATTATTATTATTTCAACGAAATAGATTTATCTATACCTTTACGTTTGTATTTGTAATTGTCGATCATATATTTAATGCATTAGTTTTAATTTTTCACTTTAGTAATTGTTTACTCTTTAATAATAATGTAACCGTCTTCAATTGTAAGAGCATTTCTCGAGCCAACCTTCATCGGTTCATATGTATTGAAATTGTTGTATTGAAACTGATAGTTATCCATTAGACATAACATGTTATACACAAATTTATTTGTATTTCAATCGTTACAAATCAATATTCTCACTCCTATATTCTACAATCAGTTCTTACACTGTCGAAAGTCATGTAATTAGAAGGTGAAGTGATATTTGGTAAAACTGCTGATAAAGTAGTTAAATTTCAGTAAAAAGTTTGAACGAAATAGATTTATGTATGCCTTTACGTTTGTATTTGTAATTGTTGATCATATATTTAATGTATTAGTTTTAATTTTTCATTTTAGTAATTGTTTACTCTTTAATAATAATGTAACAGTCTTCAATTGTAAGAGCATTTCTTTCAAATATATATTTCGCTGAAACTTTCATCAGGTGTAATCAAGTATGTATGCATCAAAGCAAGTCTATGAAAGTACTTATCTATTAGATATATAGACTGTTACATCACAATTAATTCATATTTCAATCGTTACAAATCAATATCCTCTCACTCACTCTTCTGTTCCAGAAGCTTTACAAGACGAAATGTATTATGCATAGAGCAGATACTGTAAATTATTCAATTGTATATACCTTTTAATAGTGATGTCAAGTACGATTACTTTTTGATACTCGTTAGTACCAGTTACTTTATTAATCAATACTCGTTACTTTGTAATCGTTACAAATACTCGTTACTTTTTCTGTAATACATAATATCGTTTACCTAGGTACGATCCACAGTAACGGCGATTACCAATAAATAATAATCGGTAATATGTACCTATATGTATAATTATGTTATTCCCTTTTTATATGTATTATCTTTTATTCTTAAATAAAAAATAAATAGTTCAATAGAAATTTAGTTTTATAATAATAACAATAACAAAAGTGCAGCTCTCTTTATAAATCAATAGAATTCAACAAGCCATTTTTTAACATTGTACCTAGTACCTAAATTATACGTAACTATAAATAACTATAAATACAGATATTTATATTATCGTATGTTGACGCAACGACGACGCGATGCTGCTCTACATGTTTATAATAAAATAATAACACGACGAATGGTGCAAGTAGTCCTTTAAGCACGAGCTTGTCTTCGTCATAGATAGTCTTCGTTCTGTTTCATTTCCACCCATACATCATATATACCTAGATATGTACTTAGGTACATAATATAGATATTGAATATAACAGGTACATGGTACATTTTTTGTTCCCATATCCTGCACAAAATAATATTGGTAATCGAACTGGCATGGCATATCGATTACCTCGATTACTTCGTCTTACGACTCCTACGATTAATGTACCGAACAGTACCGAGAGTACCGATGGGACGCGGTATAACTAAAAGTAATCGGTAACGATTACTTTCTCAAAGTAGTACTCGATTACTACGATTACTACCAAGTAACGAGTATTGAGTAACGAATCATTACAATATTGACATCACTACCTTTTAATTATTAATCGAGTCAATGTTTATTGGTTCATGTGTATCGAAAGCGTATATGTATAACTGTAGGTGTTCACCGTCGTCGACGACAAGTGATGTCTGTGTATGTGATGAACTTACACATGATAGCTTACAGAATTGTTGGTAGGTATGAATGTTGTGGCAGGTTATCTCTCGAAAACAAAAGTTAAAGTAGTGTGTATATGTATATGTATGTATGTATGTATGTATACATATTAGCAACAAAAGTAACGTGCAGTTAATGCTGTGTCTGCAATTTGCTCGATATAGACGGAGTAAGATGCAAAACGCGTGAATTTGACATAGCGGAACGGGTACAGGTTTAAATCCAATTAAATAAATAATGATTTTCAATGGTGCATTAAAATACAGGGTGTTCCATTTAAAATAAGGAAGTTAGTGTCAAGTTCCGGTATAAGCGGAAGTACTACACAGTTGAAAATATGTTAAAAATGTATATCACATGTAATTATCTGATATCTATACAACTATCGGTAATTAGTCTATTTTGTAAAAGTTATTTATGCCATATTAATATTGTGACGTGTTCGGTCACAGAAAACACAATTAACAAAACAAATCAACGAATTTATTTAATTACTAAAATTAATTTGACTACACTACAGTTCGCACAATTTATTTCACTAAAAGTCTCTTTCAATCGCCGTTACCGGAGCCACTCGCTATCGCTCTCTATGAACACTATCGCCACTATGGTTCGCCTGTATCGCCACTATGGTTCGCCTGTATCGCCTATCGATCGCTTCGCTTCCAAACATCAGCTGTTACTGTCAACTAACTCGGTGTGAGTGTCTCGTCCGCCTTTTATAGTCTTCTCAGCCTTTTTCTAGGGTATTCTACAGCCGTCTAGTAACCCAATTGTTTTCCCATTGATCTTTGCTGGTGTTTTCTAGATGTGTCAGGAAAGCCGAGAATATTCCTTATATAATCAGGGAAGATGTTCATTAATTATGCTCACACCAACTTAATTGGCAAGTACTCGTAACACTGCCCCTTTCTTAGAATTGATCGTCCCGATCAATGTCTTGACCTTTGTAGGGCGCCAAGCGGTCCAAGTGTACAACTTTCATCTTGGCCTTTGGTCCTCTCTGAATACGGTAAACCACGTCATTCAGCCTTCTGACCACGGTGTAAGGTCCTTCCCAGGCTCGCTGTAGCTTCGGTGAGCGCCCTTTTGGACGGACAGGATTGTAAAGCCACACCTGGTCCCCTTCTCTGAATCCTGTGCTGTTGGCTCTCCGGTCGTACCTGGTCTTCATACGGTCACTCCTTGGATTTTGTTTCGAACGGCTCTATGAATGGTATCGAGTCGTTCCTCTAGCTGCTGTGCGTAGTCGGTAGCCGAAGGTCGCCGATCTTCTGGATGTCCAAACCGGATGTCCATCGGTAACTTCAGCTTTCTTCCAAATAGAATGCTGGCTGGTGTTCTGCCGGTGGTCTCATGAACCGCACTTCGATAGGCCAACAGGAACAAAGGTATGTGCTGGTCCCAGTCTGTCTGGTGATCGTTGACAACCATTTTCAAATTGGTTTCCAGCGTCGCGTTAAACCGTTCGACCATTCCGTCAGATTGTGGATGTAATGGAGTGGTCCTAGTTTTCTGTACTCCTAGCAGCTCACAGACTTCCTGGAATACCGCGGATTCGAAGTTCCGTCCCTGGTCAGAGTGGATCTCCATCGGAACTCCATACCGACTGATCCATTGGTTCACCAGCATTCCAGCGACCGTAGTAGCTTCTTGGTTTGGGATTGCGTACACTTCGGGCCATTTGCTAAAATAGTCCATTACTACCAAGATGTACTTATTGCCAGCAGCTGTTGTTGGGAATGGTCCTGCTACGTCCAGAGCTATTCTCTCAAATGGGGCACCAACATTGTACTGCTTCATTCGCCCTCGGCTTCGAGTCTGAGGTCCCTTGGCTGACGCACACGTTGGACACTTCCTACACCAATTTTCGACGTCTCTTCTACACTTTAGCCAATAAAATCGCTCTCGCACCTTCTCCAACGTCTTTGTTTCTCCGAAGTGTCCTCCACCAACACCTCCATGGACTTCTGTCAGCACCTCGTTGACTCTGTTCTTCGGGAGAACTACTTGATGTCGAATTTTAGTTCCGTCAGGGCTTTCCCACACTCGTTTTAGTACCCCATTTTCGACGATGAGCGAATCCCATAAGGCCCAATAGCTCCTCGTGATGGTACTCGTACTACTAACATCTGCTTAGGTAGGTCGTGCTGTTCCTGCCTTTTTCCACCGCAGTATCGGTTTAATGTCTTCGTCGTTATCTTGGTCTTTCGCTAGGTCTTCGTTCTGCCAGTGTTCTTCAGGTTCCACCATCGTCTGACAGATCCTTGCCAAGTTGACTGGTTCCTTCTTTTCGGCGGCCATGCAATGTTTGCAGTTCTTCGAGCATGGTCTTCGTGAGAGGGCATCAGCGTTACCATGTTGTTTTCCAGCACGATGCTCGATGCTGAAGTCGTATACTTGTAGCCGCTGTAGCCATCGAGCCAGTTGTCCTTCTGGGTTTTAAAATTGCAGCAGCCATTTCAGGGACGCATGGTCTGTCCTTAACAGGAATTTTCGTCCGTAGAGATACTTATGGAAATGTTCGAGAGTTTTGACGACTGCCAGCAATTCTCTACGGGTCACGCAATAGTTTCGCTCCGGCTTTGACAGTGCCTTACTGAAGTAGCCAGTGACTTTTTCTTTTCTTTCCTGCATCTGCGACAGTACACCACCAATTCCTACATTGCTGGCATCCGTATCGACAATGAAGTCTGTGTCGAACTGTCGGTACGTCAGTATTGGGGCTTGAGAAAGTCAAAGTAGACTTCAGTGTTTCAAAAGCTTGCTGACATCGTTCTGACCATTGGAAAGGGACACCATCCTCTGTTAACTTGTGGAGCGGTCGAGCTATATCTGCAAATCCCTTTACGAATCGTCGGTAATAGGAACACAGCCCCAAAAACCTTCTCAAGTCGTGTTGGTTCTTTGGGACAGGCCAACTTCTCACAGCTTCAGTCTTGTCAGGATCAGTTCTTATTCCTTCTGAGGTGATAACGTGGCCAAGATATTTCACCTCCTTACAGAACAGATGGCATTTCTTGGGACTGAGTTTCAACTTGGCTGCTGAAAGCTTCTTGATCACTTCTTCGACATTCTGGAGGTGGTCTTCGAATGTCTTTTCCAGTACTATCACGTCGTCTAGGTACACCAGACAAACCTTCCAATTGAGCCCTTGTAGCACATTTTCCATAAGTCGCTCGAAGGTGGCGGGAGCGTTACATAGTCCAAATGGCATAACGTTAAAGTGCCACAGCCCATAACCAGTCGTGAATGCGGTCTTCTGCTTGTCTTGTGGATCAAGTTCCACTTGCCAGTATCCACTCTTCAAATCTAACGTTGAAAACCATTTGGCACCAACCAGGCTGTCAAGGGTGTCGTCGATTCTGGGTAAGGGATAGCTGTCCTTTAAGGTTACGTCGTTGAGCTTCCTGTAGTCAACGCAGAACCTGGTCGATCCATCCTTCTTCCTAAGCAACACTATCGGAGAAGGTCAAGCACTTTGCGATGGTTCGATTACCCCCTGTTCTTCCATGTTCTTCACCAGGTTGTTGACTTCTTCTTGCTTAGCCCATGGAATTCTTCTAGATGGTTGTTGAATAGGACGAGCTAATCCCGTGTCTATACGGTGGTATGTCAGATACATTCTCCCAAAGTCGTTGTCAGAGAGGGCGAGGACGTTTCGATACTTGTTGAGCAGTTCTTCGAACTTTTTAATTTGTTCGCTGTTAAGGTTTGTGGCCGAACGCTGCACTAAGTCTCGAAGAACGGTTGGAAGCGGTTCGCTCTCTGCCATTGAGGATTCAGCTTCGACTTCGCATTGGAGGATGGACACCACGGGTTCAAGGACTCCTACTTCCATTCCTTTACACACTTTCTGTTCGAAGTCCTTCAAATTGACCACTCTGACAGATGCGTTCGGCGTCCCAGTTCGAATTAGTGTTCGTCCTATCAGTATGGCTTTCTGTGTCAAATCCGGGTTTTTGGCTTCTACTATCCCCACCAAACCATCCGCACCTTCGCCGTCGATGTTTATTTTGAGAACTACCTCGGATCTAGCAGGTAGTAATCAATCTTCTGCTACGATGACCTTTCGAAGACCGTACTCTTTGGTGGGGTTTGTCATCACCAACTCTTCCTTGCCGATGCGTAAAATTCCGGAGCCCGAATCCAGATTGATTTTGTTTCGTTCAAGAAGATCCAATCCAATGATCACGTCGTCGGCAACATCGGCTACCAGTGCCCTGTGTCGAAGGCATACTTCTCCCAATCTCAATTCGATGTCGCATTCTCCTCTAATCGGCGCTGTTTCTCCGGTAGCCGTGGTCAAACGTAGCTTCCTCTGCAGGGGACGGATTATCCACTCGTTAACGATGTTCGGCCGGATTATGGTCTTAGAAGCTCCCGTGTCGACCACCATTCTAACCTTCTTGTTGTTGATGTGACCTTCGACGAATAAGGACTTGCTTCCGTTTAGTTGGGAAACAACGATTTCTGCTGGGGCTTGGTGGGGAGAAGCCAACTTGCGCCCCTCAAAGTTGGCTGATCTTAGTTTCCCGACTGCTGTCGGTCTCGCCGTAAATGTCCGTGCCTTGCACATTCCCAGCACCTTGGTCATCCTTTGTTTTGGCCACAGTCTCGGGAAAAGTGACCGACCTTCCCGCATTCCCAACATTTGGCCGATTCTCTCTTGTCGTTGATGGTAGTCTTCTTGACAGTTTCGACGCATTCTTTAATCAGCCTTGTGACTTCATTCTTGTATTCGTCGCCTTCAACAGCTGTTTGGCGTACACGCACGTGCCCTTTGGAAGCTTGTTTTGCAGCTTCGAATTCTTAGGCGTGTGCCAGTGCGTCACTCGCAGTCTTATGGCGGGCCAAACGGAGAACTTGCTGTAAGTCGGTGTCCCTCACGCCATCGACGAATGTTTGGACTGCTAGCTGGTCTGCGAAGTCCTGCGGAGTGGTAGGATAGGCCAATCTTACTAGACGTTCCACATCGGCCTCGAATTCTTGTAGATTTTCTGATGTCCTCTGATTGCGACACTTTAGTTGGGTTTGGTACACTTGTTGTAAATGTTTGTCGCCATATCTCATTTCAAGTCGCTCTAGCAGCGCAGAGAAGTCTCGTTGTTGGCGCTCTGGAATACCTTGAAGGACATCCAATGCTTCTCCTCGTAGGGCTATGACCAGCGCCGTTGCTTTCTCAAAATCGTTCCAGTTGTTTGCTTCTGCCGCTGCCTCGGACTGTCGTTTGTACACAGACCAGCAAACTTTTCCGTCGAAAGTCGGTGGTTTAATTCTAATCGTTTTCGCAGTGTCTTCGGACTTTACTTCACTAGCCGGTCTAGTGTTCTCGAACTTCTGTCTCATTTTCTCTACTTCCTTTTGTACTTCTTCTTTCAACTCATCTCTTAGCTTTTCTTGTCGTATCTCCAATTCTTGTCGTACTTCCTGTAATTCTTCTTTTAATCCTTCTTGCTCAATTTTTATTGTCCTTATATTTTCGACCAATTTCTCTTGAACTGCCTTAATTTCTTCTTTGCTTGCTTTAATTTCTTCCTTCATTTCTTCTTGCGCTAATTTCATTTCGTCCTGTCCAGCTTACATCTTATTCTTCAATTCTTCCTGTCCAGCTTCCATTTTATTCTTCAATTCTTCCTTCATTTCTTCCTGGCCTGCCTTCATTGCCTTCATCATTTCCATTAAAGCCTTTATTTGTTCTTCCATTATTGCCGATTGTTTTCTTGTTACTGGCATAAGGCTTCAAAATTCTTCTTCTCTTCGGACCTCTTCTACGATCTGTCGCACTAACTTTCTTCGGGAATCTTCAATTCCCTTACTATCGCACTCCTGACACCAAATGTGACGTGTTCGGTCACAGAAAACACAATTAACAAAACAAAACAACGAATTTATTTAATTACTAAAATTAATTTGACTACACTACAATTATGAACAAGTCCGCACAATTTATTTCACTAAAAGTCTCTTTCAATCTCCGTTACCGGAGCCACTCGCTATCGCTCTCTATGAACACTATCGCCACTATGGTTCGCCTGTATCGCCTATCGATCGCTTCGCTTCCAAACATCAGCTGTTACTGTCAACTAACTCGGTGTGAGTGTCTCGTCCGCCTTTTATAGTCTTCTCAGCCTTTTTCTAGGGTATTCTACAGCCGTCTAGTAATCCAATTGTTTTCCCATTGATCTTTGCTGGTGTTTTCTAGATGTGTCAGGAAAGCCGACAATATTCCTTATGTAATCAGGGAAGATGTTCATTAATTATGCTCACACCAACTTAATTGGCAAGTACTCGTAACAATATATTCTTAATAAGTATGATATATAATATAGGTATTTAATACTTCTATAACTATGTATACGTATATTTCGTTTTTGTTTTCAGATGGTCCACTGGAAAGAAACCACTTTTCCACTGTGAATATTATTATGACCACTTTTGAGCCTAGGATTTTCTGTAAGTTTGTCGCTATAGATTTTCATCTGTAACTGTAATTCTGATATATCGACAATATTCCTATTTTCCTATGAAATATAAATAAAATTTTCTCATGCAAATGAAAATGGTCTATATAAGAGATAATTTCGTTGGGAGATCTACCCCAGTGGAAATCCAATTGTACGCTTGTGTAAAATACAAAAAAAAACAGTATTTGAATACAAATGTAAATACGTTTATATACCTATTTCTTGTTATTTCAATATTTCTATTAATACCTTTTCTACATATTTAAAGATAAATACAAATACTGAAGTAATTGCAAGACTGATAGTAGTGATAGTAATGCTGCAGTTTATTATCAAATCATTGACAATCTTATTTTTTGTACTGTTAGTACTATTAATTCCACACAAATACATTAGCACACGTGCCGAGTTAAAATAGTGACTATAGACAAAAATAAAAAAGATACAACGTGTATCGCGTAGTGGACTGTTTTATAAAAATTATTGTGCCTATTTGAAACGGATACTTGTAACCGTAAGTTTGACCCTTTATTACTCGTTAATAATAAAAGTAAACGAACCGTTTTATCACTGAAACGTGTATTTTGAAAACTAAAATATGTTACACAAACGTGTAACGTCTCCGTCATCTTCGTCCGAGGATGATGATACCTCCCGGAGCTCCAAGAGACGCCAGACTCGTACTCCGTCACCACGGAATTCGCGCGCGGCAGATGTACAGCTAACAACACGAATTGTAGAAACAGATAGAATTGAACGTTTAGAATCATTGGTTGAACGTTTAATCAGATCTCAAACCAGTATGAGTTCCACACAAAGTTCAAACATGAATTCTTTAAAGAGCACTAAGTCAAGCGCAAAATCTATGGCTCGGGAAAATTGTATCCCAAAATTTTGCCCTGAAACTTCAAAGTTTTCCGCTAAGAAATGGTTATACAAAATCGAACAATTATCGGACATGCATGGTTGGGACGATCGCACCAAACTTTACCATATGCAAGCGAGGTTGCAAGGACTCGCGAGAAGTAGGTATGATAATTTAACAGATTACGATCATTCGTGGAACAGATGGAAACGACTTCTGAAGCATGCATTTCCTACTCACGTTGACTTTGCCACCTCTATAAGAGAGATGATTAATCGCGTCAAGTTACGTGAAGAAACAATGACGTCATATTATTTTACGATGGTGAGGTATTTCGGCAAGAAATAGTGAAAATAGCGAAAGAAGTCATGTCTTCAAAACCGAAGGAAGGGATGAGTGAGCGCCCACGCTGTTGGAATTGCGACAAATATGGGCATCTTTCACGCGATTGCGTCAAGAGGAAGCGAGAAGTTACATGTTGGAATTGTGGACGTACGGGGCATTTGAGCAGCGGCTGTCCATCTGGAAGAAGACAGACGTCAGCCGCCGAAGAAAACAAGCAGGGAAACTAAGAATAGCCGGCTAAGGCGAAAGTTGACTTTGCGTCCCCAAGCCCCAATCATACCGGCGCATTAAGAACGATAGTTAATTGCTAAATGGAGGATTCAACCGCTAACCATAAATGCTGTCTTAACCACTGCGACAGGGGAAACAACATCGGTTCGTGGAGAATGCGAAGTGCTGATCGGCCTTGGAGACGCAAGCCTGTACCAACAAGTGCTGGTGGCCGATATTACCGACGACATAATTTTGGGACTCGACTTAATGGAAAGACACCGAATCCAGCTAGACATGGGCACAAAATGTTTACGAATAGGAGATCAAGAACTGCCACTACAAAGAAATGGGACTGATCAGCGAACACTACGGGTCGTCGTTGCTGAAGACCAAGTTTTACCCGGACACTCCGAAGCTGTTGCCCGAATTACAATAGAGGACAATGTCCCTTATGAAATAACTGGAGTCATAGAGCAAGACAACGAAGAATTGAGACAGAAAGCTATCCTTGTCGGAAGAACTGTGGTACAAACCGGCTCGACCACGCTTTCAATCAGAGTTGTCAATCTGAAAGGCTTTGAACAAAAACTTACCAAAGGAACATCAATAGGGACATTAGAACCAGTTACCACCATTAATCATTTGGACCAAATTAGAGAACGGAGGGAAAAAAACGGGAAGCTGCCAGAAGCATTACAAGAATTAATCAACAAGGCAACTGAACATCTTACTGAAGAAGAAACTCGAAAGCTAGAACACCTCATTCAAAGTTATAAGAACGTCTTTGCTATTGATGACACCGATTATGGAAGAACCAATTTAGCGTACCACCGAATCAACATAGGAAATGCAAGACCAATCAAACAGCCACCCAGACGAGTACCATGGGCCAAACGAGAAGAAGTCGATTCATTGATCAAAGACATGCGCGAGAAAGGGATAATAGAACCATCGAAACGTCCATGGACTTCCTCTATCGTTTTGGTACGTAAGAAGGACGGATCAACGAGATTCTGTGTTGATTATCGACGATTCAACGAAGCAACACATAAAGACAGCAATCCTTTGCCACGAATCGACGACACGTTAGATTGTCTGTCGAGTGAAATTAAATGGTTCTCGACGTTGGACCTAAAGAGCGGATATTGGCAAGTCGATGTACATCCTGAAGACAAGGAAAAGACCGCGTTTACTACGGGGAACGGTCTCTGGAAATTCAATGTAATGTCCTTCGGCCTATGTAACGCACCAGCTACTTTTGAAAGATCAATGGAAACCATTTTACAAGGACTGAATTGGGAAATCTGCTTGGTCTATTTGGATGACGTCATTGTGTTTGGGCGAACGTTTGAAGACCATCTCGCTAATCTAAGCAGAGTACTTCAGAAATTCACAGCAGCAAAACTAAAATTAAATCCCAAAAATTGTGCGTTGTTTAGAAGTGAAATACCTAGGCCGTGTCATATGAAGTAAAGGCGTTGGTACAGATCCTGACAAGACCGAAGCAGTTCGTAATTGGCCGCAACCAACGAATCAGTATGAACTGAGAAGTTTATTGGGACTACTATAGAAGATTCGTGAAGGGATTAGTGGATGTGGCTCGCCCCTTGCACAGACTTACCGAGAATGGAGTGCCTTTTGATTGGACGAACACCTGTCAAGAAGCTTTCCAAGTTCTGAAAAATAAGTTGTCTAACACCCTGATTTTGACTTATCCCGAATTTGGAAAACCATTCATTGTCGACACCGATGCGAGCAATGTGGGTATTGGAGGGGTTCTTTCCCAAGTTCAAGACGGTAAAGAAAGAGTAATCGCATATTTTAGCAAGACACTGTCAATGCCCGAGAAAAACTATTGTGTGACCCGCCGAGAACTATTGGCCGCGGTAAAAACTATAGAACATTTCCACAAATATCTTTATGGGCGACAATTCCTGCTGAGAACTGACCACTCCTCTCTTAAATGGTTGCTGCAATTCCGAAACCCTGAAGGACAGGTGGTCAGATGGTTACAGCGTTTACAAGAGTACAATTTCAAAATTGAACATCGGCCAGGAAAACACCATGGTAATGCCGACGCCTTATCAAGACGACCATGCCCACGGAATTGCAAACATTGTTCTTCTGTGGAACGAAAAGAAAGGTTAGAACAAATTCCATGCCTACCGTGGAGAGACAAGAAAATTGGGAAGACGCAGTGTTGATTAAAGAACAACGAGCCGATAATGACCTTGGACCCATCATGAAATGGAAGGAGACAGGAGAATCTCGACCAACGTGGGCGGATGTAAGCCTCCTGAGTACTACGACGAAATGTTATTGGGCCCAATGGGATTCCTTAAAGCTCGAGAATGGAGTCCTTAAAAGCATCTGGTAAAGTCCGGACGTGACCAAGAAGCGATTACAAGTTGTGTTGCCCAAGAAAAAGATGAAAGAAGTAATAAGAGAGCTGCATGCTGGGACTGGAAGTGGACATTTTGGGGTGAAGAAGACCTTAGAGAAACTACGCGAACGGTATTACTGGGTGAATGCTAGATTGGATGTGGAAGACTGGTGTAGAAAATGCAAAGTATGTGCTTCCAACAAAGGTCCGAGAACCAGAACACGAGGAAAGATGCACCAGTATAACGTCGGAGCACCATTCAAAAGAATAACCATGGATATCGCTGGTCCCTTTCCCCGAACTGAAGATGGCAACCGCTACATCCTCTTTGTGATGGATTACTTCAGCAACTGGCCGGAAGCCTATGCAATCTCCAACCAGGATGCAACCACCGTGGCGGAGGCAATAATAAACAACTGGATCAGCCGATATGGAGTTCCCATGGAGATTCACACTGACCAGGTCCGAAACTTTGAATCAGAAATATTCCAACGAGTGTGTGAATTGATGGGAATAAAGAAAACTAGAACGACTCCGTTGCATCCTCGGTCTAATGGGATGGTAGAGCGATTTAATGCGACTATAGAAAACAACCTGAGGATGTTCGTAAACGATCATCAGACCGACTGGGATCGCCACATTCCCTTATTCCTTCTGGCCTATAGGACATCCATACAGGAGACTACTGGACAAACCCCTTCCTGTGTACTATTCGGGAAAGAACTGAGACTACCTGCTGATCTGATGTTTGGCCGACCTGAAGATTCTTCGCTGTCCACGGACGATTATGTGTCTAAACTACGCGAGCGGCTAAACACCATCGAGAGTGACCGAAAGAAGACCCGCTACGATTAGCGAGCGAATTCCACTGGATTCAGGGAGGGCGATCGTGTATGGCTTTTGTTAAGAACTTTAATTTAGTTATAGTTATTATTATAGTACGTTATTGCATTTTCTACATTTATTTAGATTTATTTTATTTTACAAATGTGTACCTACAAGTTTCTTAGAAACATGAACTTATTATCGTAGGGGTTTCCAGGTACCTATAATATAATCAATGTTTACCCACCAATTGGGTAAAACCAAGTACCCACCAAGGGTTTTGTAACAGGTTTACCTGGTAAATAATAAAGAGTGAATATAATGCAGCAATCCACATCGGACAGAAAGATTTTTGATTTTGTATTATTAATATTATGTATTCAGTTGTTGTTGACGAAACTTCTACAATTTTGTGAATAAACGTCTTGAGGGGGGGCAGTGTGACGGACGTGTCATTTTGAATGACGTTGACATTCGCCGACGGCGAAATTTGAATGAGAGGTACCTATGACGCGTTCCAGAAGGTTCGAGAGTTGCTAGATGTTTCGAGAATCACCGAGAAACGTCCGTAATACTATATAAGGAACAGCGTTGGACAGTTTGACAGTTTTTGATAGAAGAGAGTGACAGAGATAAGTTCGAAGTGAAGAAAAGCTATTAAAAAGCGAAATAGCTATTGAGTTGTTGTTATTATCGAAATAGTTATTGAATCGTTGTTGTTATAGAGTTGATTTAATAAAAGTGTTTGAGAGAAAAATACGTGATTTTGTAAATTACATAACAATAATAATAATCTAATATATAAAATTCTCGTGTCACGGTGTTTGTAATTAATCTTCTCCGCAATGGCTCGACCGATTTTCCTGAAATTTTGTGTGCATATCGGTTAGGTCTGCGAATCGGCCAACATTTATTTTTTATCCCCCTAAATGTTAAGGGTGGTCCACCCCTTATTTTGTTGTTGAATTTGTTAGACAAAATTGTTTGTTGTTATTTTTTTATGATACAGCATACACAAATAAATACAACCCTTAATTTTCACCCCTCTACGATCAACCCCCATTTTTTAATAGCGATATTAGTACTGTAACAATCTTCAACTCTCAGTGGTCGATAACTGATCAATTATTATTAATCGATTAGTCATCCCTGCCAGGTGAGGTCAAAAAATATGTTCTAAGAAGTAAAATAATGTTTTATTATAACATTTCAGAATGATTTGGCAATGTTCAAGAATATTCCAGAATCATGAAGATCATTCAAGAATGTTTCAGAATGTTAAAAAAAGTTAGAGAATGTTGTAAATCATTAAAGGGTGGTCTGGATAGTTCTAAATTTCATCAAACGTGTGATATATTCTTACCCGAGCAACACCGGGTATTTTTATCTTTTATGTTACAAATAGCTTTTTATAAATAGTTTTTTGCTATTTTAAGAAATTAAGCAGATACCACCGTTTAACACTTACAATCATTCAGAGAGGGAAATTGTGACGTCGCACTTTTAAATTTACAAAACAACAATTGATTATTGAACAATGTCTTCTATATGTACCTATTTTCAACAAATAAACTTACTCCTAAATAAAATGAGAAGTATTTTGTACGTACACGTAGGTACTGATAATTTATTAAACCTAATACTGCATAAAACTTAGATTTCGTGGTACATTCGTTGTGAAACATTTTAATTCAATAAAAATAGAAGGTGAATACAAAACACAATTGGAAAAATTTCACTTCAATATATTGTAATTTCTTTACAAAGTTTCGACTGTTATATCATTGTCAAAAGATATATGAAATTGTATTTCACCTTCTATTTTAATACTGCATAGTTTGGAATAATTTAATTCTATAAAATAGCCCTTTTGTAATGACCTACCCACAACCATCATACATTTCCATTAATAGGTACTGCTTGAAAATGGGAAAATATGACAGCAATACAGTTGCAAATCAATTTTGTAAACATTCTTACACTTTTTTACGAATGATATTATACCTATACAATAATGATATTTTGTATAACAAAAAGTAGATATTGCATCAGGCTGTACTTAGATAGAGTATGGAAGATAATAACAGGCATGACTTGAAACGGTTATTGACGAACCCATTTCACAATTCCTCCTTTTCGTATGGATTACAACTATTAATGAAATACTAAGACGGATGCTAAAGGTTGGAGATTCGTCCGACCCAATGAAACTTTATGCAGCTCAAAAACATCTACACCACATGAAGTTTCAAAGAAAAAAATTGAAAACCGCTACTTCCGGTAAGTACTGTGCTTCAACCTCTTTATTTCTACATACTAAACAGTAGCTGACGATTTTTAGACATTTTTTGTTACAGCATCAAAATTGATACCGGAAACACCTCCCCCAGAGACGTAAGCGTTTATAGCTACAATTTCCGGTAAGTGTTCTTGAATCACATTATGTACTTTTCAGTTTTTCTTATTTGTGCTTCTTGTTATTATAATTTCATTTTTTGTACAGGTGCCTTTTTGGATGTGAAATCTAAAACTGCAGGTTCTTCGCTCGTTCTCCCATGATCCAACACAGTAAGTGCCGCGTACGAAATTAACAATAAGGCAGTTATTACTATTCGTATTTCTGTATTTTTAGATATCAACAACAACGTCCTATAACGACGTGAGGTAGATGGGTTTTAGTTGGTAGGCCCTCCTTGGAGAGAATCCAACAAAGATCCAACACTACTGTCGCACGTGCGGAGATTTTTGAAGATTTCCCCTCTTCCGCGAATACAACAAAACAAAAAAACAACAATAGTATATAAAATATGTCCTTCAGCTAATATCCATGGGGATGAAGGAGGTATATGAAATCTACAACAACCATTGCATCCTCTGCAGCTCTTGTACACTGCCTAGTTCTTTGGTGTGAAGTAATTTAAAAGTTTTCTATTCATATAAAGTAACATTAATTTTTCTTTATATTTAGTCGTTAGAGTAAAATGCAATAATTTCATAAATGGAGTAATATTAATAAAAAGGGATGTATCAAGGAAACGAGAAAATTTGGAAGTAATTTACTTCAAACTCGAAAAAGAACAATTAGATTTCTCGCAGACAAAATTTCCTAATCAAATTTTTAATTTTTTACTTTTATTTCCACATGAGCCCTGTTTTTTCTCCAGTTATGAGTTAAAACCAACAATAGCCATAAAATTGTACTTAGTTTTTACGATATGTATCTCTTTTGTAACATACTTATGTTTTTTCCCCCATTACTGTTTAATTATTTCTTAAATGTTGTAAAATTTGTTTGAATATTCTTTATACACATTACACTTAATGAAAATTCACTATTACAATATTCTTAAGATGTAATTAATGTTTTTTAAAATCTTCTTTATTTCAACAAATACTTTTTCAGTATTCATTCTTAACTTTTTATTTATTGTGCACTTTAAACATCGCATTGAAGTGTAAAATTGACAAGTGACAATGTTTTTTCTTTTTTTGTACAAGAAACCATCCGTTTTCTTTCATAAAAAAAGAAAAGCACGTTGTTACTTGTCAATTTTACACTTTACGCTTTATACATCATACTTAAACTTAACTTATTATAAATGCGAATGTAAGTTTGTTTGTTACGCTTTCACGCAAAAACTACTTAACCGATCATCATGAAACTTTGCACATACACTCTTGAAGGTAGTAGAAGTAACATAGGATAGTTTTTATTAAAAAAAAATAAAAATTTTTTTACGAAACATAAGAAAATTGTTTGTCAAATATCGTCAAATTTAGCTACTTCTACGCCATCTAGCATCATAGTAATGAAGTTTCAACCCTGAATACTGTAATACCGACCCACTGTATTAGAAGATCTAACAGCTAACCACAAAAATTACGGATAACCTCAAAAATGTGAATAGTTTTATACTGCATGTAACGACAGAAGAAAATAACAATAAATATAGAAAAATTAGAAACAGTTGAAACTATATTCAATTGAATTAGATATTGAATTAGATATTGTCGTCACCGTCGGTGCGGCCGAAGGAATTCCTATCTTACTCGCTGATGTTAATTCTTACTCTGCTACTATATTGACTCATTTCTATTATTATACCCTTACTTTTTATCTCTCATACTTATTTAATTTCTCCACTGCGGGCGAAGCCGCGGGCAAAAAGCTAGTGCAAGAATAAAGACACCAACCCATTCAAATTGCGCGCCTTACAATTTTAGTTAGTGACAACACCTGTAAGGTGCCGCTGTAAGCAGTTTCCAATAGAGTTATGCATCTATTAACCTTCTCTAATCTATGGTACTTAGTAGACTACATAGACTAGGATAGGTGCACGACTCTCGGTATTTTTTGGTTGGACACTCAGCGCCATCCTTTGTTTGCCCTACATTAATAAGACGATACTTGGAATATATATAAATGGAAAAGACAAAGAAAACTTTCAAAAATATTGCGCCATCTATACATAAAACTATGAAGCATCATTTAAGGCGCGCATTGCAAAATTAAACCAAAATTAATTGTTTTAATTGGAAATTGAAAAAAAAACAAATATAAGATTAACAAATTTATTAACCAAGTATAAATGCAGTAATAAGTACAATTAGTACAATATATGAGTAAATAGCAAAACATCAATTTGTAATGTTCTGATAGACACCCTGTAGGTTAAGTTCATGATATTATTTGTAATTATATTTCTTTATCACTATTTACTACAAATATGTACTTCCTTTAATTGTTAAGTAGCTTTCCTTTGTAATCTATTTTAAATATTTCTATTAATTATTTCCTAAGTTGTATTTCATTAAATGTACACAAATTGTTACTGTGGCATGGGACAATATCATTACGAAAAGAGTAATTATTAAATTGTAAACAATCAATGTCCGTTCAGTTTCTCTTGGGAAAAGACAACAGATAACGAAATTGTCCTAATGCTGACGTCAAAATTGAGAAGTTATAAAAAACCTTTAGTCTTAGCTTCAGTTCAGTTCTAACCAAAACTTTTGTCGCCATTCTTAAATAATCACCGAGGTCGAGAATCTATCAATCATTTAAACTTTAATGTAAGTTGTAAATAAATAAGTAAAAACTCTTCAGTGGTTTGACTTCAACAAGTTACCCCATTACAAACTGGTGTCAGGAGTCGGATCGAAAATAAGTAGTGAATTTAATCACCGTTTTACCCTGGTCCGAGGTTGGAAACAAAATTTCTTCATCCAAAACGTACCTGAAACGGTCCTTCGATTCTTCACATCACAAGGAAGCAACGTCGCCAAGGTCCATAGAGGGAAACAACGTTTTCCATCTTATCGACGTTAGAAGAGGGTGTTGAAGACCACAACCAAGAACGAGGAATGCTTCTAATTCTTATTTTACAACTGTAAGTACCTTCTACTATCTCTACAATTTTAGTGTTGTGAAAAGTCTGCCAATTTTGTGTTGTGACGCCGTACCATTTTTTCTTTTATCTTGTGCTGTGTATTAAAATCTTCAACATGAATCCAAGTCACACAACGTCCTCTACTAGTTCTAATAATCCTATTGTTAACAATCATATTAGTTTAGAATTAGCAGAAAAAATGTTAGTTAGGTTGATGGATCTAAGTCCAAACTGTATGAGTTTATCGATAACTGCGATAAAGCTGTAAGATTAGTCAATCCGTCATTTAGGGATATTTTATTCCATATTATAGAAACAAAAATCACTGACTGGTTAACTTTAAAAAATCATTTATTAGACGCCTATTCCGAAAAAAGAACGATAGGTAAGTGGCAACTAGAATTAAATTCATGTAAACAAAATAACAATGAAAGCGTAATCACTTATTCCAACAAAATAGAGTTGTTATATTAAATTAATTAATTCATTAGATGAGGGTTTAACAGAAGCAGCTCGGACAGCGTGTGTCGATCTCCTAAAGAATCAAGCTTTAAATGTTTTTATAACAGGGCTTCATAAAGACTTAAACTTAATAGTGAAATCACAAAAACCGACTTCCTTAGAGGAAGCCATCGCCATTGCAATAAATGAGGAGCAGGAAATTAAGTCAAAACAAGAAATTCAAAAATATCAGAACATTAACAATTCAATTGCAAAACACTGTACAAATTGTAATAAGCCAGGTCATACAACACTTAACTGTAGGTTCAATAGAAATCAGCGTTTCATGTCAGAGAAAAATGTCAATCATGTAGCTCACTACAAACCATCAAGTAATTCACATAATCATAACCAAAATCCTAACATCTATCCCAATTCTCGATACAAAAATAATTATGATAAAAATAAAATCTGCAATTATTGTAAAAATATAGGTCATGTAATAAGCGAATGTCGGAAAAGACAATACAATAACGATAGGCGAGAACAATTTAACAAACGTACTAACTCAAACCCACATGAATCATTTCAACAAAAGCCACTATCATCTTCTAATTTTAATGATCAAAGACATTTAAACTCAAACCGTTCTCTGCAAGCGGCCAACCAGAGAACCTCTCATACAATAAGGGCCGAATCGCAATAATAAATACAAAAGCAGTTACTAGTTTTATAAACATGGAATGTAATCAATTAAACACTCATTCTGGTTCTTTTCTAATTGATAATGGCGCAGATATTTCTTTAATTAAAAAACATAAATTAAATAATGACGTTTAACCATTTCATGATCATAAAATCACTCTTAGAGGTATAGACAACGTCCTAAATCCTACCCAAACATTATATTATACTTATTTGGATGTAATTATAAATAATATAAATTATAATCACTGTTTCCATGTAGTTGAAGACTCGTTTCCAATTAAATTCTAATTCTTATTTAAACGCTAACTTTAATTCTAATCCTAAATCTAATTCTAATTCTAATCATAAATATAATTTTGTTTCAAATCTTGAATCTAATTCTAATCCAATTCCTGATAATGAATTTCATTCTAATTCAAATTGTATCAATGAAATGAATAATAAAGAAAATATTATTACGATAGAACCTCGTTGTGAAAAAATAATTTCGATCAATGTTGTTAACACTAATATTGTTGAAGGCGTAGTGCCAGAAATAGAAATTTTAGACGGAGTGTACTTATGTCCCAGCATTGTTAAGGTTCAAAATTCTAAGGCAATAACTTTAGTACTGAACACAAGAGAAAAATCAATTATTATCAAAGAAATAAGTATTCTATTAGATTAATCACCATCTTATTCTAAATTAGACTCATCTATAAATGTCACTTCATCCACTAAATTATTTAATTCTGACAGATTGCAAACGATAAAAAACCTTATTAGAACAGGTCATTTAAATCAAGAAGAGCGAAATTCATTAACAGAAGCATGCTTAGAGTTTAATGATATTTTTTTTTTGACGGAGACACGCTTACTTCAACTGATGTAGTATTACATGAAATTCCTACTACTTCTTCTAATCCTATTCATACTGTGGTATCCGATGGTCATCTTTAATCCTTTAAATATTTTACGCACGCTTCTTTAAAAAAAAAAAAATTTTTTTATTATAGTTTCTCGATCATGGTATTACAAAATTATTTGTTAAATTTTCTGATAGCTTTCTGAATATTTACTTGCATTTTACGTGAGTAAAATAAACTAAACAACCACATGTTTTTTTTTGTTTCTGTGTGGTCTGTATAGTTTTACTATTGGTGTTCAGGCGTTTCGCACACATGGGGTGTAATAACCATAAATACTCTTGAGCTGACGTGAGACATGTCCTCTTTTCGATAAAATTTTGGTACTTGTCTCGTAGATCGATTTCCTGTGGGAATTTTTCTAAGATGCGGCTTGGGTTCGATTAGTTTTGATGACGTATTAGTACGAGTCTTTAAAAGGGCTGCGAGGTGATTTTTAAGGCATTCGATTCGATCCATTCAATTCAATTCTGTTTCATATGCAATTCAATTAAATTCATTTCAATTCGTGTTCAAAATCAGAGATTATAATTTGTTTTGTGTTTTTATTTGTATTTTGTGTTTTTGAGTTTTTCTGTATTTTTGAGTTTTTGTTTCAAATTGGATTAATTACTTACATTTCTAACAGGTATGATAATTATTTTATTATTTTAAATTCATATTATTTTTGTATCATTTTTATAATTTTAATTGTTTCAAATTTAATTTCACTTTTTATTATAAATTATTTACATTTCTAACAGGTATGATAATTATTTTATTATTCTAAATTAATATTATTTTGTTTTATCATTTTTATAATTTTAATTGTTTCAAATTTAATTTCACTTTTTATTATTTTCTTTTATAACTATAGAAATTCTGTTCAATCATTTATACATTTTTAAAACAATTTCAATTCAGGTAAATCTTACTAAATTATATTTTAAAATTATTTCACTTAAAAGGTTTTTCAGGCTTAACATTAATATTTCATTTTTAAATTTTTATAATTTGTGTATATTTTCGAAAGGGGTAAAACATTTTGTGATTCAATCTAAGTATGAAATGCCTTGTTGTAAGTACTAATATTTTCTCCCGTGGTGATTTTGGGAGTATTTACGCAACTTGTACTTTATACACATATTTTTATTTTATTCTCAACGTTATCTGGATTGCTTCTTTAGGGACTCCAGACTTTATTTATTTGTTTTGCGTATGCCCAAATCACATTTTTATTTTCAACGTTATCTGGATTGCTTCCATACTGGACTCCAGACTCATAAATTAACTAACAAATATGTTTTTGGTTTTAAAATGGGCTGCTGTTTGTAGGGATTGAATTTCAAATTGTGTCAAAATTTATCAAACATTCGTAAATTATAATAAAATTAGGTTTTGTTTACATTTTGTGAATTTTCATAAGTTTTTCTAAATTTTCTTACACAAATTATTTTTCATTTTTGTTGAGCCTGAGAACTACAAAATTTGAATTTATCTTTTCCAAGTTGTTTTTGCTTTCATTTTATTTGAGAATTTTTAATTATCTTTACAACAATTTCTTATTGATTATTTTACATACTTTTTATTTGGTTTTCGTCTTATTGTGTTTTTACCCTTTTATGGGTTTTTGAGTGCCCTGATTTATATGTGTTTTATTGAATTTTCTTATTGATTGATTATTTTTATGTGCATTTTATTTTGTGTTGGGTTTACTCTGCAATTACATGTTCTACCTGATTTTATTTTTGCTTTGGATATTTTGATTTTTATGTGTTCTACTTGAATTTATTTTTTTTGCATTGGATATTTTTGATTTACCTGTGTTACACTGGAATTTATTTTTACTTGGATATTTTGGTTTACCATTTTACTTGGATTTGACATTTTGATTTACTTGTGTTTCTCTTGATTTTATTTTTGCATTGATATTCTGATTTACCATTTTATTTGAATTTAGTATTTTGATTTACCTGTTTTACTTGAATTGATTTTTACATTGATATTTTGATTTACAATTTTACTGGAATTCTATTTACCGGTGTTTTACTTGAATTGATTTTTATTTTGGTTATTTTGATTTATATGTGTTTTACTTGAACATATTTTTATATTTGATATTTTGATTTTCATGTGTTTTATTTGAACATATTTTTATATTTGATATTTTGATTTTCATGTGTTTTACTTGAACATATTTTTACATTTGATATTTGATTTACATGTTTTTCACTGGAACTTATTTTTTTTTTTTATATTTGATATTTTGATTTATTTGTGTTTTATCTGAGTTTATTTCTACATTGGATATTTGATTTATATGTGATTTACTTGATTTGATATTTTGATTTTTATGTTTATTTGAATTTGTTTTTAAATCTTTGAGTGGTTTTCTCTGTCAGGTTCTTTTTCCACGCTAGCCACAGGCTGAGTCTGACACTCTCATTTCCAAATTTACATTTGATTTTGATTTTGAATTAAAAAGTAGGAATGAATTCATGGTGTTTTATTTAACCTTGTTCCTCTAATGGTAAACCCGTACCAGAGTACAATTTGTCATTTTTGGCAAGACCTGGCTTTTCAACACAACGAAGGGTAAGAAGTTTTTGACAATCACGTTGGCCTAGGTAAGTTACACTACAATACAAAGACCTATAGATTTCCTGAAGCTCACAAAACCGAGGTCGAGGATCAAGGATGCTCGACCAAGGAATAATTGCTCCTTCTTCCTCCCCATGGAATTCACCTGTGTGGGTAGTCCCGAAGAAGCTAGATGCTTCCGGAAAACGAAAGTGGAGGGTAGTCATAGACTACAGGAAACTAAATGAAATTACGATTGGTGACGCTTATCCACTTCCCAATATTACTGACATACTGGATCAATTAGGTCATTCAAAATATTTTTCTACCATAGATCTTACTTCCGGGTTCCACCAAATAAAAATTCATCCCAAAGATTCTGATAAAACAGCCTTCACTGTTCCTTCAGGACATTATCAATTCAACAGAATGCCTTTCGGGTTAAAAAATGCGCCCGCCTCGTTTCAGAGGCTAATGAATACTGTCCTTTCGGGTCTTCAAGGTAGTCGCTGTTTCGTTTATTTAGACGATATAGTGATACACGCTGATACCTTGGAAAATCACAACAAAAAATTAAAAGAAGTTTTTCAATGATTATCTGATTATATGTTAAAAATTCAACCGGACAAGTGTGAATTTTTAAGGAAAGAAGTGATGTACTTAGGTCATTTAATTACAGAACACGGTGTCAAACCAGATCCTCAAAAAATAGAAAATGTAAAAAATTATCCAACTCCAAATTCCCCAACTGAAATCAAAGCATTTTTAGGGCTTGCGGGTTATTACCGACGTTTCATCAAAGATTTCCGTAAAATAGCGCAACCTTTAACGAAATTATTAAAAAAAATGTACCGTTTGTTTGGACAAGTCTACAGCAAGATTCCTTTGAAACCTTAAAGAAAATACTGTGTAGTGAACCTTTGTTACAATATCCTGATTTTTCTAACGAATTCTATTTGACTACAGATGCTAGTAATTTCGCGATAGGGTCGGTACTTTCGCAAGGTTCACCCCCTGCCGATTTGCCTGTAGCATACGCCAGTAGGACTTTAAACAAAGCCGAACAAAATTACTCTTGTACGGAGCGCGAACTTTTAGCGATAGTGTGGAGCGTACGTCATTTTAGACCATACTTATACGGTCGCAAATTTACAATAATCACTGATCATAAACCTCTTTTACATGGCTTTTCAACATAAAAGATCCTGGATCTAGGTTAGTTAGGTGGCGACTTCTTCTTGAAGAATATGATTACAATATTATGTATAAACCAGGAAAATTAAATAGTAATGCTGATGCTTTAAGTAGAATTAAACACAACTTTCATGAAAATAATGAACTTGAGAATGTTAAAATAAATAAAGTTTCTAATAACGACAAAACATACGCAGATTTTCTACGAAAAATACAAACTACTTTAATAATGTATGATAAATTGATAGAAACCAACGAAAACATATTGTCACAAAAGAATAATATCGCTATCTTTATTTCTCAAGATTTAGAGTTGCATAATGACATATTAATACAATTGAATAAAAAATTTGGACACATAGATAAATTAAAGGAAAGTAAATTATTGCTTTCAGATATCTTAGATTTTAAAGAAATCAATGTACACATATTTTACATGGTGAACAAAATTAACTATTGGGATAAATGCAATTATGAAGATTTGTTTAATATCCTACAACAATTAAAAAACGAACTTCTAGCTAAAAATATAGATTATATTAGTATTCCACGAATAGGTAAAAATTTTGATAGGCTTAATTGGAATAAGGTAAGATCAATTATCAGATACATTTTTAGAACCACTAATATAACGGTTAAAGTATGTCATGACGTTTTAATCAATCCAGATCCCGATGATATTCCGCGGATTCTCAGCGAAAATCATTCGAACCCTACAGCAGGTTGTAGCGGTTGTCTTCATTGTAATTTTATTTAAATTTGTTTTTCGAAGAATGATGCTATTGTAGTGCAATTGGGTTTAAAATTAATATTCCGAGAAAGTAGGTAATTAGGGTCGAACGTAAAATTCAACGGTACCTACCTTTCTCGGAATGTCAGTAAAGACAAAAATTCCCTGCAGCAATTAACAATCAGGGTGACTGACCACTATCGTTGGAGGTTAAACAATCTCACCAACACCCTGACATTGTTGCAGCATTTATATAAAAAGGGAAGATTTTTCCAAATGAGTCAGTTCTTAGTCAGTCTGTGTAAGTCTTGTACGCCGTTATCAGTATCCTTATCGTTATTCTTTATGTGTTCAATTTTTGTGTCTATTAATTAACTTTGTTGTTCTTGTCTGTGTTTGTTTTTTTGTTTTGTTATCTCTGTTCGTATTTTTGTTGTGATCCAAAATAAACTGTTTTTATTCTATTTTTTATCGGACTATTATTTTTCGTTTTTAACAAACCCCCGAATAGTGGTGACCGCGACGTGAGTTTTTTTGGATCATACGCAATTTTGTTTTCGACAATAATGGTGAATACCCGAACGGATACCGAAGTCCTAAATCAGTTAGAGCAACAGAAACGCCAGCTGGAACAGCAGCGACTTGAAATAGACAGGAACGACGGGAATTGGAACAACTACGTCTGGAATACCAACTCCGTCAAAATCAACAGGACCAGCAACCACATCTCCGGGAAGCAGTGCTATGTACAGGTTCGTCACGTCAACAAATTACAGCTTTATCAGGTGTCGAACGAGTGGGACTGCGTATTCCCGAATTTACTCCTGGAGACCCGGAATATTTCTTTGTATTGTTGGAGAGAACGCTGAGAACCGCTGGTATAACCAACGACGAGGCAAAATTCAGCTACGGGCTCGGAGCCCTAGGGACATCTGGGAGAAGTCCGCGATATCGTGATGAATCCACCGCAAGAACATTCTTACGACGTCCTCAAAAGGGAATTAGTAAAACGTCTTAGCCAATCACAAGAGCACAAGACCCGTAAACTCCTAGAACACGAAGTAATCGGAGATAGGAAGCCTTCCCAATTCCTGAGACATTTGCGGACATTAGCCAGCAACGTCATAGGAGATCCCGTTTTACGGACAATTTGGTTGAGTCGGTTACCTATTCAATTACAACCCCATTTAGTAACCAAAACCGAGAGCACCCTGGACCAGTTAGCGGAAATGGCCGACGCAATCCTGGAAGCCACACGATCAGTACCGTAGGTAGCATCTAGTACCATCATCAACGAGACTACGCTGGAAATAAGGCTTGCGCAATTACAGCTAAGCATACAACAGCAAGTTACAGAACAGTTATCGACATTACGGAGACAAATTGAGACCATCACTATTCCCGAAGGACATCGCAGTCGGGATAAATCGCCACATCCTCGATCACGTTCCAGAAGACGATTTAATTCGCAGGAAAAGGGACACCCATCTAACGGACTCTGTTGGTATCATTGGAAATTCGGGCCGCAAGCAAGGAAATGTCAACCACCGTGCACCGGAAGTCAACAGGGAAACGGGACAGGAGGTCGCTAATGGCGGCAAGCGACAATAAAAACCTCCCATGCCGTCTCTTTGTAACCGATAAAGATACCAACACCCAATTCTTAGTAGATACTGGCGCCGATCTCTGCGTGTATCCGCGTTTATTCGTTCGTGGTACATGCAAAAGATCGAAATATGAATTAGCAGCGGCAAACGGAACCATAATTCCAACGTATGGCACAATCAAGCTTTCATTAAATTTGGGATTACGACGAGTATTTGATTGGTCATTTGTCATCGCCGAGATATCAAAACCCATCATAGGAGCAGACTTCCTAGCGCACTTTGGACTTCTCGTTGACCTACAAAATGGGCGTCTTATCGATCCTCTTACGAAACTGTCATCGCATGGACGGGTAACAAATTGTCACATCGACAGCATCAAAATGGTAAGCGGTACATCAACCTTTCACGAACTGCTTCGACAATTTCCTAACCTAACCCGACCCGACAGTCATACAGGAGCAGCCAAATATAATACAGTGCATCACATCCGAACAAGTCCTGGACCGCCAGTTTTTCACCGACCACGACGTCTGGACCCAAGACGGCTAGCGGCAGCTAAAAAGGAATTCGAAACGATGTTACAGCTAGGAATCGCACGTCCGTCCGAAAGCTGCTGGTCCTCACCGTTACACTTAGTGCCCAAACAGGACGAACAATGGAGACCCTGTGGGGATTATCGTGGATTGAATGCACGGACAAAACCAGACCGTTATCCAGTCAGGCACATCCATGACATCACACACATGCTAAACGGGAAGAAAATTTTTTCGAAAATCGACCTCGTTCGGGCGTACAGCCAAATACCGGTAGCTCCAGAAGACATCCCGAAGACAGCTATCACGACTCCTTTTGGTCTTTTTGAGTTTCCTTTCATGACGTTTGGACTTCGTAACGCTGCGCAAACGTTCCATCGGTTCATGGATGAAGTCCTGCGGGGATTAGACTTTACGTATGCATATATCGATGACATACTTGTTGCATCTCAATCACCCGAGGAACACGAAGAACATCTACGAGTACTTTTCGAACGTTTACAATAATTCGGAGTTGTCATTAATGCAGCAAAATGTACCTTCGGCAAGACCGAAGTGAAATTTCTAGGATACTTGATCACAAGCAGTGGTACTAAACCATTACCTGAAAAAGTACAAGTCATCGTCGATTATCCAAAACCAGAGACGGTGAAACAGCTAAGGCAATTTCTGGGAATGATAAATTTTTATCGAAGATTTCTACCCAAGGCCGCAAATCAGCAAGCCGTCCTCACCAGCCTTTTGACCAACAATGTCAAAGGAAAAGCGCCAATCATCTGGACAAAAGAAGCGGAAGAAGCCTTTACAACTTGCAAGGATAGCCTGTCACACGCAGCACTCCTAGCGCATCCAATACCTAACGCAACTTTAGCTCTGATGTGCGATGCTTCAGATACTGCTGTAGGCGCCGCCCTGCAACAACGAATCAACAACCATTGGGAACCACTAGCGTTCTTTCCCCAAAAATTGAGTCCTGCCGAACGCAAATATAGTGCTTTTGATAGAGAGCTTTTAGCTATCTACAAAGCAATTAAACACTTCCGTCACATGCTAGAGGCCACAGTATTTACGATATTCGCCGACCATAAGCCAATCACGTTCGCATTCAATCAGAAACCTGAAAAGTGGACTCCTAGACAAATTCGTCATCTAGACTTTATCAGCCAGTTCAGCGCGGATATACAGCATATATCTGGAATGGAAAATGTTGTCGCCGACACGCTCTCTCGCATAGAAGAACTATCAACAGCCCTTAACTATGTCGACCTGGCGAAGGATCAAGAAAAAGATAGGGAATTACAATCATTTCTTCATTCAAATTCCGGCTTGAAGCTCAAGCAAGTGGAGATTCCTGGCACTAGTGCGACCATTTTCTGTGACGTTTCTACAGCAGCCGCACGTCCATTTCTGACACCAAAATTTCGTAGAGCAGCGTTCAATTCTATCCATGGTCTTGCACATCCCGGTGCAAAAGCTACTGTGACCCTTATGACAAAACGATTTGTTTGGCCGTCAATAAGAAAAGATTGCCGCGAGTGGACAAGAACCTGCATTCCATGTCAACGTTCTAAAATATCGCGACATGTTTCAGCATCACTCGGTTCGTTCACAACTCCGTCAGCTAGATTCGATCACGTACATATCGATATCATTGTAATGCCCGTATCTGAAGGAAAGAGATATTATCTTACATGCGTGGATCGTTTTTCAAGATGGCCAGAAGCATTCCCTCTGGAAGACCAAACGGCAGAAACAGTAGCGAGAGCATTCTACGAGAAGTGGATTTGCCGTTTTGGAGTTCCTTTGCGAGTGACGTCCGATCAAGGACGACAATTTGAGTCAACCCTATTCAGACATCTTACCAGTATGGTTGGAATCTCTCACCTTCGAACGACAGCATACCATCCCCAAGCGAACGGGATGATAGAAAGACTTCACAGACAACTTAAAGCTGCAATTAAGTGCCACAGCAATGATTGATGGACCGAAGTACTTCCTACCGTTTTACTGGGGATCAGATCCGCATGGAAAGAAGACATCAATTGCACGTCTGCCGAACTAACTTATGGTCAATCTCTACGACTACCAAGTGAATTTTTGACGCCAAGAAGCCACAACACCCTGGAAGACACCGATGCCTACAGCAAAGAACTTCCGACAGGTATTTCAGGACTTGCAACCAGTAGCAGGTACACACCATGGCCATAGAAAAGTTTTCATATTCAAGGACCTGGCAACAGCAAAACAAGTTTTTGTACGCAACGATGGCCCGAAACATATCCTGCTGCCACCATACGAAGGACCATTTTCCGTCGTTAAACGTACCGAAAAAACCCTTACAATTCGAATGAGAGATAAGGATGTCGTTGTCTCTATAGATCAAGTAAAACCCGCCTATATTCTTCCGGACAATTCTACAGAACCTACAATACCAACAAACGCGGAAAACTCTTCAGGATCGTTTCAACAGCCTAATCAGGACATCCCAGTAACGACCCGAACAGGCAGAAGGATAAGGTTCACCGACCGCTACCAAACAAGATTTTTCTAACGTTACTCACTAGCGAGGGGGTACTGTAGCGGTTGTCTTCATTGTAATTTTATTTAAATTTATTTTTCGAAGAATGATGCTATTGTAGTGCAATTGGGTTTAAAATTAATATTCCGAGAAAGTAGGTAATTAGGGTCGAACGTAAAATTCAACGGTACCTACCTTTCTCGGAATGTCAGTAAAGACAAAAATTCCCTGCAGCAATTAACAATCAGGGTGACTGACCACTATCGTTGGAGGTTAAACAATCTCACCAACACCCTGACATTGTTGCAGCATTTATATAAAAAGGGAAGATTTTTCCAAGTGAGTCAGTTCTTAGTCAGTCTTGGTAAGTCTTGTACGCCGTTATCAGTATCCTTATCGTTATTCTTTATGTGTTCAATTTTTGTGTCTATTAATTAACTTTGTTGTTCTTGTGTGTGTTTGTTTTTTTGTTTTGTTATCTCTGTTCGTATTTTTGTTGTGATCCAAAATAAACTGTTTTTATTCTATTTTTTATCGGACTATTATTTTTCGTTTTTAACAAACCCCCGATAAGGTCATTCGGGATTTCACCGAACTTTTAATAGAATTAAAGAAACGTTTCATTGGAAAACAATGAAGAAAGACATTCAAAATTTCATAAAACAATGCCCATCTTGCCAAAAAAATAAATTGGTTAGGAAACGTAATAGGAAACCAATGGAAATTACTTCTACCTCTTCAAAACCATTCGAAAGGATTTCATTAGATATCGTAGGTCCTCTGCCTGTTACATCATCCGGAAACAGATACATCCTTACGTTACAGGACGATCTCACAAAGTTTTCACAAGCTTACGCTATACCTAATCACGAATCATTAACAATAGCAAAATGTTTAACTCAAAATTTTATTTGCAAATTCGGAATGCCACAGTCTATTCTCACCGATCAAGGTAGGGACTTCACATCGAAGTTATTTCATGATGTAAGTAAACTTTTTAAAATTAAGAATCTCACGACTACTGCGTATCATCCACAAACAAATGGAGCTTTGGAACGTAGTCATGCTACTTTGGCTGATTACCTCAAACATTATATCAAGGACGATCAAAGCGATTGGGACGAATGGATCGACTTTGCTATGTTTTCTTATAACACTTCCCAACATACCTCAACAAAATTTACACCCTATGAACTTGTATTTGGAGTTAAACCAGAAACTCCATCTAGTTTAACGAAATATCCCGAATTTAAATACACGTACGAAGACTACATTGACGAACTTAAATTGAAATTTCAAAAGTCGCATCAACTTGCTCGTGAAAATTCAATCAAGTCAAAAGAAATTAACAAAAAATATTATGACAAAAAATGTAAAGACGTAAATTTTAAAATAGGCGATAAAGTTTATTTACTCAACGAACATGTAAAAACAAATCATTCGAAAAAATTAACTTCAAATTATACTGGTCCATACACAATTACAAAATTAAATTCGCCCGTTAATACTACAATTTTAATAAAAGGTAAAGAAGTACGAGTTCACAACAATAGGTTAAAGTTTGCATTTGTTGCAGCTCCCTGAGTTCAGTAAGGACCGAGGAACTCTACAATGTCTCTAATCTGGCAATATCATCTGGTCTCTTTTATGAAAATCTGGGTCATGCTAATTTGTTGCAAAATACATGGAATTTAGTTACGTATTTAGATGTAAGTTCCGTGGAAGGAAAACTAGACTTGGTGGAAAGAACCTTTCAGAAAACCAGACACCTGTGCAATAATGGTGAATTAGTCGATTTCGCTTTGTGTAATAATTCTATACAAACACTTAGTCAAATTATTCCCTCTATTAAAAGTAAAGACGCGAATTTTAAGAGTTTGATAGGGCACAATAGAGTCAAGAGAGCATGGTTCGATGCTATAGGTACTGTTTTTAAAACCGTATTTGGTACTCTAGATGAGAACGACGCTACTTACTTTAGTGAGGCTATCGAAAATGTTAATAAAGGCGAGAAACAGTTTGCACAATTATTAAAGGAACAAACTCATATAATGCAAACCACTATTGTTAATTTCAATAATACTATTACAAATCTAGATAAAAATTTTGAAATTTTTAACGAAAATTTTGCTCAAATAAAGAATTTTACTAGCACTACGAACAAAGTATTGTTTAGCATAGGACTCAAACAAAAGATTGAAGAACACTTAGCTTTTCTAATTCTTGTTGCTGACGAACTAATATCAGAGTATGATACTCTGATTAACGCTGTATTATTTGCAAAATCTAACTCCTTGCATCCATTCATACTAACACCAGAACAATACATAAAAGAATTGTTTAAAATCCTTCATGAATTACCACCTACAACGAAATTTCCTTTTCCACTCGAAGTAAAGAATGCATACCAACTCTTATTTTTAAGATCATTAAAAGTTTACTTTTCGAATAACAAATTAATTTTCATTATAGGCACTCCTTTGGTTTCAACTCAAATATTTACCTTATACAAATTAATCTCTCTACCTTATCATAAAACTAACGATCATGTAATATTCATTCTACCAAATAAGAATTACTTAATAATTTCAGAAAACAAATTTCATTACGCACTTTTTGATTCACTCCTTAGCTGTAAAAATATAAAACCTTTTGAATACATATGTGCACTAGATGCTCCTTTAAATTCGGTTTTGATGAATCCCATGTGCGAAACAGAATTGTTAACATCAAATAATATTCCCAAAATCTGCGATGTCCGTGTAAGTAAACTAACAAAGGAAATTTGGCACAATTTCAATGAGGAAAATAAATGGATTTTTGTTTTACCAAAACCAACAGACATTACTCTTAGTTGTAGAACTCATACACCTATTGACATAAAGTTGAACGGTACGGGAATAATTTCCCTCGCTCCAAATTGTAAAGTATATACCAGCTACATCATATTAACATCTTCGCAAATTATACCTGAACGTTCACATGTTTCTGTTATACCGCCATTTAACATTCTTGAAGATGATTGTTGTAAAAAGAAATTAGAAGATCAAATTAATATAACTAATATCAATGTATTGCCACTGGAAACCTCTAGTCTTGATAGAGAAAATTTAAATGTAGCCAGTCATAAATTAAGACATATTGAGGAATTAGCAGATAAATTAGAGAATAAACCTATTTTCAACACAGAATTATTATCAAATTCCTATGTTGCTTTCGTAATTTGTTCATTTTTAAAGGTATTAGGACTGTATATATTATATAGAGTATATAAGTACCTTAGAAATAAGTGCAGAAATACAGCGTCAACAAAAGGTAGTAGTAATAAAATATGTAATTATTTAACTCTAAACATTTGTAAAACCAATAGCAAAAGTAATAATGACATAAGCTTAGAACTTAATGAACAACCACCAGTAGAGTTAAATGATAATACCGAGACAACTTCTTTAAGACGTAGTGTAAGGATCGCTAAATTGAAACAATAAATTGCTTCAATTTTTCCTAGGGGGAAGGTGTAATGTTCTGATAGACACCCTGTAGGTTAAGTTCATGATATTATTTGTAGTTTTATTTCTTTATCACTATTTACTACAAATATGTACTTCCTTTAATTGTTAAGTAGCTTTTCTTTGTAATCTATTTTAAATATTTCTATTAATTATTTCCTAAGTTGTATTTCATTAAATGTACACAAATTGTTACTGTAGCATGGGACAATATCATTACGAAATGAGTAATTATTAAATTGTAAACAATCAATGTCCGTTCAGTTTCTCTTGGGAAAAGACAACAGATAACGAAATTGTCCTAATGCTGACGTCAAAATTGAGAAGTTATAAAAAACCTTTAGTCTTAGTCTTAGCTTCAGTTCAGTTCTAACCAAAACTTTTGTCGCCATTCTTTAATAATCTCCGAGGTCGAGAATTTATCAATCTTTTAAACTTTAATGTAAGTTGTAAATAAATAAGTAAAAACTCTTCAGTGGTTTGACTTCAACATGTTACCCCATTACAAATTAATTAACATACTTAATACTAAACAAGTATATAATTTTTGTTCAGAATGAATATAGTTTCAATTTGTTATAAATAAATACAATAATAAGGATAAATATACCTAATAAATTGTAACCGCCTGTACCCAGGTGTTATTAATTTCTGCAAATATACCTTCATTTGTTTACTTTATTTCCTATATTATTATTATTTTAATTTTGGTCTCATGTCAAATTAAATCCTTTTCTTGCTTTTAGTCAGTTTAGCCGAATCAGTTTCCTTTAACATTTTACGATAATTATTTCAGTGAAATTAAATAATTTTAAATAATTTTTGTCTTCAAAATTTAAGCCACATAAAATCGTGCATTTGGTGTCAATTTTTGTAGCGTTCAGTAACCGTCACCCTACATCTGGTTTATGTCCGGTCACGAGTGAGATCTAGCTATCTGTATTCTGATGTTAGGAGAGAGACAGCGAAAAGGATGATTAAGATAAGATTGATGAAATGATTAAAGTTGAGACGTTGGGGTAGGTAGGGTAGTTGGATTGGATACGTAAGATAAGTTTAGTTTGATAAGATGAATAAGTGAATTAGTAAGTTTGGTAAGTAAGGTAAGAATGATGTGTTGGGTAAGTAAAATAAGTATGATTTGCCCTCGGCAAGTAAGATTAGTTTGGTAAGTAAGATAAGTAGGTATGATTTGCCCTCGGCGGGTAGGATAAGTTGGGTAAGTAAATGACGCAGGAAGGTTTCATGGATACTGATAAGTAATGATAAGTTAGGTGAGTACCGCAGGAAGGTCTCTGGGATACTGATAAGTAAAGGTAAGTTTGGTGAGTACCGCAGGAAGGTCTCTTCGATACTGATCTTTTCTGTATTTCAAGATTGTCTTGTGCCAGAGTTGGGTAGTTTTTCTGGCAGTAGGGATAACAATGGGATTGGATAGAATTTCTGGAATTGCTTGTGATAGAAAAGGATAAGAAAAGGATCAGAGAAGTGAAAGCAATTCGAAGAAGTACAATGAGTACAAACACTTTCTAAAATTATGAAAGAGTGAATGAAGACATATGGTAAAAGAGCGTAACAAATTTAAAAGGGTACAAAAGGATATCTCGAATGGGAATGAAAGTGGCGTCCGGTCATAAATATTATTTAGAGGAAAGTGGATGGTAAAAAGAGGACTGTGACGGGAACAAAGGAGACGTCTCAGCAATTAGTCGTGGTACCTATAAATGTCAACAAGATATACAAAAAGTTAAAAAATATACAAATGGTACCCTTCTAAGTAACTGTACAAAGAAACTTTCTAAACAATTAAGAAAAGAAATTATTTTATACATGTAACATACTCCCCCGGTTGAGAGAGTAGCGATCAACAATCAATTGGTAAGCAAATTAAGAATTATAGAAATGATTTGTCACATAATCAATGAGAGACCAACACAAAACGTATAAGTTCAAAAGATTATTGTAGAATAAAACAAATTACATAATTATTATTAGATTAAGATATGAGAGAAGAATTGAATTGACAAGTTCGTTAATAATGTTTTTGCCATCACATAAGTACACTACCATTTCCATTGTCTATAACACTGCGCGCACTTTTCGTGGGTAATAAAACGCACTTTTTTACGCATTTAGTCACTTCACCTGCCGCAGTTTTGAGGCGTACGACTCTCACGATGCCGTCAGGGACGGGAAAGGTTTTGATCGCCCTGCCGAGACGCCATGATGTTGGTGGAAGGTTCTCGTCCCGCAGGATAACGACGTCGCCCAACTTCAGCGGAGAATGACCTTTGAACCATTTGCGGCGTGCGTTCAGTTCGTTAAGGTTATCTTTAAGACACCTTTTACAACAGTCCTGCTTAATTTTTTGAGCATGTTGCCACATATAAAAACGATTTTTAGCGTATGGTATGAGGTACGCTAGGAAGAGATAAAATTTTTGTTTGTGTTTCGTCCCGGGAGCACGTCTGGACTCATCAGTAAGGCTGACGACGTGCTCCCTGCCTTAGACACCTGAGGAGTGTGACGATGCTAGAAAATGTTCGTCCTTACGGGGAGATCGAGAATTATGCTCTGATCGTCAGACGGTGTGGGCTTTGAGGTTCTGGTCATCTAGCGAGAGGAGGCTGAAGCGCAAGAGTTGGCGCGGCTGGTTTGAGTCGCCACAGATTAATAGGGATATGGGCATAATCATGCTTAGACAGACTCGACAAATTATCGCCGATGAGGAAATGCGCTGGGGTAAAAGGAAGAAAATCATCGGGATCAGCTGACAGAGGGGTAAGGGGTCGAGAGTTCAGCACAGCTTGTATTTCGATCATAATCGTATTAAATTGTGTTGACGTAAACAAAATGTTACCAATTAGATGTTTAAAGGCTTTAAAATAGCGGCCTCCCAGATGCTTGCAAAATGTGGAGTTGCTGTGATATCTTTGGTGGTCAAATCATCGACGGCTTCCAGGTGAATGGCCTTTGTGGCTAGGCAGATGAATACAGCCACATAAATTTTTATTTTATTGCTGTTATGACGGCGCCTCTCCTTTATATAGAATGGACCGCAATAATCCACCCTTGCATTTATTGACGGAGGAGTCTGAATAGTTCGGACTGCAGGTAGCCGACCCATTGGATATTTGGCCGAGGGTGGTGTTGCCGTTCTTATGCAAGTTACACAATTTTTAATTGCTTGGCGCACTTGACTTCTACCATCGATGGGTCCGTAGTTTTGTCGGAGGGAATATAAAGCAGTTTGAATTCTTGCATAATGGGCTTGAATATTTATCTTTTTAATAGTTAGTTTAGTAAGGTAGTGAGACTTGAGCAGAATAACGGTATGTTTTTGTTCATACGAAATATCTGAACTTTAGAGCCTTCCGCCTACTCTAATTAGGCCGTTTGAGTCTATGAATGGGTTTAAAAAATGAGGTTCCGTATGAATCCAATGTAAAGTAATGGTCCCATCTTCTCCCCGCCATCGAATACGGAAATAATCTTTGCGGATTAGTAATTGTAGATCAATCTTCTCGATGTCACTGATCAGGACGTGGGTGTACAATCGGAAGCAAAGTAGATGGGTAACAATGTTGTCCTGTATTGTAGGTCCCGTCATTAAAGCGTCATTCAGCGAAAGACCTTTAGTGGACGCGGCAGAGGCGTCAAAAACCACACGAATTTTAGTGGTTAGTCTGGTTTGCTGAAGCATGGCCTGATGTGGCTGAAAGAAACCCATTGGGCTTTCCTCAGATATTTTGGTCATATATCCTAGGTCAGTGCACTCTCGTATGACTTTCGGGTATTCAGTCTGTAGCTTGGGTCGGTAGATATGTGACTGGTAACGAGAAGGGGTAGATGACAGGTTCTAAAACAGAGGATGAGAGGGTTGTGATTTCTGGCTATTGTGACGTAATTACAATTGATAGAATGTCGTTCATGATTCATATGTCTACTACAGTAGATGGTATATTTATCAACGATTGCGCCTTTTCATGATTCATATGTCTACTACAGTAGGGCCGTTTCACGACCAGAGGATGAGAGGGTTTCGATTTGTGACAATTGTGACGTAATTGCAATTGATAGAATGTTGTTCATGATTCATATGTCTACTATAGTAGATGGTATATTTATCAACGATCGCGTCGATTCATATGTCTACTACAGTAGAGGGTATATTTTATTAACGATTGCATCTTTTGTGGGTCATAAATGTTGATTGAAATGTCTACTATAGTAGCGATTGTGTAAACCTACGCAGTCGGGTGACATCTGCTTGAAGACCATTCCATGCTGTGACAACGGTTGTTGAAATAGGTGGAATGGTGGTGTAGAGAGCGAGGAGGTCGGTTAAATAGCAAATATGAATTGCAGACGCAGCATTAGCTCCACGTGACTTTTATTGAATGCGTGGATACCTTCACATACACACATACATACATACTCTGCTTTACCGAACAATAAGCTATCATGTGTAAATTCATCATACATAGACAAACATCACTTGTCGTTCAGCACCTCCTATACATCGACAACTTTACAATTTGCTGATATCACGCATACATGTCTACATTACACACACACACGTCTTAATTAAACCTGTAACCGTTCCTCTATGACTATGTATTCAAATTCACATGCTTTGCGCTTTCCATCTTACTCCGTCTACATCGAGCAAATTGCAGATGCAGCATTAGCTACACGTTACTTTTGTTGTTAATATGTATACATATATATACACATACTACTTTAACTTTTGTTTTCGAGATAACGTACCACAACATTCGTACCTACCAATAATTCTGTAAGCTATCATGTGTAAGTTCATCACACACAGACATCACTTATCGTCGACGACGGTAAATACCAACAGTTACGCCAACAATTTGCTGATATCGCGCATACATGTCTACTTTACATATACCTAATAATTCTGTAAGCTATCATGTGTAAGTTCATCACATACATACATCACTTGTCGTCGACGGTGAACAGTGTAGGTTCATCATACACAGACAAACATCACTTATCGTTCAGTACCTATACATCGACAACTTTACGCACACGTCTTAATTAAACCTGTACCCGTTCCTCTATGTCATATTCACGCGCTTTCCTTCTTACTCCGTCTACATCGAGCAAATTGCAGACGCAGCATTAGCTCCACGTTACTTTTGTTGCTAATATGTATACATATATATACACACACTACTTTAACTTTCGAGATAACGTACCACAACATTCATACCTACCAATAATTCTGTAAGCTATCATGCGTAAGTTCATCACATACAGACATCAGTTGTCGTCGTCGACGGTGAACACCGACAGTTACGTCAACAACTTTGCAATTTGCTGATATCGCGCATACATATCTACTTTACCTTAAACTTGTACCCATCGTTCCTCATCATCCAATTCGCGCGCTTTACATCTTACTCCATCCATACATCGTACTACTAACACGCTAAAGAAAATACTTGTACGTATATATAACGGCGTGTGTGATTACAATGCAATTTTACCCAGCATCTCCGACAACGAATACACACACATTCGCTTATTGTTTAAACAATATTTCGATGAACCGATTGACTCGATTAATAATTAAAGGTATATACACTTGAATATTTTATAGTATCTGCTCTATATATAATACATTTCGTCTTGTAAAGCTTTTGGAACAGAAGAGTGAGTGAGAGGATATTGATTTGTAACGATGGAAATATGAATTAATTGTGACGTAACAGTTGTGTTATATTCAATGGATAAGTACTTTCATAAACTTTTTTTGATGTATACTTGATTACACATGATGAAAGTTTCAAAGAAATAAGTATATTTGAAAGAAATGCTCTTACAATTGAAAACCGTTACATTATTATTGAAAAGTAAACAATTACTAGTGATAAATTAAAACTAATGCTTTAAATATATGATCAACAATTACAAATACAAACGTAAAGGTATACATAAATCTATTTCATTGAAAATTTTTACAGAAACTTCATGATTAATACTTTATAAGCAGTTTTACCAAATATCACACCACCTTCTTATTACATAGCTTTCGATAGTGTAAGAATTGATTGTAGAATAGAGGAGTGAGGATATTGATTTGTAACGATTGAAATACGAATAAATTTATGTATAACATGTTATGTCTATTCGATAACTATGTTATCAACAGTTTTACCGAATATCATGCTTAAATACAATCATAATCAAAGTATGACCACACCTAATATATACATTTTCTAGAAACATGTGGTAAGGTTATTATACGCTAAAGAAATTACTTGTATGTATGTATAACGGTGTGTGTGATTATAATGCAATTTTACTAGACAATCAACAACAGACATACACACACACGCTTACTGTTTAAACAATTTCAATATATATGAACCGATGAACGTTGGCTCGATTAAAAATTACGTATAGATACTCTCCTGATCCCCCGCAACCTATCGGTATTATCAGTACTGTTCAGTATTATTATAAACATGTAGAGCAGTATAGCATCGACGTTTGCATCAGCATAATATAAATACTTTTATAGTTACATATAATTTAGGTATTAGGTATAATGTTAAAAATGTCTTATTGAATTCTATTGATTTATAAAGAGAGCTGTAGTTTTGTTATTTACATATGAACCGATGAACTTTGACTCGATTAATAGTTATGTATATATAGAAAACACACTTGGGTTAATCATTGAATATTTTATAGTATCTGCTCTATGTATAATACATCATTTCACCTTGTGAAGCTTCTAGAACAGAGGATATTGATTTGTAACGATTCAATTTTGACATAGGTACCAGTCTTTTCGCAGAGGTATGAGTTTTCCCCCTGACAAGACAAGATCGACAGCAGCAGTTTACAACATCGAGATTATATTCTCTACAGCTACGATAGAAAAGCAGAGGTCTGTTGTCAATACATAGCTGATAACAGAATCCTCTATCTTCCGTACAGTTTATACGAAAGTATGCCTGAAAGGCATAACTGATACACCGGGAAACCGTTCCGAGCAAGTGATGCTGTTACGAAGTGACAGCGGTTTAAATAGCAAATTTGATTTGCAGACTCAGCATTAGCTCCATGCTACTTTTGCTGCTAATATGTACACATACACATATACACATACAACTTTAACTTATGTTTTACTACAGGCAAACAATAATTCAGTAAGCTATCATTTTACATGTATAAGTTCATCATAGACACTACTTGTCGTTCACGGTGAACACCTACGGTTTTTGTTATACGCATACGTCAACAATTTTTCCATCGGTACAATGTTATTGAGAAGCAGCTAATAACTTTAAACGCTCACACAATTCATTAGCGTCATCAAAATATTTGTATTCTATCGACTTATCGTTACATATAAATATGAGGGTCTTCATATGAATCGCGTATGATTCATGTAATATTCATATTATATACCTAAACACATACATATATGTATGATATATATGTGGAAATGAAACAGATTATATCAATTTTTGTAAAAATTTTCTTCTATTATCCCTTACTAAAACTTGTGTAGATATACTTTTTTTAATACAACACTACCTTCTTTATTAGATAACTAATTGTTAAAAGAAAAAAAAAAAACGGTTTATAATACAATTTTTATTTCATTATCCATTTTCCCCACTCCTTCCAATTTCCGTACACGTATAAATTGACTACGCACACGGTCATCCTCAGTCTTTGTCAAGATCTCTTCACAGCTAATAATCGATATGATTCGTTGCCCGGACTGCGATACATCGTTTACGCGATCTGACAATTTAAACAGACATCGAAGAACTTCGTGTCGTAAACGAGTACAGGATGATCCTAAGTCGTTTGTACCGACTAAAAAACTGATGTTTGATACACCTTCTACTTCTTCTGACCGGTGGTGTGAAACCTGTAAAATTCATGTTCCTCAATCTTCCTACAACGGTCACCTACGCACTATACAGCATAAGGAAAAGTGTTGCTCACCTCTCGAGGAGGGAATCAGTTTCCTTACTTCTGCTTTCGCCAACAGAATTGCTTCGTTTCGTATCACGTCTACGAAATACCACCTTTCGTATACCGACTTTTTCAGTGATATTCTCGACAAATGTTTGCGCGTAATGCGTAATCAAATTCACCTCCACGACATGCTTAAAATAAATTTCGAAGTTTTCGGACGTTACGTACACGAAGCTAAACAATTGATTGAAATTAAATCCTTCAACACTAATAATAAAGTTGTGACGCGATCGATCGATCTTTCCAATCTTCTACAACATTTCTTCGATATTCTTGACACCAAAGCGTCAGAGTTTCAAGAACGAGAGTCAGGTATGTAATTATTTTAATAAAATGTTTCTTTTTCCATCATCTTCCATTACGTTTCTTGTTTCTACAGGATGGAGTTTAAAAAGGGTTCTGTTCCTCGAAATCAACTTTACCAAGTATAATCCGCTGAGAGCGTCTTCTTACATCCCTTTACCCAGACAAATTCTACTGAAGAAGGCGGTTGTGAATGTAAAAAAACGATGATCAAGCCTGCTTTGCGTGGGCAATAACGTCGGCTATGTTCCCCGTACAAGCAAACCCGCACAGAACTACTTCCTACCCACACTACTCTCGCACTTTGGACTACGAGGGTATTCAATTTCCCATGAAATTAACTGATATTCCCAAATTTGAAGCGAAAAACCATTGCTCTGTGAATGTCTACGGAACCGAGTCCGTTTTGAAAGATGGAAAGTGGATCCGGGAAATAGTTGGTCCCCTTTACTATTCACCCATCAAGCAAAGGCTACACTTCAATCTACTGTTGCTCGACGATGATCATGGAAATAACCATTATTGTTCTATTAAGAACATGTCTCGTTTACTTTCTCAACAACTTTCCAAAACAAGACATCAAAAATTCATATGTGAAGGTTGCTTACAGTATTTCTCCACCGTAGCCCACCTTCATCGTCATCAGCATTACGACTGCAACCATGTGTACAGCAGCCTTCCTACCGGTGATTGTAAAATGGATAAGATGGGTAGGTTGGTTCCTAATCATGTTTTGAAATTTGAAAATTATCAAAAACGTATCAAAGTACCCTTTGTTGTATACGCCGACTTTGAAACTGTATTACAACCCATTCATACATGCTTTCCTGATCCTTGCAAAACATCTACTACATCTACCAACAAACATCAGCCCCATTCATTTGCTTACTTGATAAAGTGTTCATTCGATGATTCCCTCTCCAAATTCAGATCGTATCGGGGGCCCGATTGCGTTAATCAATTTGTTAAAACTTTGGATGAAGACGTTTACGATATTTATCACCGATATTTGAAGATCACAGCTCCCATGATACCCCTGTCAGATGAAGAGATACGTCTCTTCTCCGAGGCTACCTCTTGTAATATTTGTGAAGAACCATTTCTGGACGATGACGTTAAGGTGCGAGATCATTGTCATTTGACCGGTAAAGTTCGATTAGGGGCAGCTCACTCCAGATGTAATTTAAATTATAAACTTCCCAACTTTGTACCTGTTTTTTTCCATAACCTCTCCGGATATGATTGTCATTTGTTTCTAAAGGAAATGGCTGCAAACGATGTTAAATTTGAGGTAATTGCTCAAAATAAAGAAAAATACATTTCCTTTACCAAATTATTACGAGTTGATACGGTTCGAAATGATTCGGACAACTCAACTAAGAATGTGTTTGTAAAGATTAGATTTCTCGATTCCTTTCGTTTCATGGCTTCTTCCCTCGATAAGCTGTCGGAAGAACTCGATCCCGATCAATGTGTGCAAGTGAAAAAGTATTTTCCAGATCCGCGACATTTTCAACTTGTGCGTAGGAAAGGTGTCTTCCCTTATTCCTACGTGGGTGATATTTCTAAGCTTGATCAAACAACGTTTCCAGAGAAAGACGATTTTTTCGATAAACTAACTTCCCTACCCATTTCCGATGAGGATTATGAAAGAGCTAAAACTGTTTGGAACGCTTTCTCTTGTTCAACTCTCGGAGAATACTCTGACCTATACTTAAACACAGACGTTCTGTTATTAGCAGATGTTTTCGAGAATTTCCGAAACATATGCATTACCACTTACGACTTAGACCCAGCTCAGTATTACACTGCACCAGGTCTTGCGTGGGATAGCATGTTAAAATTCACTCGTATTAATTTAGAACTTTTAACCGATATCGATATGTTAAAATTTTTTCAAAAAGGTATACGTGGAGGTATAAGTCAATGCGTTGAAAGAATTCATTTCGCTAACAATCCCCACCTCCCAGATTATAACAGCTCTATTCCTACTTCTTATATTATGTATTTAGATGCTACTAATTTGTATGGACATAGTATGAGTCAATTCCTTCCTGTTTCCCACTTTCGTTGGCTAAACGAAACCGAAATTGATGAATTGAATGTTGTCTCTTTAGATGCTTCTTCTGAATACGGTTATGTACTTGAGGTCGATGTTGAATATCCCCAACACCTCCATGATTTACATGCTGATCTCCCTTTTTTAGTTGAAAATATTATTTCTCCTGCTAATGCTAATGGTAGAATCAAAAAACTTATACCTAACCTTATGAATAAAACAAAATATGTTGTTCATTATCTAACGCTGCAACAAGCCCTTCGCAATGGACTGAAACTACTTAAAATTCATAGAGTTATTGAGTTTAAACAATCCGATTGGTTGAAACCTTTCATCGATTTAAATACCCGAAAACGTAATTTGTCTGAAAATAAATTTGGGAAATCTTTCTTTAAATTAATGAATAACAGTGTTTTCGGAAAGACGATGGAGAACGTTGATAAACGAGTTGATGTGAAATTAGTAACACATTGGCAAAATTCGGGTCGCTTCTTAGGTGCTGAAACGTTAATAGCTAAACCTAATTTCAAAAATTTTAAGATTTTCACTCCCAACTTTGTAGCCATTCAGATGAACAAATTACGTATTGTTTACGATAAACCTCTCTATGTTGGTTTTACCATATTGGATTTATCAAAAGTTGTAATGTACGATTTCTACTACAGCTTTCTCAAACTAAAATATCATCAAAATATTTCTTTGATGTATATGGATACAGATTCTTTCATTTTGAAAGTGTACACTGAAAACTTTTACCGCGATATTGTTGAAAATATCCAGTACTTTGATACTTCCAATTATCCTCGCGATAATAGTTTCAATATTCCCATTACCACATCCGTTATCGGTAAATTCAAAGATGAGTTTCCTAATAATCCCATTAAAGCATTCTATGGAACCGGAGCTAAAGCGTATTGTGTTGAAGCGGTTGATCAAATTGTTAAGAAAGCTAAAGGTGTTAAGAAGAACGTTATTAAACTGCATCTGGGAGTTGATGATTATCTTCGCGTTATTAGGGACAATTCCACCATTATAAAATGTATGAATGTTTTTGTTTCTGACCTCCATACTATGTACACCCAAATGAAAACTAAAGTAGCTCTTTGCCCTAAAGACGATAAACGTTTCTTAATTCCGAAAACAACTAATACGCTTCCTTGGGGACATTATAATATAAAAAACTCGGAAAGTTCCACATCAAAGTTGAATAATACCATTGACCAAGTAGTCAAAAATTTTAATATGCCCCATAAAAATAACTTAACGGTTGGAGAATATTTTATTCAAAAACTTTTCGAGGCTTCTTCACTTCCACAAGAATCTATTGATACTATTTACGAATAACTTATGTAATAAACACTTGTATGTACCTATATATGTAAATAATGTTTTAATGTTATATTATCAAACTTTTTTATTGATTGTATACACTTATCTATGTAAATAAATAAATGTTTTAACACAAGTTTGTCTTTAATTAATTATATAAATTGCATAAACATATAAAGGAAACGTTAAATGTTTCTGCAGTTACAATTTAATACGTTAATAGCAGTAATAATGAATAAACTTTTTTTTTTATATTGTTCGATATCAGTGGATGGCCATTTGTCTGAGTCATGATCATTTCATCAGTCTAGAGCTTTTCCGTTCCTTATTGCAAAATGTTTTCTTATATCCATCACAATACTGTCTGATGACGACTGTTAATGAACAAGTTGATTAACTTAATAAACTTTTCCAAATATTTCGATTGCGTACCTATATAGTATACCACATCTAATATACGTTATCAACTGAATATCATACTTAAATGTTATAACAATCAAACTATCACCACACCTAATACAACCATATATATACATTTTCTAGAAACATATGATAAGGTTATTAATTCTTATACGCTTATTGTTTTAACTATGCCGATAGATATAAACTGATGTATAACAACGTGTCATACAAGATTATAATGCAATTTTATCAGACAACCGACAACGAATAACGCTTATTGTTTTAACAGTACCGATACATATGAATAGATGTGTAACAGCATGTCATACAAGATTACGATGCAGTTTTATCAGACATTTACACAACGAATACATACACGTTTAAACAGTTTCGATAAATATGAGCCGATTAATAATTACGTAAAGACAGTGGCGGCTCGTTATTGAATAAGAAGGGGGTTTACAAAATGAAGAAAATGTAATAATCAAAAAGGATATTCAATGTTTTAGTTGCTATAATTTTGATAGACAAAAGTATTCATTCACTTAATAATAAAATATCGTTTTGTTTAATATAATATTGTGGGATTCAATGTAATAGGCAGATGGTAGTTTTTAAATAAAGACTTTAATAATTGAGAAAACAAACACAGTAATAAAAAGGATTAATGAAAGAATATAAATCAGACACGTAATAATCGTAACGTCTTCAGCTTTCGTCTTAATTGTTTCGCGGTTCGTCGTCCACTCCCGTCGCTCACACTTCTCGTCCGCGTCACCAATCACTTGTTTATTAATTTGCACCTTGCCCCGCGCAATAAACCACAACTAACCCAAATAAACACGTCACTGTTCGCGAAAATATCCCTACAATCGGCCATCCTGCAGGCTGTTCGACCCCGAACTGCCGTCTTCATCGGTGTCTTCATTGTTTTCATCCGATTCTGAATGTGGATGTGCCCAATGCTTCATGTATTCTGCAGCAGTCGTCGTGCGGGTGGCTCCATCGTGGACTCCAATCCTTTGGACTAGGTAGCGGTCATGGGGCAGCTTCTGAGTTACCTCGTAGGGACCCAAGAATTTTGGCTGGAATTTTGATCCCGGTCGTAATTGTGTTTGCTTGATGGCAACAATATCCCCAAGGCTGTAAGACGTAGCTTCCTTTCGTTTCTTGTTGAAATACTTCCTATTTTCTTCTTGTATTTTAGCAATGGCCTCCTTGGCCTGGACCCGCAATCCACTTTTTTTTTCGTCAAAATTTTGGGCTTCTTCTTCTTCTAAAATTTTCCGAAGGTCAGGATCGTCTTTTAACTTCATTCGCACTCCAAACAGCAACGTAAATGGGTCAAATCCTATGCTTCGCGTCGGCACGTGGTTGATGTATTGTTGACATCGATCAATGTACCTGTACCAATTTTCATCCTTTGGATACGCTAATTTAGTTACCATTGGAATCAGCGTCCTATTTAACCTCTCGACCTGTCCATTGCTTCTGGGCACACCCGTCGTGATTTTCACGTGCTCAATTTTCTCAGAAACACAATAATTTTCGAAGTCCTGAGCCCTAAACGCTGAACCCCTGTCTGATATAATTCTTCTTGGATTGCCGAAACAGACAGATTGCTTCCTCAACCTTTCGATTGCTTCCAAAGCGGTTGCAGTCCTGGTTGGGTAGAGCCATGTAAACTTCGTAAATGCGTCTATTACTGCGAAGATGTATTTGTATCCTTTCTTGGTGGATGCTAGTGGCCCCAGATGATCTATATGGTAGGTGTCCAATGGACCGTCTCCCTTTTCTATTGGGTTTAGAACACCCTCCATTTTCCCTGTCTTGCGGTTAGCCAAAATACATTTGACACAGTATCCTACTATTTTCTCGACTTTTGCCCGCATATTAGGAAACCAGTAATCCCTCTTTAACAACTTCTCCGTTTGAGGAATTCCCATGTGACCATGTTCGTGAATAAACTTAACGAGACTTCCTTGCATCTTCTTTGGGACAACGATCAAAAATTCACCCCCAACTTCTTTGTACAACAACCCATTTTGCATTCGATGTTCATCTTCATCTGGTGCCTTTTCCGCCAGTCTTCTAATTTCGTCGTCTTCTTGTTGGGCTTTCTTTATTTGGGCCAAAATTCCCGCTTCTTCAACATCTATTGTCATTACGGTTGGTAAAGGATTCCGACTTAACCCGTCGACATGTTTTAAGTTTTTACCCGGTCGATGTTCTACCGTAAAATCAAAGTCTTGTAAAAGCAACGCCCATCTCGCAACCCGTGCACACATGTCTTTCTTCTTTATTGTCATCGTAAATGCTTTGCAGTCCGTTATTATCTTGAATGGCCGGCCTAACAAATACACTCTGAATTTTTTAAGGGACTTCACTATCGCCAAAACCTCTAGTTCATAGCTGTGATAATGTTTTTCAGCCGGACTTGTCTTGCCACTCGCGTAATAAACCGGATGTAGCGCGTCATCATTTTCATCCCTTTGAAATAGAATTGCCCCGTACCCTAAGGATGATGCGTCTGTGTGAAGCTCGGTGTATGCTTCGGGGTTGTAGAGTTTCAGAATCGGTTTTGTCACTAATTTCGACTTAAGTTCATTAAACGCTCGGTCTTCTGCTTTACCAAACTGAAAAGTCACTTGTTTTTTCAATAACTCGGTTAAGGGTCGCGCAATAACGGCGTAATTCGGTACAAATTTCCGAAAAAATCCGGTTAGTCCAAGAAAACTTTGCACACCACGCACGTTTTCGGGTTTTGGAAACTTACTAATTGCTTCGATCTTATCGTCGGATGGCATTATAGTTCCGTCTTCTACAATGTTGCTCGACGATGATCATGGAAATAACCATTATTGTTCTATTAAGAACATGTCTCGTTTACTTTCTCAACAACTTTCCAAAACAAGACATCAAAAATTCATATGTGAAGGTTGCTTACAGTATTTCTCCACCGTAGCCCACCTTCATCGTCATCAGCATTACGACTGCAACCATGTGTACAGCAGCCTTCCTACCGGTGATTGTAAAATGGATAAGATGGGTAGGTTGGTTCCTAATCATGTTTTGAAATTTGAAAATTATCAAAAACGTATCAAAGTACCCTTTGTTGTATACGCCGACTTTGAAACTGTATTACAACCCATTCATACATGCTTTCCTGATCCTTGCAAAACATCTACTACATCTACCAACAAACATCAGCCCCATTCATTTGCTTACTTGATAAAGCGTTCATTCGATGATTCCCTCTCCAAATTCAGATCGTATCGGGGGCCCGATTGCGTTAATCAATTTGTTAAAACTTTGGATGAAGACGTTTACGATATTTATCACCGATATTTGAAGATCACAGCTCCCATGATACCCCTGTCAGATGAAGAGATACGTCTCTTCTCCGAGGCTACCTCTTGTAATATTTGTGAAGAACCATTTCTGGACGATGACGTTAAGGTGCGAGATCATTGTCATTTGACCGGTAAAGTTCGATTAGGGGCAGCTCACTCCAGATGTAATTTAAATTATAAACTTCCCAACTTTGTACCTGTTTTTTTCCATAACCTCTCAGGATATGATTGTCATTTGTTTCTAAAGGAAATGGCTGCGAACGATGTTAAATTTGAGGTAATTGCTCAAAATAAAGAAAAATACATTTCCTTTACCAAATTATTACGAGTTGATACGGTTCGAAATGATTCGGACAACTCAACTAAGAATGTGTTTGTAAAGATTAGATTTCTCGATTCCTTTCGTTTCATGGCTTCTTCCCTCTTCACTTCCACAAGAATCTATTGATACTATTTACGAATAACTTATGTAATAAACACTTGTATGTACCTATATATGTAAATAATGTTTTAATGTTATATTATCAAACTTTTTTATTGATTGTATACACTTATCTATGTAAATAAATAAATGTTTTAACACAAGTTTGTCTTTAATTAATTATATAAATTGCATAAACATATAAAGGAAACGTTAAATGTTTCTGCAGTTACAATTTAATACGTTAATAGCAGTAATAATGAATAAACTTTTTTTTTTTATATTGTTCGATATCAGTGGATGGCCATTTGTCTGAGTCATGATCATTTCATCAGTCTAGAGCTTTTCCGTTCCTTATTGCAAAATGTTTTCTTATATCCATCACAATACTGTCTGATGACGACTGTTAATGAACAAGTTGATTAACTTAATAAACTTTTCCAAATATTTCGATTGCGTACCTATATAGTATACCACATCTAATATACGTTATCAACTGAATATCATACTTAAATGTTATAACAATCAAACTATCACCACACCTAATACAACCATATATATACATTTTCTAGAAACATATGATAAGGTTATTAATTCTTATACGCTTATTGTTTTAACTATGCCGATAGATATAAACTGATGTATAACAACGTGTCATACAAGATTATAATGCAATTTTATCAGACAACCGACAACGAATAACGCTTATTGTTTTAACAGTACCGATACATATGAACAGATGTGTAACAGCATGTCATACAAGATTACGATGCAGTTTTATCAGACATTTACACAACGAATACATACACGTTTAAACAGTTTCGATAAATATGAGCCGATTAATAATTACGTAAAGACAGTGGCGGCTCGTTATTGAATAAGAAGGGGGTTTACAAAATGAAGAAAATGTAATAATCAAAAAGGATATTCAATGTTTTAGTTGCTATAATTTTGATAGACAAAAGTATTCATTCACTTAATAATAAAATATCGTTTTGTTTAATATAATATTGTGGGATTCAATGTAATAGGCAGATGGTAGTTTTTAAATAAAGACTTTAATAATTGAGAAAACAAACACAGTAATAAAAAGGATTAATGAAAGAATATAAATCAGACACGTAATAATCGTAACGTCTTCAGCTTTCGTCTTAATTGTTTCGCGGTTCGTCGTCCACTCCCGTCGCTCACACTTCTCGTCCGCGTCACCAATCACTTGTTTATTAATTTGCACCTTGCCCCGCGCAATAAACCACAACTAACCCAAATAAACACGTCACTGTTCGCGAAAATATCCCTACAATCGGCCATCCTGCAGGCTGTTCGACCCCGAACTGCCGTCTTCATCGGTGTCTTCATTGTTTTCATCCGATTCTGAATGTGGATGTGCCCAATGCTTCATGTATTCTGCAGCAGTCGTCGTGCGGGTGGCTCCATCGTGGACTCCAATCCTTTGGACTAGGTAGCGGTCATGGGGCAGCTTCTGAGTTACCTCGTAGGGACCCAAGAATTTTGGCTGGAATTTTGATCCCGGTCGTAATTGTGTTTGCTTGATGGCAACAATATCCCCAAGGCTGTAAGACGTAGCTTCCTTTCGTTTCTTGTTGAAATACTTCCTATTTTCTTCTTGTTTTTTAGCAATGGCCTCCTTGGCCTGGACCCGCAATCCACTTTTTTTTTTCGTCAAAATTTTGGGCTTCTTCTTCTTCTAAAATTTTCCGAAGGTCAGGATCGTCTTTTAACTTCATTCGCACTCCAAACAGCAACGTAAATGGGTCAAATCCTATGCTTCGCGTCGGCACGTGGTTGATGTATTGTTGACATCGATCAATGTACCTGTACCAATTTTCATCCTTTGGATACGCTAATTTAGTTACCATTGGAATCAGCGTCCTATTTAACCTCTCGACCTGTCCATTGCTTCTGGGCACACCCGTCGTGATTTTCACGTGCTCAATTTTCTCAGAAACACAATAATTTTCGAAGTCCTGAGCCCTAAACGCTGAACCCCTGTCTGATATAATTCTTCTTGGATTGCCGAAACAGACAGATTGCTTCCTCAACCTTTCGATTGCTTCCAAAGCGGTTGCAGTCCTGGTTGGGTAGAGCCATGTAAACTTCGTAAATGCGTCTATTACTGCGAAGATGTATTTGTATCCTTTCTTGGTGGATGCTAGTGGCCCCAGATGATCTATATGGTAGGTGTCCAATGGACCGTCTCCCTTTTCTATTGGGTTTAGAACACCCTCCATTTTCCCTGTCTTGCGGTTACCCAAAAATACATTTGACACAGTATCCTACTATTTTCTCGACTTTTGCCCGCATATTAGGAAACCAGTAATCCCTCTTTAACAACTTCTCCGTTTGGGGAAATTCCCCATGTGACCATGTTCGTGAATAAACTTAACGAGACTTCCTTGCATCTTCTTTGGGACAACGATCAAAAATTCACCCCCAACTTCTTTGTACAACAACCCATTTTGCATTCGATGTTCATCTTCATCTGGTGCCTTTTCCGCCAGTCTTCTAATTTCGTCGTCTTCTTGTTGGGCTTTCTTTATTTGGGCCAAAATTCCCGCTTCTTCAACATCTATTGTCATTACGGTTGGTAAAGGATTCCGACTTAACCCGTCGACATGTTTTAAGTTTTTACCCGGTCGATGTTCTACCGTAAAATCAAAGTCTTGTAAAAGCAACGCCCATCTCGCAACCCGTGCACACATGTCTTTCTTCTTTATTGTCATCGTAAATGCTTTGCAGTCCGTTATTATCTTGAATGGCCGGCCTAACAAATACACTCTGAATTTTTTAAGGGACTTCACTATCGCCAAAACCTCTAGTTCATAGCTGTGATAATGTTTTTCAGCCGGACTTGTCTTGCCACTCGCGTAAAAAACCCGGGATGTAGCGCGTCATCATTTTCATCCCTTTGAAATAGAATTGCCCCGTACCCTAAGGATGATGCGTCTGTGTGAAGCTCGGTGTATGCTTCGGGGTTGTAGAGTTTCAGAATCGGTTTTGTCACTAATTTCGACTTAAGTTCATTAAACGCTCGGTCTTCTGCTTTACCAAACTGAAAAGTCACTTGTTTTTTCAATAACTCGGTTAAGGGTCGCGCAATAACGGCGTAATTCGGTACAAATTTCCGAAAAAATCCGGTTAGTCCAAGAAAACTTTGCACACCACGCACGTTTTCGGGTTTTGGAAACTTACTAATTGCTTCGATCTTATCGTCGGATGGCATTATAGTTCCGTCTTCTACAATGTAACCCAAATAATGTACCTTTGTTTGTAAACAGCGACACTTTTTCCAATTGAACTCGAGCCCGAAATCACTAGCCGTTTTTATTACCTCTTTAAGTCGCACTAAACCTTCTTCATAGTCTTTGGACGGTATAATTAAATCATCCATGTAGATTAAGACAACACCCTTATTCACTAAATCTTTAAACGCCACGTTAATATCCCGTTGAAACACGGCCGGAGACGTACAGAGTCCGAAAGGAGCCCTTAAGAACTCGTATTGCGCGTTTGGCACAACGAAAGCCGTATATTTCACACTGGATGGGTCAATTGTAACGTGAAAGAAACCATTCTTCAGATCCAGGGTCGTGAAGATTTTCATCCCCTGTAGACGATCTAACTGGTCCTCTATTATTGGGAGAGGATATCTGTCTCTTATAATCTTTTCGTTTAATTTACGAAAATCAACACAAATCCGTACCGATCCGTCGCGCTTGCGAACCAACACCACCGGACTTGAAAATTCTGAGTTCGAAGGTCTCACGATTCCGTCTTTCACCCACTTTTCGATCTGTTCGTTAACTTCTTTCATTTCGTTGAACGACAACCGTCGCGGTGGAAGATGAATCGGCGTTTCATCACGTAATACAATTTTTAAGGTTACTCCCGTTTCCTGCGTTTTCCGTGGTTTGTAGTTTTCCACGATATTTTTGACTTCACCCCGTATATCATCGTTTGGAACTTGAGACAAAGCAATTGTTTCATTATCGCAAACTACTACGACATTAATTTCTGAGAACCCATCGGTTTTATCAACAACAGCAACTTTTGAAATTGTAGCCTGACCTCGAAGAATGTTTAAATTCACTGTGTTAATAAAGTCGCCTCCAAGGAGTAAATCGTAATTCATCGTTGACTCACCGACAACATGGAGCTTAACGTCAAAACATTCATTATCGACGCTGATTTGTGTTTCTGTCGAGCCCAAAGAAAAACAATCACTGCCACCGATACCGCGAAATCGCAACTTCTCGTTCCCGATAGCCGGTGCGCCGATTTTTACATAATTGTCCGAACGAATTAGGCTTACGTCACTTCCGGAGTCTAAAAGGCAGTTCAACTGAACACGGTTTATTTCGACTTTTTTGAAAATCTTCTCACCTATTTTTTCTTTATGGTCGACTACATTTGTTTCCCTTTGACGACACTCCGCTGCTTTGTGCCCGAATGTTCCGCATTTGAAACACTTTGTCCCTTTGGACTTGTTGGGACATTCCATGCTAATGTGATTTCTTTCTCCACAATTGTAGCATCTTTTATTCTGCGGAGATTTTTCAGCCAAACTCGTTCTTTCGGTGTTTACCTTCACTTTGTTTAATGTCTTCTCGCTTCTTTCAACTTTACCAGCTTTTCTGTTGTTCTTTATTTCTTCGTATTGGATCATTTTCTCTTTGAATTGATGTAGAGTTCTTGCTCCATATAAAACGATTTTGTTTGTTTCGTCATCTTCAATTCCTTTTATTACATACTGTATCACTGATAGCACGTCGACATCGGCTTGTGCAGCGATTTCTAGCATTTTGTACAAGTACTCGTGCAGCGTTTCTTCTTTTGCCTTCTTCCTTCTGTTTAACTCTCTATGGACGTCGTGGCTATTTACCCTTCCAGAAAATTCATCCAACAGAGCCCGTCTTAACTGCTCCCAAGAACGATCACACCGCTCGAAATTGACGAACAATCTCGCACTACCCCGTAGCAGACGTTTTGCGTAAATTGTCTTTTGAATGTCCGACCACCTACACAATTCGGCGAAGTCTTCAAATTCCGCAATCCAAACACGAACGCTCTTCGTATTGTCTCCCGAAAATGTTTGGAAAGACTCTTCAACGTCTCGAAACGTAGGGACATATTCCGACAAACCTCGGTTTTGCGTATCGGTGCTCGCACCACTTTCGCGAAAACTGCGTAAACCGTGCCGATTACCGTCGGCAACACGTAAATTTTCGACATTTTCACGCATCAGTTCAACTTTGAGAGTTTTCACACTTTTTCTTCCCGTTTTTGCACCTTCGTCATTTTCGTCATCATCATCCGAACGATCGCCATTCTTATCAATTTCTTCGTCTTCGGCTTCGTCATCTGCAGCGTCTTCTAACAACAGAGCAGCCTCTAATCGAGTAACGAGTTCTTCTTTTCGTCCTGTCGTCTTCAATTTTCGTCGTCGAAGTTCCTTCTTCAACTCGTTGACTTTCATTGAGGATACACCCTTTGTTTCGTCTTTAGCTTCAGAAATTGTCTGTTCATATTCGCACTTTTCTCCAACTTCGTCTTCGTTCGACATCGTCACTAGGTACTTTCTCTATTAATCCAGTCTCAATCAATTGCCAATCCCCGGGCGAGCCCCAATTTGTGGGATTCAATGTAATAGGCAGATGGTAGTTTTTAAATAAAGACTTTAATAATTGAGAAAAAAAAACACAGTAATAAAAAGGATTAATGAAAGAATAAATCAGACACGTAATAATCGTAACGTCTTCAGCTTTCGTCTTAATTGTTTCGCGGTTCGTCGTCCACTCCCGTCGCTCACACTCCTAGATGACGATTATAGATAAGAAGCTCGTTTTCTGAATTCGACATCAGCGCCATCTCACCAAGTGTCTTCCCAAGCTAAATTGAAGAGTGAGAGAGAAGATGGAAAATTTTACATAGAAAACTACCATACCGGTTATGGCGCGAATTTTAAAAACGTGAAGCATATAGGGTTTTTGTTATGATAATTTATTATTATAAAAATAAAGAAAATACGTTAACACAAAACTACATATATTTAATTAAAGGTTGAATTACAGTAACGTAATAAATAATGCGAATACAATAATATAAATACAGTTACTATTATATATAAAAGAACTATTGCATTATTCTTTTTTAAAAGTATAAAAAAATTAGCAAATTTTAAATAGCAGGACATAAAAAATTGTTAATTTCGATAAAATCCAGTAGCTTCTGTATGACAGCAGTTTGATGAAGGAGATCTGGTCGATCTGGTAACACTCGCAACGCCTGAGTAGTGATGCTTCTAATCAAGGTAGTAAACTTACTTGAGGGATGGAATAATTTATGCCCTTATAGTCTTTCAAGTGAAAAAACAAGTTTTCAGGTTATTCACACTTTATCGAAAAAGTCAACAAACAAAAACGAAAAACTTATAACACAAAACTGTACAATGATTGATCGATCATACGACAACAAATTCATAAACAAATTGATGCACTAAGTTGATGCACATATGATAGGAAATCCCAAATTTCACGTGCACACTGGTGCGCGCCCTATGTGCATTTATCCGCAACGACAATGAACGACAATTTTTAATCGTCATCACAATCAAATCCGGTAATTTAGAGGTAATAAACAAAGGCGTTTTAGTTGGGAAGACAGATGCTACGATGGCGTTGTCGTCGACATCCCATACCCTGCTCACACTTCTCGTCCGCGTCACCAATCACTTGTTTATTAATTTGCACCTTGCCCCGCGCACTAACCACAACTAACCCAAATAAACACGTCACTGTTCGCGAAAATATCCCTACAATATTATAAATAAAACAGAGTTAAATTATTATTATTATTATAAGCTTTATTATATTATTACATTTACATCAATCCAGCTATTATACTTACTACTGAATTTTAATTGAATTTATCGAGAAAAAAAACGTATAGATTAGAAAAGACGCATATGATTTTGATAACAAAAAAAATATTTATTTCAAGAAATGATTGAATAAAAAACTATAATTAAATATTATTGATCAATTTTTTCTTAATAAACACCCGTAACATTTCCTTTTAGTAGGTGGTGGACCATCAATTTGCAGTCTACCCTTATTGTAATGTTCAAAACATGGATACTCTAGTTTAAATTCTTCATCTTCTTTTAAGTATGTAGGTAATTTATCCCATGCTAAATAACGGGAATAGTAATTGATATGATCTAATAAGTATTGTCATGGTAACGTTTCGATTTCTTTAGGCTCTAATTCACACAACCTATAGTTACATTCCTTTAACTTTTTCAACACTTTATTAATTTTCAGTAGTTCACTCCGTAACTCTGCCATTTGTAACGAGGTACTTTTTACTTTTATTATATAATTTTTGTAATCTTTCTTGTAATCTTTGCTTCAATGACCGACATGAACTTAAACTGATTACAAATTTATTCTTCTTATTACTTTCAACATGTTGATATTGTTTTAACTGCAGCTACTTTAATAATGAAAGAGATAACATTTTATATATCTCTTTTTATTACTATATTATATCCTCACTACAACAACAACTATATACATTACATTTTTGCTTTTAAGAAACAATCTTAATAACTTTTATATTTTCTCTAACATAATTTGGTATATTACGTACTAAATCATGTGAATTACAAGGTGAATAAGAGTACCCCTCTTCAAGTTTTTGAAGTGATGGACATTGTAGATTGACTAGGTTGATAATATTAATACTCTTATCATCCAGAATTTCTAGAATCTAATGAACCTTCTCTAATCCTTTTACATAAATGGCTGTAACATCATTTAACTTCAGCAGATGTCTTGAGAGATAATAATCAATTTTTCCATCTTCCCACGATAATCCGTGAAAGTTTCTTCTCAACCAATGATTTTCATATATATATTTAGGTGATAGAGATTGATATTGATTTGGTGGTTTAAATAGAAATACACTTACAAAAGAGTCATATGATACTTACTAGAATGTTCTTTTGCACTTACAGATATTCGAACTTGAAATGAAATTTGAAACATTTATAAACCCTAGCATCTATCCTTATCAGCTGAGGGATCCTTTTGAGTAAAATATGTATGAGGAATGTGTTTATGACCACCTTTCATCTTCATATATTCTGTAAAGGTGCATGGAATACAATTCGTATTGGGTTCATCAGTGAAAGTTTCACCTTTACATTTAGGACACTTATACTTAATTTTAACAGGCATTTTTTTTTATAGAATATTAATAGCACCGTTTTTAATCGTTTCACTTTGGTATGAACAATCAATTACAACTAGCGGTACCTGTTTCTTAAATAGATCCGGTGACAGTATGGGTTCCTCGCTACCTTTATTCCAATAATATGATTATTGAAATTTAGTATACATTTGGTATAACATTGTAAATTGGTTTTGATTATAATTTACATTAATGTTGTCATACGGATACATTTCAGAGTTTACATATAATTTAATAGATTTTAAGTTACAATGATCAAATTTTGAGTTATCTAATTTTAAGTTGGTTTTTCTATCGGTTTGAAAACATATAATAATAAATAACGGTTTTTCTATATTCGAGACCGATTTAATAGCCCATGTGTTGTTTGTTTAAGTAATGGGTATTCTAATAATTCCTAACTTCTAAACGTGATTGGTAGACTAATATTCTTTTCAATATAGTCTAGTAACTCGTTTAAGATAAAGGATGTGGTCGTAGAGGCTTTTGGAAACTATGATTATAGCATTCATCATACAGACGAAAGCGAACTTGTATAGCTACTCTTTGAGAATCTCGTCCATCATGCGTTGAAACGTGGTTGAACCATTACGAAGGTTGAACAGCATTCTAACATACTCATAATATCCATTCTCAACTAAAAATATAGTTTGTTTTTCTATGGACTTGGGTATCCATCAGAACTTAGTCTGTAAATATGAGGATGTAGTGTTCGTTTTCATATGACACCTGCACGAGAGACACCATCATCATTGCTACGAATGCGGAAAACCGGTTGATAACAGGAGATATGTATGATAAAAGTATACTACACAGGATAATGGAAGACAAAGTTTTACAAAAATTGATACATACATGAGATAGGAGAATGTAACAAACAGGAATGTTAATGTTTAAAGCGTACAAGGATCGGTTTGTGTTATAGTTAGTGTGGATGAGATGTTTCGCTGAAGCTGAAGCAGACATAGGAATTAGAAGCGAACCGTAAAGAAACTGAAGTAAAGACAATGTGAACGTAGCAGAAGTGGTGGATTGAGTGGGACTTTGTAGAAGCTTAAAGGAAACAGTTATAATCTATAAGTGATAAACTGTTATGATGATAATGTTGTAGAAAGATCGAAAAAGATAAAAAGAACTTGTACTTATAACTAGTCTGGTAGATTGTTAATCATAATATCTATATTAATAGCATTGATCTCTACACGAGAAAGAGCGCCGCCGCCGCCGCCGCCGCATAATTTTCTTTACCTTTTATATGTTTTATCTCAAAGTTAGAGTTTGATTTTCCATTTACGCACGAGCTTGTCTTCGTTATAGATAGTCTTCGTTCTGTTTCATTTCCATACATACATCATATATACCTAGGTATGTAATATAGATATTACATGAATCATACGCGATTCATATGAAGACCTTCATATTTGTACCTATTTATATATAGCGTCCGCGCCAGACCCCGTGCCTAGTAGGCAACCTCCACTACCGCTTCGTTAGCGCAGGCCGCGAAAACAGGTCCACTTTCCCCAGAGTGGAATTCTAATCATCCAACAACAACAAGTCGATAGAATACAAATATTTTGATGACGCTAATGAATTGTGTGATCGTTTAAAGTTATGAGCTGCTTCTCAATAACATTATACCGATGGCAAAGTTGTTGACGTATGCGTATAACAAAAACCGTAGGTGTTCACCGTGAACGACAAGTGGTGTCTGTCTATGATGAACTTATACATGTAAAATGATAGCTTACTGAATTATTGTTTGCCTGTAGTAAAACATAAGTTAAAGTTGTATGTGTGTATGTGTACATATTAGCAGCAAAAGTAGTATGGAGCTAATGCTGAGTCTGCAAATCAAATTTGCTATTTAAACCGCTGTCACTTCGTAACAGCATCACTTGCTCGGAACGGTTTCCCGGTGTATCAGTTATGCCTTTCAGGCATACTTTCGTATAAACTGTACGGAAGATAGAGGATTCTGTTATCAGCTATGTATTGACAACAGACCTCTGCTTTTCTATCGTAGCTGTAGAGAATATAATCTCGATGTTGTAAACTGCTGCTGTCGATCTTGTCTTGTCAGGGGGAAAACTCATACCTCTGCGAAAAGACTGGTACCTATGTCAAAATTGAATCGTTACAAATCAATATCCTCTGTTCTAGAAGCTTCACAAGGTGAAATGATGTATTATACATAGAGCAGATACTATAAAATATTCAATGATTAATCCAAGTGTGTTTTCTATATATACATAACTATTAATCGAGTCAAAGTTCATCGGTTCATATGTAAATAACAAAACTACAGCTCTCTTTATAAATCAATAGAATTCAATAAGACATTTTTAACATTATACCTAATACCTAAATTATATATAACTATAAAAGTATTTATATTATGCTGATGCAAACGTCGATGCTATACTGCTCTACATGTTTATAATAATACTGAACAGTACTGATAATACCGATAGGTTTCGGGGGATCAGGAGAGTATCTATACGTGATTTTTAATCGAGCCAACGTTCATCGGTTCATGTATATTGAAATTGTTTAAACAGTAAGCGTGTGTGTGTATGTTTGTTGTTGATTGTCTAGTAAAATTGCATTATAATCACATACACCGTTATTCATACATACAAGTAATTTCTTTAGCGTATAATAACCTTACCACATGTTTCTAGAAAATGTATAGATGGTTATATTAGGTGTGGTGATACTTTGATTATGATTGTATTTAAGCATGATATTCGGTAAAACTGTTGATAACGTAGAGTTATCCGTTAGACATAACGTGTTATACATAAATTTATTCGTATTTCAATCGTTACAAATCAATATCCTCACTCCTCTGTTCTACAATCAATTCTTACACTATCGAAAGCTATGTAATAAGAAGGTGGTGTGATATTTGGTAAAACTGTTTATAAAGTATTAATCATGAAGTTTCTGTAAAAATTTTCAATGAAATAGATTTATGTATACCTTTACGTTTGTATTTGTAATTGTTGATCATATATTTAAAGCATTAGTTTTAATTTATTAATAGTAATTGTTTACTTTTCAATAACAATGTAACGGTTTTCAATTGTAAGAGCATTTCTTTCAAATATACTTATTTCTTTGAAACTTTCATCATGTGTAATCAAGTATACATCAAAAAAAGTTTATGAAAGTACTTATCCATTGAATATAACACAACTGTTACGTCACAATTAATTCATATTTCCATCGTTACAAATCAATATCCTCTCACTCACTCTTCTGTTCCAGAAGCTTTACAAGATGAAATGTATTATATATAGAGCAGATACTATAAAATATTCAAGTGTATATACCTTTAATTATTAATCGAGTCAATCGGTTCATCGAAATATTGTTTAAACAATAAGCGTATGTGTGTGTATTCGTTGTCGGAGATGTTGGGTAAAATTGCATTTTCTTTAGCGTGTTAGTAGTACGATGTATGGATGGAGTAAGATGTAAAGCGTGCGAATTGGATGATGAGGAGCGATGGGTACAAGTTTAAGGTAAAGTAGACATGTATGCGCGATATAAGCAAATTGTTGCAAAGTTGTTGACGTAACTGTCGGTGTTCACCGTCGACGACGACAACTGATGTCTGTATGTGATGAACTTACACATGATAGCTTACAGAATTATTGGTAGGTATGAATGTTGTGACAGGTTATCTCGAAAGTTAAAATAGTGTGTTTATATATATATATATATATATATATATATATATATATATATATATATGTTTACATATTAGCAACAAAAGTAACGTGGAGCTAATGCTGCGTCTGCAATTTGCTCGATATAGACGGAGTAATAAGATGGAAAACGCATGAATATGACATAGAGGAGCGAGTACAGGTTTAAATCCATTGGATATAACACAGCTGTTACGTCATACTTAATTCATCTTTCAATCGTTACAAATCAATATCCTCACACCTCTGTTCCAGATGTATACATATGTAAAAAGTAGACATGTATGCGCGATATCAGCAAATTGTTGGCGTAACTGTCGGTATTTACCGTCGACGACGACGACAAGTGATGTCTGTATGTGATGAACTTACACATGATAGCTTACAGAATTATTGTTATGAATGAATGTTGTGGTACATTATCTCGAAAACAAAAGTTAAAGTAGTATGTTTATATATATGTATACATATTAGCAACAAAAGTAATATGCAACTAATGCTGCGTCTGCAATTCATAATTGCTTGATATAGTAGACGGAGTAAGATGGAAGACGCAAATCATATGAATTTGAATACATAGACATAGAGGAACGAATACAGGTTTAATTAAGACGTGTGTGTGTAATGTAGACATGTATGCGCAATATCAGCAAATTGTTGGCGTAACTGTCGGTGTTCACCGTCGACGACGACAAGTGATGTCTGTATGTGATGAACTTACACATGATAGCTTACAGAATTATTGGTAGGTATGAATGTTGTGGTACGTTATCTCGAAAACAAAAGTTAAAGTAGTGTGTTTTATATATATATATATATATATATATATATATATATATATATATATATATGTATACATATTAACAACAAAAGTAACGTGTAGCTAATGCTGCATCTGCAATTTGCTCGATATAGACGGAGTAAGATGGAAAGCGCGTGAATATGACATAGAGGAACGGTTACAGGTTTAATTAAGACGTGTGTGTGTGTAATGTAAACATGTATGCGCGATATCAGCAAATTGTAAAGTTGTCGATGTATAGGAGGTACTGAACGACAAGTGATGTTTGTCTATGTATGATGAATTTACACATGATAGCTTATTGTTCGGTAAAGCAGAGTATGTATGTATGTGTGTATGTGAAGGTATCCACGCATTTAATAAAAGTCACGTGGAGCTAATGCTGCGTCTGCAATTCATATTTGCTATTTAACCGACCTCCTCGCTCTCTACACCACCATTCCACCTATTTCAACAACCGTTGTCACAGCATGGAATGGTCTTCAAGCAGATGTCACCCGACTGCGTAGGTTTACACAATCGCTACTATAGTAGACATTTCAATCAACATTTATGACCCACAAAAGATGCAATCGTTAATAAAATATACCCTCTACTGTAGTAGACATATGAATCGACGCGATCGTTGATAAATATACCATCTACTATAGTAGACATATGAATCATGAACAACATTCTATCAATTGCAATTACGTCACAATTGTCACAAATCGAAACCCTCTCATCCTCTGGTCGTGAAACGGCCCTACTGTAGTAGACATATGAATCATGAAAAGGCGCAATCGTTGATAAATATACCATCTACTGTAGTAGACATATGAATCATGAACGACATTCTATCAATTGCAATTACGTCACAATAGCCAGAAATCACAACCCTCTCATCCTCTGTTTTAGAAGCTGTCATCTACCCCTACTGTAACGTTTTTCACCTGTTGCTTCTTTCTCAGATAGGAATACGTCAGGTGAAGAGCTTTCCTCTATTTCCCCGAATCGAGAAATATCGCTCTTACGATTAGAGAGGAAACATTTAACTCCTTGTTGCCTTTTGTATCGTCTGGGCCAGATTCCACCTACAATCCAACCGAATTGTGTTTTTTGTACCACGAGATCCGGTTGTTGTCGAGTGGTCAATCTGATTTGGCCAACGCAAGGTGTTGCCAACGAAATACCTGCTCCAATTAGTATGTGGATTGGCGCAGGTTTGTGAAATTCTGGGTCCGTCAATTGTATATTCGAAGGGATTCGGACGTTAGCCCGATTTATTGGTTGTTCTGGAGTCAACGTGGTTATTGAAGGGACTGCGAGAAATTCCACGGCCTTTTGGAAGTTGGTACATTGTGACTAAACTGTTGTAATCACACTGTGAGTAGAACTTATAGACGTCTCATTAAAAGTGTTTATAGGTATCTTATGATGTTTCTTAGTAAGTTGTAGACGTGTAGCCAATCCTTCTGTTAAGAAATGTTTTGTGGAACCTGTGTCCAGTATTGCATGGCAGTTGACAGGTTTATTGTTTTTGTCCAGTATCCGTACTAGAGCGGTTGGTATGATGTCATCGGTGTTGGTTGTATCGAGGGCGAAGGATTGCAAACATTTCGGTAATAGCGTATTATTGTTAGAAGGTACGTTTGGAATCACCAAGGGTTCTTCAGGTATACGAACGTTATCGGCCACCACAGGGTGCAGAAAAGTATGGTGTTTCTTACTACAAACTCTACAGGTGCTTGCCCTGCACTCGTTTACAGTATGATTTGGCCACAAACAATTGAAACAAAGAGAGGCCCTTTTGACTCCCTAATTACGTTGATTTACGGACCAGCTGTTAAATGTGGGACATTTATAAATGAGATGCGAATTATTACATGCAGGACATAAAGTAGAAGGTACTCTGACTTTTTTCTTATTAGTTGTAATTAACGGCTGGACTCGTATTTGACGTCTTTGAATGGGCTTGATCTTTCCATCGAATTTCGGGAGTTCAATTTTTGGAGGTTTGATAGTCAGCCTGGTTAGGTGGGATGCTGATACCATGTCCGAACTACCGGAACGGGAGGGTGATTCCTTTGCCTCTGCATTTTTAATGAGTTTTAAAGTGGTGATTAGGACCTCTTGGTAGTCGTTTTCCATCTCTTCTAAAATTGCATAATTTGCGTTGATGGCTGCCTCCGTTGTCTCCAGATTTTGTATTTCCTCATGAATGTCAAATATCTTCTTAAAATGTTCTTCTAACGCCTCTAATTTTACCTGTAATGTAATTGAATCGGATGCTTCGCCGCAAGTAGAAATAAAAGTGTTGTGTCTGGTGATCCTGCTTTTTATTTCGCCGCGTTTACGTCTAAGTTGCGAGAGAATCGTTGATTGATCAGGTACGGTTGCCATTGTGGTGAAGGATTGGGTACGAGATTTAAAGGATAGACAATATAAGAAATCGGCGATAAAATAATCGAGCCTACCTTAGTAATCCCGCGACGGTTGAATAGCAGCTTCCTGGACGTCGGCGAATAAAATGAAAACAGGAACGGCAATAGTAATCCAAATAATGAACTGAATTGCACTTGTCGTTGCACTTAATTTTATATATGTTGGTATGCTTGTTCTTTGCACATTCACTATTTTTGTTTAAAGTTCCACTCACGGAGTTTCGGTTGGTTTTAGTAAGACTTTAATTAACCAAACTGCTCGTATGTACGTATCCGTATCCGGCTCGAAGGACCAAAATGTTCATTCGCGTTGAAATTAGACGAATGATCCTATACTACTTTTTACGGTGGTATAGGTAGTTGCTGTAGGTTTAGGAAGGTAAGTGAGAATAAGAAGTCTACACAATTTATTTCACTAAAAAGTCTCTTTTCCCGCTCGCCTCTGGTGTAAATACTCGCTATAATGTAGACACTATCTATCTATCGCCTGTTGTTCGCCTATCGATCGCTTCGCTTCCAAACATCAGCTGTTCACTGTCAACTAACTCGGTGTGTGCCGTCCCCGCCTTTTAAAGTCTTTTCAGCCTCTTTCTAGGGAATTCTACAGCCGTCTAGTAATCCAGTTGTTTTCCCATTGATCGTTGCTGGTGTTTTCTAAATGTTTTAGGATAGCCGGGAATATTCCTTATGTATTCAGGGAAGATGTTCGTTAATTATGCTCACACCAACTTAATTGGCAAGTACTCGTAACACTGCCCCCTTCTTAGAATTGATCGTCCCGATCAATGTCTTGACCTTTGTAGGGCGCCAAGCGGTCCAAGTGTACAACTTTCATCTTGGCCTTTGGTCCTCTCCGAATACGGTAGACCACGTCATTCAGTCTTCTGACCACAGTGTAAGGTCCTTCCCAGGCTCGCTGTAGCTTCGGTGAGCGCTCTTTTCGACGGACAGGATTGTAAAGCCACACTTGGTCCCCTTCTCTGAATCCTGTGTTGTTGGCTCTTCGGTCGTACCTGGTCTTCATGCGGTCACTCCCTACTTGGATTTTGTTACGAACGGCTCTATGGATGGTATCGAGTCGTTCCTCTAGCTGCTGTGCGTAGTCGGTAGCCGAAGGTCGCCGATCTTCTGGGTGTCCAAACCGGATGTCAATAGGTAACTTCAGCTCTCTTCCAAATAAAATGCTGGCTGGTGTTCTGCCGGTAGTCTCATGAACCGCACTTCGATAGGCCAACAGGAACAACCGTTCGACCATTCCGTCAGATTGTGGATGTAATGGAGTGGTCCTAGTTTTTTGTACTCCTAGCAGCTCACAGACTTCCTGGAATACCGCGGATTCGAAGTTCCGTCCCTGGTCAGAGTGGATCTCCATCGGAACTCCATACCGACTGATCCATTGGTTCACCAGCATTCCAGCGACCGTAGTAGCTTCTTGGTTTGGGATTGCGTACACTTCGGGCCATTTGCTAAAATAGTCCATCACTACCAAGATGTACAAATTGCCAGCAGCTGTTGTTGGGAATGGTCCTGCTACGTCCAGAGCTATTCTCTCAAATGGGGCACCAACATTATACTGTTTCATTCGCCCTCGGCTTCGAGTCTGAGGTCTCTTGGCTGACGCACACGTTGGACACTTCCTACACCAATTTTCGACGTCTCTTCTACACTTTAGCCAATAAAATCGCTCTCGCACCTTCTCCAACGTCTACTCCGAAGTGTCCTCCACCAACACCTCCATGGACTTCGGTCAGCACCTCGTTGACTCTGTTCTTCGGGAGAACTACTTGATGTCGAATTTTAGTTCCGTCAGGGCTTTCCCACACTCGTTTTAGTACCCCATTCTCGATGATGAGCGAATCCCATAAAGCCCAATAGCTCTTCGTGATGGTACTCGTACTACTAACATCTGCTAAGGAAGGTCGTGCTGTTCCTGCCTTTTTCCACCGCAGTATCGGTTTAATGTCTTCGTCGTTACCTTAGGCTTTCGCCAGCTCTTCGTTCTGCCAGTGTTCTTCAGGTTCTACCATCGTCTGACAGATCCTTGCCAAGTTGACTGGTTTCTTCTTTTCGGCGGCCATGCAATGTTTGCAGTTCTTCGAGCATGGTCTTCGCCAGAGGGCATCAGCGTTACCATGTTGTTTTCCAGCACGATGCTCGATGCTGTAATCGTATGCTTGTAGCCGCTGTAGCTATCGAGCCAGTTGTCCCTCTGGGTTTTTAAATTGCAGTAGCCATTTCAGGGATGCATGGTCTGTCCTTAACAGGAATTTTCGTCCGTAGAGATACTTGTGGAAATGTTCGAGAGTTTTGACGACTGCCAGCAATTCTCTATGGGTCACGCAATAGTTTCGCTCCGGCTTTGACAGTGCCTTACTGAAGTAGCCAATGACTTTTTCTTTTCCTTCCTGCATCTGCGACAGTACACCACCAATTCCTACATTGCTGACATCCGTATCGACAATGAAGTCTGTGTCGAACTGTCGGTACGTCAGTATTGGGGCTTGAGAAAGTCAAAGTAGACTTCAGTGTTTCAAAAGCTTGCTGACATCGTTCTGACCATTGGAAAGGGACACCATCCTCTGTTAATTTGTGGAGCGGTCGAGCTATATCTGCAAATCCCTTTACGAATCGACGGTAATAGGAAAACAGCCCCAAAAAGCTTCTCAAGTCGTGTTGGTTCTTCGGGACAAGCCAACTTCTCACAGCTTCAGTCTTTTCAGGATCAGTTCTTATTCGTTCTGAGGTGATAACGTGGCCAAGATATTTCACCTCCTTACAGAACAGATGGCATTTCTTGGGAATGAGTTTCAACTTGGCTGCTGAAAGCTTCTTGATCACTTCTTCGACATTCTGGAGGTGGTCTTCGAATGTCTTTCCCAGTACTATCACGTCGTCTAGGTACACCAGACAAACCTTCCAATTGAGCCCTTGTAGCACATTTTCCATAAGTCGCTCGAAGGTGGCGGGAGCGTTACATAGTCCAAATGGCATAACGTTAAAGTGCCACAGCCCATAACCAGTCGTGAATGCGGTCTTCTGCTTGTCTTGTGGATCAAGTTCCACTTGCCAGTATCCACTCTTCAAATCTAACGTTGAAAACCATTTGGCACCAACCAGGCTGTCAAGGGTGTCGTCGATTCTGGGTAAGGGATAGCTGTCCTTTAAGGTTACGTCGTTGAGCTTCCTGTAGTCAACGCAGAACCTGGTCGATCCATTCTTCTCCCTAACCAACACTATCGTAAAGGCCCAAGCACTTTGTGATGGTTGGATTACCCCCTGTTCTTCCATGTTCTTCACCAAGTTGTTGACTTCTTCTTGCTTAGCCCATGGAACTCTTCTGGATGGTTGTTTAATAGGACGAGCTGATCCCGTGTCTATACAGTGGTATGTCAGATTCGTTCTCCCAAAGTCGTTGTCAAATAGGGCGAAGACGTTTCGATACTTGCTAAGCAGTTCTTCGAACTTTCTAATTTGTCTGCTGTTAAGGTTTGTGGCCGAACGCTGCACTCGTCTCGAAGAACGGTTGGAAGCGGTTCGCTCTCGGCCATTGAGGATTCAGCTTCGATTTCGCATTGGAGGATGGACACCACGGGTTCAAGGACTCCTACTTCCATTCCTTTACACACTTTCTGTTCGAAGTCCTTCAAATTGACCACTCTGACAGATGCGTTCGGCGTCCCAGTTCGAATTAGTGTTCGTTCTATCAGTACGGCTTTCTGTGTCAAATCCGGGTTTTTTGCTTCTACTATCCCCACCAGACCATCAGCACCTTCGCCGTCGATGTTTATTTTGAGAACTACCGGTTCGATTCCGGGGCCGGCTACTCTGGCCCGTTTTTCTGTGGTTTCCTTGGATCATTTAGGCAAATGCTGGGGTAGTAATATTCCACAGATAGTCTTTCACTTCTCTTCTGTCTTCATTTCGTCCGTCTCATCTTTCTTCCCCCACACCACCACCCACCCATTCCCACGATTCCTGAAGGAGGCTGAAGAGAAAGAGAAAGAGCTTTTGTAACAATTATTCTTTTGTACAAAGGCTTCCGATGACGAGACCTGATGTTTTTTTTCTACAAATAAAAAAAACAATGTTATTGTTAGATTTTATGTTTTCATTAAACAATAATTACGTTAGCTTCTATTTAGACGGACTTTTTATTAAAATTATATACATTTTAAAGACATACCTACACCATCACCATTATCTACATATACCTTCACCATTACCTACATGGATAAATTTTTATTCTTGTAACAATAATTAAATTAAACCTCACAAATCCTGAGTCTGAAAACAAAATGAAGTTAGAAGGGACTTTTACTTGGAATAACAAAAAATTAAATGTACTCTTGAACGTTTTTTAGTAGGAAAGTATTCTTGCTTTTCTATTTTTCCTGGAATATTGCACAAATGCACATACATTTCACCAAACAAACCTCATAAATCGCTCGCTCAGAATCCCATACAATTTGAGGCTAGAAGCATAGGTAGAAGTTTTGAAAGCGCGCGCGGGCTATATCGGTTTGCGCGCTATTCGTCTGTCAAGAGCGCATGTGCGTCAGCACCAATGTAACTGTGCTTTTTCCTGTAGTCTAAACCGTTGACCATAGATAAGAGATATATATACTACTAGCTTTTTGCCCGCGGCTTCGCTCGCAGTGGAGAAATTAAATAAGTATGAGAGATAAAAAGTAAGGGTATAATAATAGAAATGAGTCAATATAGTAGCAGAGTAAGAATTAACATCAGCGAGTAAGATCGGAATTCCTTCGGCCGCACCGACGGTGACGACAATATCTAATTCAATATCTAATTCAATTAAATATATAGTTTCAACTTTTTCTAATTTTTCTATATTTATTGTTATTTTCTTCTGTCGTTACATGCAGTATAAAACTATTCACATTTTTGAGGTTATCCGTAATTTTTGTGGTTAGCTGTTAGATCTTCTAATACAGTGGGCCGGTATTACAGTATTCAGGGTTGAAACTTCATTACTATGATGCTAGATGGCGTTGAAGTAGCTAAATTTGACGATATTTTGACAAACAATTTTCTTATGTTTCGTAAAAAAATTTTTATTTTTTTTTAATAAAAAGTATCCTATGTTACTTCTACTACCTTCAAGAGTGTATGTGCAAAGTTTCATGATGATCGGTTAAGTAGTTTTTGCGTGAAAGCGTAACAAACAAACTTACATTCGCATTTATAATATTAAGTATGATAGTAGATCTGAAAGTTAAAGTTTGCATCAATTAAGAGCGGGAGCGCCAGGGGTTCTAGAGAGTGAAAAATCGAACGAGGTGAACGACAGGAAATGGCGGTCAGGGTTTTAAGAAAATTAAAAATTTAACAAGGGGAACGATGGGTTGCATAAGTAAAGAAGCATTTCGTTATAAAACAGATTAACAATTAGATAAGCTTTAATTGGTACATTGGTAGGCAATGAAACTATACTATAATACTATAATTTACCTACATGCTATCGTGAGGGAAGGGAAACCCCAAAATATATATATATGCATGTTTCGGCGCCGGCGAATGCCGGAATGCCGGTAGATTTACATTTAAAATTGATTAAAAGGATCACTCAAATTATTTTGTTTCGGTTGATGAATAAAAATTATTAAAATATGTGAAAAAGTGAAATCAAGTGTCAATAAAAAGAAGAAAGGCAGAGGAAAGAGAAATTGAAAAGGTATGTATAAATAAACGGTACATTTTAAACAATTATTGTTTTTAAAAGATTTCAATAAAAGTGGTAGAAAGGTTATTTCGAAAACGATGTAAATAAGAAGTAGCTACTGTGGGTACATAAATACGTGTATTTACAATGAATACCTGCAAAATACTTCACGTAATTTGACTATCGAATAACAGTAATTTCAAAGATCTGATTTGATATACATACTTTCATTAGTTTTGATTGGGTTTGTGTAAAATCGTTAAAAATATATTGGTAAAGGTATTGGGTACCACGACACAAATAGATACCATATAATAATTTGGGTATTGTTATTATACAATGATAAAGTTATTCTCTTTTTGGTTTCTTATTACAATTATTATGTTTTCATATTTTCCCGTTTTACCACTAAAATCTGTCAACAAATAAAGAATGAAGTAGAATGCTTTTCGAGAAATTACTGCTGCATTTTTTTTATCTTAAAATTATTTGTTCATATACTAAACTATTGATAGCTACTTCCGGTCACAACATTCTGGTTTGATAGGTAAATCTTTTACAATATTGAAAGTATAAAGTAAGTATATTTATAGGTATTTATTTGTTTATTTTTTGTTCTTGTTGAGTAGTCGAATTAACTAATGAATAGATATGTATGTACCAGTTTGTCACTTTTTTACTGACAGCAATAAATATTCTAAATTTATCCCCATGTTGGTTCTCAATTTCGAATTTTCCTTTTCAATTGTTAATTAGTTAGTATCTCCAATCATTGAGCGAGTAAATGTCCAGATCTTTATCTCAATCTTAAATGGGTGGAGGAGTTTTTTTAGTTGGGAGTGGATTCATATAGACAAGGAGTAAAATTGAAATTTGAAGTGCGGAGAGTGAAAAGGTGGAAATTTTATTCAATTGATCTTGCATTCACTTTGTACTAAATTGTTTACATTGTGGAGGGTAAAAATTCCATCGTCTCCCTCCTACCAATTAACGTTACTGATAAGAATTTTGGTTTCCCTGGAATATAGACAAAAGTGGGTTTATCAGTTCATTTACATATATCATAGAAAAAATATTACTTTTTAAGTTTTAGGTGACGTAGGCGGATAGGAACCTTTACACTTAACACTCCACTGTCTGGCTTACATAATACACAGTAAATGAACGTTACTTGGACAAAAAGTTTTCCTTGGTTTATTCATTCAACGTTGCAATTTCCAACCCCTTCCCCTCAAACCTGCACTTCTCTGCCCGTATCTTGTTCTTATGGGTCACCCCCTATACCCACCTCCTCTCTCTGAACGACCATCTTATATACATAATTACAACCAAATTCTCTCCCCCAACTAAAAACATTTGAATGGTGCTGTACAAGTCCACATCATTCTTGCTACCAATTTTCCCCGTTATCGTAGGGTAAGTACCCATATCTGGACATTTACACCATTCGGCATATCGGAACATAACACGTCGTTCCATTTAGAATTTAATTTTACATCCGTTTATGCAAAGAAATACAGAATGTTCATTTAACATAGGAAAGTTACTGTAGATTTCAGTGAAAACTTGTAGAAACATCTCCTTAATACCCCATATACTTTTATGAAGATGATAATTCAGTTCCAAAATTGGTAACTTTTCCGATAGGGACATGTTATAAAATTTACCTTTAAATAAATAATGATTTTCAATGGTGCATTAAAATACAGGGTGTTCCATTTAAAATAAGGACGTTAGTGTCACGTTCCGGTATAAGCGGAAGTACTACACAATTGAAAATATTGTGACGTGTTCGGTCACAGAAAACACAATTAACAAAACAAAACAACGAATTTAATTAAGTACTAAAGTTAATTTGACTACACTACAGTTATAAACAAGTCTGCACAATTTATTTCACTAAAAGTCTCCTTTAATCGCCGTTACGGTAGACACTATCTATCGCTCTCTATGAACTCTCTATCGCCACTATGGTTCGCCTATCGATCGCTTCCAAACATCAGCTGTCCACTGTAAACTAACTCGGTGTGAGTGTCTCGTCCGCCTTTTATAGTCTTCTCAGCCTTTTTCTAGGGTATTCTACAGCCGTCTAGTAATCCAATTGTTTTCCCATTGATCTTTGCTGGTGTTTTCTAGATATTTCAGGAGAGCCGAGAATATTCCTTATGTAATCAGGGAAGATGTTCATTAATTATGCTCACACCAACTTAATTGGCAAGTACTCGTAACAATATGTTAAAAATGTACATCACGTGTAGTAGTTACCTTATGATTTTTGATAAAATTGTCCCACCATAAATTTTTCAGAAATGGGTCACCCTGTATCAAATACAAATATGTATGGAGGTAATTCGGTGCTCAGTAGGCATCAGTCATAATATCATTTTATTTTCTTTTATCGTTCGTTGTGTATTTAATATTATTTATAGTATTGTTATCATAATTGTACACATCAACACACTTATACGATTGCATATCGTATTTTAGTCATTCTGTATACGTTGGAAATTTTACTGATATTATGTATCTATACAACTAATACATATGAATGTCCTTGTACGTATTATACCACGTACCAATCTATACATATATGTGTATATTATTAGGAATATTTTATTTAATTAAAACAAAGGTAAAACTGATGAACAGATTTCAAAACACCCGTTCCATTCACTGCCCACAACACGTCTTTCTTATTCGAATTCTATCAACTAATCAATGATGAAATATGAAGATGCTTCCCAACGCCTCTCTCCGCTCCCCTCCGCCGTGGACCCGACGGTCGCGCCACTCACGTGCCTGCTTGGCGATATGTTCACTTATCACATCTCTTATCGTAGGTACATGATTTCTTTCCAACACGGCCAATCCTGACCGAAACTCGTCCTCGAGGTTCATTGGCTCTCAGGATTTTCTGTCTTTAGGATGACTAAATGGGACCTGTAAGTTCACAAAGTTTGACTATGTTTGTAAAATTCGAACAAGGTTATCGGTGCTAATATCATTGGCACCAGTCTGACGACAGAGTTTAAACAATAATGTCTACTTTTGATATCTTTTGTACCAACGTGACGAAAAAACTTTGATATTCTTGCCTTCATCAGCGGCAATGAATTAACATGTGTCAACTTTGATATCTTCGTACCAACGTGACATTGAAATTTGGGAAAAGTGTCAACTTTGATATCTTTAGTACCAACGTGACGACAAAACTTTGATATTCTTGCCTTCATCGGCGGCAATGAATTAACATGTGTCAACTTTGATATCTTCGTACCAACGTGACATTGAAATTTGGGAAAAGTGTCAACTTTGATATCTTTAGTACCAACGTGACATTGAAATTTGGGAAAAGTGTCAACTTTGATATCTTTAGTACCAACGTGACGACAAAACTTTGATATTCTTGCCTTCATCAGCGGCAATGAATTAACATGTGTCAACTTTGATATCTTCGTACCAACGTGACATTGAAATTTGGGAAAAGTGTCAACTTTGATATCTTTAGTACCAACGTGACGACAAAACTTTGATATTCTTGCCTTCATCGGCGGCAATGAATTAACATGTGTCAACTTTGATATCTTCGTACCAACGTGACATTGAAATTTGGGAAAAGTGTCAACTTTGATATCTTTAGTACCAACGTGACATTGAAATTTGGGAAAAGTGTCAACTTTGATATCTTTAGTACAAACGTGACGACAAAACTTTGATATTCTTGCCTTCATCAGCGGCAATGAATTAACATGTGTCAACTTTGATATCTTCGTACCAACGTGACAACAAAACTTTGATATTCTTGCCTTCATCAGCGGCAATGAATTAACACGTGTCCACTTTGACATCTAAGTGCCAATGTGACATCAAATGTTAGAAATTGTCTGGTAACTTTGCTTTAACAAGGAACAACGTTTATTAATATTTTATAAATCAAAATCATTCGCTTTTTCAATTCAATAATAACTAACTCTGTTTTATGTATTTCCATAACTACTGTCAAACATTTTTAATACAATTTGTCGGGAATATCGAGGTGGGCCCAATATAATTCCTAACATTCGGCCATCCTGTCTTGCGGAATGTCCCAGGCCGCCCGATCTCTGAATGCCCTGGTTTACTCACTTATTGTCGGTGTGGGTTTTAGTGACCATTATAACTTCATCAGACAGGCCTCAGCAAGCGGACATTATCGGTCCCGGTTGCTACCAAATCTCACATGCCACTGCTACTTGGATTCCATTCACATACGTATTGACTCTTACAACAAGTGAACACTGTCTGTTCCAGTTGTTGTCGTCCTCGTCAATACGCCCCAAATACGCATTAACTCTTACAACAAGTGGACACTGTATGTCCCAGTTGTTGTCGTCCACGCTAATACGTCCAAAATTTCAAAACATCGTCATCTACGTAACTACTCAGACGGCAAGTGGACATTATCGGTCCCAGTTACCGTCTTCCTCGTAAAACGTCTAATGACCATCAATTCCTCGTCATGTATGTGATAACTCCTACAACAAGTAGACAGTCTCGGTCTCAGTTGTTGTATTCGTTGTTAACACATCTGATGACAACTCGGGTCTACATCATTGTTATCCATCGCGCCATTTTGTCTGCCGCGATAACTGTTCGAGCATGTCTTCACTTCGACCACCTCTCAGGTCTTCAACTTCATATCTATCATTAAATAATACTCTGGTTACCCTAAAAGGTCCTTTAAATTTGGGCAACAGCTTCCTGCTTTAACCAGTACTTGGAACACTAGTAATCTGCACCCTTACTACATCATATTTTGGTGCAGCACGTCTTTGTTTATCGTAGTATTCTTTTTGTTTCCGTTGGTCTTCGCTTATGTGTTTTTTCAT
>CM055657.1:11723126-11740553 GCA_029378335.1 Agrilus mali | reverse complement strand
GTATAAATGTTGGGTAAATGATGAATCTACATTCTAGTTGAAAGAAGAGAGTAGGGCGAAAGCTTTACTAAATCTTTTTTAGAACGGTATTGATTGGGAAATAAATGAATAAGGCTTACCAGAGGTCTAGGATTTAAAGAATTCAGAAACTGAACTTGTTTCGGTGCTTATTTTATCAATATGAATAATAAAACATACTTTGAAAATTTACCTAACTAAAATTTATTATCTCGATACAAATTTCGCCCTGTAGGGACATCCTCAGGATCAGAAGTATAGTTACAGTCAATATATCCAGGATACTCGGTATACTATTACTCCCAAGGATCCCTTTACAAGGCGAAACGGATTTGTCAAATTTACTCCCAAAGTACAGACCAATTTTTATTTTAGATATATTCACTCCGATGTTAGTGTTAAATTAATTCCGGCTATTTACTATACTGGTGATTAGGCGTAGTGGATCAGTTTAATTTTTTAATGATTGTGTGATGAGGATGAAAATATATTTAAATAGAAATAGGTATACTTTAACTTGTGGTACATTTTTACTTTCATCTTGAAAAATTTTAGATAGATGTTTATAATTAAGAAAGGTAGCAATATTATTAAAAGTACAATAAAAGAATTAGTAGAGGGGGATAACAGCTTCTCCCTCAGAGGAGGAGAGGATGACGTAACATTATTGAAATGTGAATTAATTGTGACGTAACATTATGTATGAACAGGTTCACGCTCAGAGGAAGAGAGGATGACGTCTACATCGAGCAAATATGAATTGCAGACGCAGCATTAGCTCGACGTTTGAACACTTACCTTTTTTACTAAAACGTACACACAAACACACACCTGCGTTCTTTTGTTTAATGCATACGTCAACAACTTTATCATCGTAATCGACATTCGTCGATATCACACACACACACCACACACACACACACATGTCTATTTTACATATACCTGTACCCGTTCTTCTATGTCTATGAATTAATTGTGACGTAACATTATGTATGAACAGGTTCACGCTCAGAGGAAGAGAGGACGATGTCTACATCGAGCAAATATGAATTGCAGACGCAGCATTAGCTCGACGTTGAACACTTACCTTTTTTTACTAATACGTACACACACACACCTGCGTTCTTTTGTTTAATGCATACATCAACAACTTTATCATCGTAATCGACATTCGTCGATATCACACACACACATGTCTATTTTACATATACCTGTACCCGTTCTTCTATGTCTATGTCTATGTATTCAAATTTGAATTCACACGCTTTACGTCTTCCATCTTACTCTGTCTACATCAAGCAAATTGCAGACGCGGCATTAGCTCCACGTTACTTGTGTTGCTGTACATACGTACATATATACACACACATATACATATACTACTTTAACTTTTGTTTTCGAGATAACCTACCACAACATTCATACCTACCAATAATTCTGCAAGCTATCATTTTACATGTTGTAAGTTCATCACATACAGACATCACTTGTCGTCGACGGTGAACACCTACAGTTATACATATACGCAAACACAAAGCAATTTTACCTACTATCTATACAACCGACAACGAGTACACACACACGCTTATTGTTTAAACAATATTTCGATACACGTGAACCGATGAACATTGACTCGATTAATAATTATATATATATAAAAGGTATATACACTTGAATATTTTATAGTATCTGCTCTATGTATACATTTCGCCTTGTAAATCTTCTGGAACAGAAAAGTGAGTGAGAGGATATTGATTTGTAACGATTGAAATGTGAATTAATTGTGACGTAACAGTTGTTGTATTCTAACGGAAAGTGGGTCAAGGTCATAAATGTTTTAAAAAGGAAGGGAAAAGAAGATATTGAAATGGATAGCTAAGTAAAAGAGGATTGCATCATAATAGACATAAATAGTTAACGCCTTAGAATGGAGAGGAAGATGATTAGAGTGGTGTGAACTCTTCGGTAGAGTAACCGTCTAGGTCATGACGAGCCTGTTCTCTCTCGTACCATGATGTACAAATGTAGCACTGCAAGACATGATACTGCGAGGACTGATGAAACATACCAGTCTTATGACAGAGGTATCCTTGTCTACAATTAGAACAAGTTCGATTCAACACATCCATCAAATAAATTTTACAGCTAACACAGTACTGAAGGGGTTCCATAATGCGACATGGGAAAGCAAACAAAGCCTTCTGTGTGCTGACTCAGGTAAAGACACCGTTGGCACTGAAACTTTGTAGTAGCAGTGGATTGTAAGACTTGACGAAACGGTTGGACAACGATGGTAGCATGTCCAGGCAAGGAGTAATTCTTTTGGAGGAGTGTACATTGTGTTTGGTTTGTAAACACCATGTTCTCATAAGGTAATAGTTGGAGAATGAATGGTGTTGTAGGAGAAAGAGGTGATCGCTTTAAATAGCAAATGTGATTTGCAGACGCAGCATTAGCTCGACGTTGAATACTTACCTTTTTTTTACTAATACGTACACACACACACACACACCTGTGTTCTTTCGTTCTTTTGTTTAATGCATACGTCAACAACTTTATCATCGTAATCGACATTCGTCGATATCACACACACACATGTCTATTTTACATATACCTGTACCCGTTCTTCTATGTCTATGTATTTCAAATTTGAATTCACGCGCTTTGCGTCTTCCATCTTACTCCGTCTACATCGAACAACTACGTTTCTTCTTTCCACTCCATTCTACTTTAACTTCTGAATAAACAAACTCATGTGCAATCATTTCGAGAAGACCTACCACAACGTTCATACCAATCACTTTTACTACAACCCAAACAATAATTCTGCAACCTGTCATTTTACGTTTGCAAGTTCATCACACACACTGACATCACTTGTCGTCCACGGTGAACACCTATGTTTTTGTTATATGCATACGTCAGCGACTTTGTTATTATAACCAAAATACACTGATGTCGCGCACACATATCTACTTTACGCATACGTCTTAAACCCGTGCCCGTTCTTCTACGTAAACAAATTTGAATTCATACTTTATGTCTTCCATCTTACTCTGTTCACATCAAATAATTACGTTTCTTCTTTCCATACCGGTTCTACTTTAACTTTTGAAATAAACAACCTCATATACAATCATTTCGAGAAGACCTACCACAACGTTCATACCTATCAATAATTTTGCAAGCTGTCATTTTACGTTTGTAGGTTCATCACCTCTCCTCCTCAAATCTTTTCACCCCACTTCTTTCAACTCCTATAAATACCTAAACCTTCCCTTCGTTGAGCAGAAGACTTCTTCACTTCAATAAATATCAAATATTTATTAAATACCTACTTCGATTATCAATACCATGTATTATTTTATAACCTTAACTGGTGATTCCGCTGCGATGTGTGAGAACAATTATAATATATTATACAAAAAGGTTTTTTACACCTCTGAAGGCGAGGTTACGATGTGGACAGTCAAGGACTGGGAGGACCCCGTGGACTTCTACCGGCATTTAGAAGACTACCTTTGCCAGAGGGGTGGAAGGGAAAGGGGGGTAATCCAATTCGTTAACAACAGCTGTCTGCTATGGGTCTCGAACTTCCACACCGACTAAGCCAACTTTTTTATTTTAAGTAGATTTTAAGTTATTTTATACTAATATAATTATAAGTTTAGAATTAGTTTATGTATTATAATATTAGTTTAAGTATATTATTAAGTTAATTTGTAATATAATATATGTATATGTTTAGTATTAGTTATGTAATAATGTATTTAAGTAATAAGATAAATAAACTTTTTATAACTACATCCTTCTTTTTTTTATTTCAAACCAATCTACAACACAGTGATCTCATATAAAATCATCATATCAAAGTGTGCTATAGATATGTTACAACATCCATCACCACTTGAAACAACACCTCCGTCGGATGGATAGGATGGAAAGCGGGTAACGTATTTATAATAACAACCTTATACATAATAATTTCGAGAAGACCTAACACAACGTTCATTACCTTTACCGCAACCTAACAATAATTCTACAAGCTGTAATTTTATGTTTGTCGATGACTCTCCCTTAAAGCCTGGCTGTAGTATACTTTCATCACACATATCTCCTGTTGTCAGTGGGTCTTCCGCATTCGTAACAATGATGATGGTGTCTCCCGTGCAGGTGTTATATGAAAACGAACAACTACATCCACACATTTACAAACCTCCTCCCCTACATCGTCTTCCATGTAACAACTGTTACACAACAGCAGCGTTGTATTTTTCATATACGTTTAACAATACTCTTCCTTCGATGTATGTATATTCATTAATGTTTTCACACACACTATGTCTCAGAATATGTTCCAGTGAGGTAATACTCTCCAAACTATACTTATGTTGTACATAACCATTAATTTTTTGTCTTTCACTGTTTTTACATCTCTCACCGCTCACAGGTAGAAACTGTCTGTAATTGTTAGGAATTATTCAAACCTGATCGCCATGATTGCACCCACTCATCCTCACATATATCTACACCGAAGTCTGTGCAATATAATATAGGTAGTCTATCGACTCCTCTACCACTAATCAATTCTGATAACGAACGGTTCTCGAACCATGATTTTCTACAAACGAATCCCATGCTGCTTACACCACTGCTCTTGTATAACTTAATATTCGTTCTATATTAACTACTCCAACGATTCTCGCTTCACCTCACTCTCATCTTTTTTTTCCTCCTCCAAAACTTTTCGCTCCACTCACACCCCACTCCTTTAAACTCTTATAAATATCCACACCTTCCCATCATTCAGCAGAAGACTTCTTCGCTTCCAAATGATTCACTACAACTATAACGTAACTCTTTGTAAAAGTATATCTTTCATTACTCCCCTACTAAAACTTGTGTAGATATTCTTTTTTAATACAACACTACCATCTTTTATAACAAATTATTAAAAGAAAAATCACTTTATAATACAAAATTTTATTTTATTATCCTTTTTACATTAAAACTTAAATTTTTCATTAATATGTGTATGTAAGTCAACCATTTTATTTTCCATCTCTTCCACACGCTTTCGATTTTCCACAATCCATATATTATAGTTTTCTAAAGTTCTTTTCATGTCCTCCACCTCCTTCTCTTTCTTCTGAATTTGTTCTATCAAAGAAGCCTTCTTCATTTCCTTTTCCTTCATTTCAGCCTCTCTTTTCAGTTTTTCGCGGTGTGTATAGCCTTCGTCGCTTCTCCTACTTGTTCCACCAACTTCGGGTATTCAAACGCCCCACCCAACATCTTCCTATTATATATTCGCTTCTTCGGCTTCATGACTATACCTTTACCACCTCCTGATATCGTTCGCGATGTACTCATCACAGGCACTATCGCTGTTTCGCTGACTACATTTCCTCCATCGACTGCTGTTGTCATCGATTTCTCATTGTTGAAGAACTCGTCCAACACCGCTGACAGGTCAGAATCATTCAGATTATGCAATGGTAAATCACCTTGAACACCTTGTATCTGTTCAGCCATTTTACTTAATCGTTTTTTCTGTATATACTCTTTATACCTCTCTCTACTAGGACTTCTGAACTTATCAATCGTTTCCTCCATAATGCTCTTTTAAATATCTTCAACCCCTCTCTTAATACCCTCACCGTTTCCATTTTTTCCCACTCCTCCCAATTTTCCACACACTTTTAAGTCTACTACGCACACGGTAATCCTCAGTTTTTGTCGAGATATCTCCACACCTAATAACCGATATGATTCGTTGTCCGGACTGTGATAAACCCTTTACGCGATCTGACAATTTAAACAGACATCGAAGAACTTCGTGTCGTAAACGGGTACAGAGCGATCCTAAGACGTCTGTACCGATTAAAAAACTGAAGGTTGTTACACCTTCTACCTCTTCTGACCGGTGTGTGAAACCTGTAAAATGTATGTTCCTAAGTCTTCCTACAACGGTCACCTACGCACCATACAACATAAGAAAAAGTGTTGCTCACCTCTAGAGGAGGGAATCAGTTTCCTTACCTCTGCTTTCACCAACAGAATTGCATCGATTCGTATCACGTCTACGAAATACCATCTTTCGTATACCGACTTTTTCAGTGATATTCTTGACAAAATGTTTGCGCGTAATACGTAATCAGATCCACCTCCACGACGCGTTTAATAAATAAATTTCGAAGTTTTCGGACGTTATGTGCACGAAACTAAACAGTTGATTGAAATTAAATCTTTCAACACTAATAATAAAGTTGTGACGCGATCGATCGATCTTTCCAATCTTCTACAACATTTCTTCGATATTCTTAACACCAAAGCATCAGAGTTTCAAGAACGAGAAACAGGTATAATAATTATTTTAACAAAATGTTTCTTTTTCTATCATCTTCCATTACATTACTTTTTTCTATAGGATGGAGTTTAGAAAGGGTTCTTTTCCTCGAAATCAACTTTAACAAGTACAATCCGCTGAGAGCGTCTTCTTACATCTCCCTTTACCCAAACAAATTCTACTGAAGAAGGCGGTTGTGAGAATGTGAAAAACGATGATCAAGCCTGCTTTGCGTGGGCAATAACGTCAGCTATGTTCCCCACACAAGCAAACTCGGACAGAACTACTTCCTACCCACACTATTCGCGCACTTTGGACTATGAGGGCATTCAATTTCCTATGAAATTAACTGATATTCCTAAATTTGAAGCGAAAAAACCATTGCTCTGTGAATGTTTACGGAACCGAATCTGTTTTGAAAGATGGAAAGTGGATCTGGGAAATAGTTGGTCCCCTTTACTATTCACCCATCAAACAAAGACTACACTTCAATCTGCTGTTGCTCGACGATGATCATGGAAATAATCATTACTGTTGGATTAAGAATATGTCTCGTTTACTTTCTCAACAACTTTCCAAAACAAGACATCAAAAATTCATATGTGACGGTTGCTTACAGTATTTTCTCCACCGTAGCCCACCTTCATCGTCACCAACACTGCGACCTGCAACCATGTGTACAGCAGCCTTCCTACCGGGTGATTGTAAAATGGATAAGATGGGTAGGTTGGTCCCTAATCATGTTTTGAAATTTGAAAATTATCAAAAACGTATCAAAGTACCCTTTGTTGTATACGCCGATTTTGAAACCGTATTACAACCTATTCATACATGCTTTCCTGATCCTAACAAAACATCTACCACATCTACCAACAAACATCAACCCCATTCATTTGCTTACTTGATAAAGTGTTCATTCGATGATTCCCTCTCCAAATTCAGATCGTATCGGGGACCCGATTGCGCTAATCAATTTGTTAAAACTTTGGATGAAGACGTTTACGATATTTATCACCGATATTTGAAGATCATAGCTCCCATGGTACCACCTGTCAGATGAAGAGATACGTCTCTTCTCCGAGGCTATCTCTTGTAATATTTGTGAAGAACCGTTTCTGGACGATGACGTTAAGGTGCGAGATCATTGTCATTTGACTGGTAAAGTTCGATTAGGGGCAGCTCACTCCAGATGTAATTTAAATTATAAACTTCCCAACTTTGTACCTGTTTTTTTTCCATAACCTCTCAGGATATGATTGTCACTTGTTTCTAAAGGAAATGGCTGCGAACGATGTTAAATTTGACGTAATTGCTCAATATAAAGAAAAATACAATTTCCTTTACCAAATTATTACGAGTTGATTACGGTTCAAAATGATTCGGACAACTTAACTAAAAATGTGTTTGTAAAGATTAGATTTCTCGACTCTTTTCGTTTCATGGCTTCTTCCCTCGATAAGCTGTCGGAAGAGCTCGATTCCTGATCAATGTATGCAAGTGAAAAAGTATTTTCCAGATCCTCAACATTTTCAACTTATGCGTAGGAAAGGTGTTTTCCCTTATTCCTACGTGGATGATATTTCTAAGCTTGATCAAACAATGTTTCCACAGAAAGATGAATTTTTTTGATAAACTCACTTCCCTCCCCATTTCCGATGAGGATTATGAAAGAGCTAAAACTGTTTGGAACGCTTTCTCTTGTTCAACTCTCGGAGAATACTCTGACCTGTACTTAAAAACGGATTGTTCTGTTATTAGCAGATGTTTTCGAGAATTTCCGAGAAATATGTAATTACCACTTACGACTTAGACCCAGCTCAGTATTATACTGCACCAGGGCTTGCGTGGGATAGCAATGTTAAAAATTCACTCGTATTAATTTAGAACTTCTAACCGACATCGATATGTTAAATTTTTTCAAAAAGGTATACGTGGAGGTATAAGTCAATGCGTTCAAAGAATGCATTTCGCTAACAATCCACACCTCCCAGATTATAACACTTCTCTTCCTACCTCATTATATTATGTATTTGGATGCTACTAATTTGTATGGACATAGTATGAGTCAACCCCTTCCTGTTTCCCATTTTCGTTGGTTTAAACGAAACCGAAATTGATGAATTGAATGTTCTCTCTTTAGATGCTTCTTCTGAATACGGTTATGTACTTGAAGTCGATGTTGAATATCCTCAGCACCTCCATGATTTACATGCTGATCTCCCCTTTTTAGTTGAAAATATTATTTCTCCAGCTAATGCTAATGGTAGAGTAAAAAAACTAATACCAAACCTTATGAAATAAAACAAAATATATTGTTCATTACCTAACGCTGAAACAAGCTCTTCGCAATGGATTAAAACTACTTAAAATTCATAGAGTTATCGAGTTTAAACAATCCGATTGGCTTTAAACCTTTCATCGATTTAAAATACTCGAAAACGTAATTTGGCTGAAAATAAATTTGGGAAATCTTTCTTCAAATTAATGAATAACAGTGCTTTCGGAAATAACGATGGAGAACGTTGATAAACGAGTTGATGTCAAATTAGTAAACTCATTGGCAAAATTCAGGTCGTTGCCTTGGTGCTGAGACGTTAATAGCTAAACCTAATTTCAAAAAATTCTAAGATTTTCACTCCCAACTTTGTAGCCATTCAGATGAACAAATTACGTATTGTTTACGATAAACCTCTCTATATAGGTTTTACCATTTTGGATTTATCAAAAGTTGTTATGTATGACTTCTACTACAGCTTTCTGAAACTAAAATAATCACCAAAATATTTCTTTGATGTATATGGATACAGATTCTTTCATTTTTAAAGTGTTCACTGAAAACTTTTTACCGTGATATTGTTGAAAATATTCATTACTTTGATACTTCTAATATATCCTCGCGATAATAGTTTCAATATTCCCATTACCACATCCGTTATAGGTAAATTCAAAGATGAGTTTCCTAATAATCCTATTAAAGCATTCTACGGAACCGGAGCTAAAGCGTATTGTGTTGAAGCGGTTGACCAAATTGTTAAGAAAGCTAAAGGTGTTAAGAAGAACGTTATTAAACTACATCTAGGAATTGATGATTATCTTCACGTTATTATGGGACAATTCCACCATTATAAAATGTATGAATGTTTTTGTTTCTGACCTCCATACTATGTACACCCAAATGAAAACTAAAGTAGCTCTTTGCCCTAAAGATGATAAACGTTTCTTAATTCCCAAAACAACTAATACCCTTCCTTGGGGACATTAAAATATAAAAAAACTCGGATAATTCCATTTCAAAGTTGAACAATAACATCGATCAAGTAGTCAAAAATTTTAATCTACCACATAAAAATAACTTAACGGTTGGAGAATATTTTATTCAAAAACTTTTCGAGGCTTCTTCACTTCCACAAGAATCTATTGATACTATTTATGAACAACTTCTGTAATAATCACTTGTATGAATATATAAATAATGCTCCAATGTTATATTTTAAAACTTTATCATTATTAATGATTGTATACTCTTGTCTGTGTAAATAAATAAACGTTTTTGACCTACGTTTGTTTTTTATTATTTTAAAAATTGTGTTATTTTCCTAAACATATAAAGAAAACCCTAAATGTTTCTGTAGTTACAATTTATTGAATTAATAGCTGTAACAATGAATAAACTTTTTTATAATCTTCCAATATTAGTGGATGGCCAATTTTTTGCCTGAGTCAGAACCATTTCGCCAGCCTGGAGCCTTTTCCGTTCCCTTGTCGTAAAATGTATTTCTTCTATCCATCGCAACACTGTCTGATGACGACCGTTAATGCTTGGACTTAAAGTATATGGAATCTTGAACAAGTTGATTAACTTAATAAACTTTTCCAAATATTTCGGTTGCGCGTAGTATACCCACATCCATTATTAAATCATCTACACACTTCAATAATGGTGTGTACGCGTTCTTTATGTTAATGATGGAGAAATTTTTTGTTCTTCACTAGAACTGATCCGTTTGTTAGCATTTCCTTTAGAAAATATATATCATTTCGCATTGTATATTATAATTTGTTTCATTTAAAAAATCCCTTGGACATCATCACCGGTTATCTCCACTTTTTCACTACAAGCTTTTAAAAAGTCGTTAACGAAGGTATCGCACCGCTGTTTTATTTCGAGAACGAAATACAAAATATCGTACGATGTATCTTGTGGTAATGTTAACCATTTGAATACTTCCTTTGGTACTTCAACTCCCAACTTCGAACACACAACCTTGACTCTGTCTAAATCATTCGATTATATTGCTCTTCGCAAATTCGTAATGAGGACCTGTCTTTCTGCTTCATACAACTCATAGGATAAGGAATCCATTTTTTTATTGAAAATTCGATTTCTAAATCGTCTGGATCGCTCTCCTCGCTTACTAAAATAACCTGTTATTACAAGTTTATCGTATCCACCTTTCAACTCAAATTCTTGTACCACGTCTTCTAACTGTGATGCAATCAAATGTTTACTCTCAGATAAGAAACCGTCCTTTGAAAAAATTTCACTTCAATTAGATAACTTTCAACCATTACTACTAAGTCTTTAACAGTTCAATGCAATAACTAACGATTACAACTGATTACACTCGACCACGTTTAATCTTATTTATAATCATACTTTTTTGGGGGGAGGGGGTACATAAATTTGTAAACATGTTACCATTTATGAATACAAAAGCCTACATCTTAGAAAACGTTTATTATTTATTTTAAGTAATACATAATTTGGATCAGATAATTTTATACGGCTTATTGTAAATAGTTCGTTGGACCAATAGTATCACCTACTGATAAAGGTTAAACTACACCACTTACGTACCCATTATTAAGTAAGGCACTTAATATTCAGCAATCATAAACGTTTTAAAAATGTTAAAACAAGTTCTGTGTTGTATGTATTTATTATACAAGTTTTTAAAAACGATTAAGTTATAAGAAGTAAACGAACATACTGCATTTGATAGATCATTGATATAGTGATATTATTCTCCAGTTTATTGTTTAGTTTATCATTAGTTTAAAATATAAAAAAAGAAGGCTGTACTTATAAAAAGTTTATTAATATTAAAATAAATTTATACTAACATAAAATATAACTACAAAAATATCTTAAAATCTACTTAAAATCTACATAACTATTCTAATTGGAAGGTGTTTTCCATATGTAGATCACCTATTGTTTGGAATTGGATGGAACCTGTCCCCATCCATTGTATCTGTCGAAGGTGTTGTTGGAATTGGCGGCAGAATTTCTCTGGGGCGCTTCCGGTCCTCTACGGTCATAATGGTGACCTCACCGTCAATGGTGGAAAACACCTTCTTCACCAAGACATTAAACATTCTCCTGGACATTGTGGCTGGTTTCTCCAGTTAAAACTATATAGTAGTACATATTTGATGTTGTAGTTGTAATCGTACGAAGAAGTCTTCTGCTGAATGAAGGGAAGACGTGGATATTTATAGGAGATTAAAGGAGTGGCGTGTGAGTGGAGCGAAAAGATTTTGGAGGAGGAGGTGATGAACTTACAAACGTAAAATGACAGCTTGCAAAATTATTGATAGTATTGATAGTATGAAAGTTGTGGAAAGAAGAAAACGTAATTGTTTAATGTGAACAGAGTAAGATTGGAAGACATAAAAGTATGAATTCAAATTTGTTTACGTAGAAGAACGGGCACGGGTTTAAAGACGTATGCGTAAAGTAGATATGTGTGCGCGACATCAGTGTAATTTTGGTTATAATAACAAAGTCGCTGACGTATGCATATAACAAAAACATAGGTGTTCACCGTGGACGACAAGTGATGTCAGTGTGTGTGATGAACTTGCAAACGTAAAATGACAGGTTGCAGAATTATTGTTTTGGTTTGTAGTAAAAGTGATTGGTATGAACGTTGTGGTAGGTCTTCTCGAAATGATTGCACATGAGTTTGTTTATTCAGAAGTTAAAGTAGAATGGAGTGGAAAGAAGATACGTAGTTGTTCGATGTAGACGGAGTAAGATGGAAGACGCAAAGCGCGTGAATTCAAATTTTGAATACATAGACATAGAAGAACGGGTACAGGTATATGTAAAATAGACATGTGTGTGTGTGATATCGACGAATGTCGATTACGATGATAAAGTTGTTGACGTATGCATTAAACAAAAGAACGAAAGAACACAGGTGTGTGTGTGTGTGTGTACGTATAAGTAAAAAAAGGTAAGTATTCAACGTCGAGCTAATGCTGCGTCTGCAAATCACATTTGCTATTTAAGCGATCACCTCTTTCTCTACAACACCATTCATTCTCCAACTATTACCTTATGAGAACATGGTGTTTACAAACCAAACACAATGTACACTCCTCCAAAAGAATTACTCCTTGCCTGGACATGCTACCATCGTTGTCCAACCGTTTCGTCAAGTCTTACAATCCACTGCTACTACAAAGTTTCAGTGCCAACGGTGTCTTTACCTGAGTCAGCACACAGAAGGCTTTGTTTGCTTTCCATGTCGCATTATGGAACCCCTTCAGTACTGTGTTAGCTGTAAAATTTATTTGATGGATGTGTTGAATCGAACTTGTTCTAATTGTAGACAAGGATACCTCTGTCATAAGACTGGTATGTTTCATCAGTCCTCGCAGTATCATGTCTTGCAGTGCTACATTTGTACATCATGGTACGAGAGAGGAACAGGCTCGTCATGACCTAGACGGTTACTCTACCGAAGAGTTCACACCACTCTAATCATCTTCCTCTCCATTCTAAGGCGTTAACTATTTATGTCTATTATGATGCAATCCTCTTTTACTTAGCTATCCATTTCAATATCTTCTTTTCCCTTCCTTTTTAAACATTTATGACCTTGACCCACTTTCCGTTAGAATACAACAACTGTTACGGTCACAATTAATTCACATTTCAATCGTTACAAATCAATATCCTCTCACTCACTTTTCTGTTCCAGAAGATTTACAAGGCGAAATGTATACATAGAGCAGATACTATAAAATATTCAAGTGTATATACCTTTTATATATATATAATTATTAATCGAGTCAATGTTCATCGGTTCACGTGTATCGAAATATTGTTTTAAACAATAAGGCGTGTGTGTGTACTCGTTGTCGGTTGTATAGATAGTAGGTAAAATTGCTTTGTGTTTGCGTATATGTATAACTGTAGGTGTACACCGTCGACGACAAGTGATGATCTGTATGTGATGAACTTACACATGTAAAATGATAGCTTGCAGAATTATTGGTAGGTATGAATGTTGTGGTAGGTTATCTCGAAAACAAAAGTTAAAGTAGTATATGTATATGTGTGTGTATATATGTAAGTATGTACAGCAACACAAGTAACGTGGAGCTAATGCCGCGTCTGCAATTTGCTTGATGTAGACAGAGTAAGATGGAAGACGTAAAGCGTGTGAATTCAAATTTGAATACATAGACATAGACATAGAAGAACGGGTACAGGTATATGTAAAATAGACATGTGTGTGTGTGTGATATCGACGAATGTCGATTACGATGATAAAGTTGTTGATGTATGCAATAAACAAAAGAACGCAGGTGTGTGTGTGTGTACGTATTAGTAAAAAAGGTAAGTGTTCAACGTCGAGCTAATGCTGCGTCTGCAATTCATATTTGCTCGATGTAGACATCGTCCTCTCTTCCCTCTGAGCGTGAACCTGTTCATACATAATGTTACGTCACAATTAATTCATAGACATAGAAGAACGGGTACAGGTAATATGTAAAAATAGACATGTAGTGTGTGTGTGTGTGTGTGTGATATCGACGAATGTCGATTACGATGATAAAGTTTGTTGACGTATGCATTAAACAAAAGAACGCAGGTGTGTGTGTGTGTGTGTACGTTTTAGTAAAAAAGTGTAAGTGTTCAACGTCGAGCTAATGCTGCGTCTGCAATTCATATTTGCTCGATGTAGACGTCATCCTCTCTTCCTCTGAGCGTGAACCTGTTCATACATAATGTTACGTCACAATTAATTCACATTTCAATAATGTTACGTCATCCTCTCCTCCTCTGAGGGCGAAGCTGTTATCCCCCCCTACTAGAATTATTTAAAAATATGAGTTTCTAAATAACAAAATTAACCAATTAAAAATTAAATATTTTAACAAGTTACGAATTTGTAAAATCTGTTTTGTATAATTTTAAATATATATATATATATATAAAGGTCATTAAACGCCATCTGTCTATAAATCGACATTAAGACATCCAGATACTAATTTTACATAAATAACATAATCTAGGTGATGGGAGTGAAATATGCATCGACACAATAAATTTTAAAAGTTTGTTTTATTATTGTATTGTGACTTGTTCGGTCACAGAAACCACAATTAACAAAACAAAACAACGAGTTTATTTAATTACTAAAATTAATTTGACTACACTACAGTTATGAACAAGTCCGCACAATTTATTTCACTAAAAGTCACTTTTTAATCGCCGTTCCGGTAGACACTATTTATCGCTCTCTATGAACACTATCGCCTCTATGGTTCGCCTGTATCGCCTATCGATCGCTTTGCATCAGCTGTTACTGTAAACTGTCAACTAGCTCGGTGTGAGTGTCTCGTCCGCTTTTATAGTCTTCTCAGCCTTTTTCTAGGGTATTCTACAGCCGTCTAGTAATTCAATTGTTTTCCCATTGATTTTTGCTGGTGTTTTCTAGATGTATCAGGAAAGCCGAGAATATTCCTTATGTAATCAGGGAAGATGTTCATTAATTATGCTCACACCAACTTAATTGGCAAGTACTCGTAACACTGCCCCCTTCTTAGAATTGATCGTCCCGATCAATGTCTTGACCTTTGTAAGGCGCCAAGCGGTCCAAGTGTACAACTTTCATCTTGGCCTTTGGTCCTCTCTGAATACGGTAGACCACGTCATTCAGTCTTCTGACCACGGTGTAAGGTCCTTCCCAGGCTCGCTGTAGCTTCAGTGAGCGTCCTTTCCGACGGACAGGATTGTAGAGCCACACCTTGTCCCCTTCTCTGAATCCTGTGCTGTTGGCTCTCCGGTCGTACCTGGTCTTCATGCGGTCACTCCCTACTTGGATTTTGTTACGAACGGCTCTATGGATGGTATCGAGTCGTTCCTCTAGCTGTTGTGCGTAGTCGGTAGCTGAAGGTCGCCGATCTTCTGGGTGTCCAAACCGGATGTCCATCGGTAACTTCAGCTCTCTTCCAAATAAAATGCTGGCTGGTGTTCTGCCGGTGGTCTCGTGAACCGCACTTCGATAGGCCAACAGGAACAAAGGTATATGCTGGTCCCAGTCTGTCTGATGATCGTTAACAACCATTTTCAAATTGGTTTCTAGCGTCGCGTTAAACCGTTCGACCATTCCGTCAGATTGTGGATGTAATGGAGTGGTCCTAGTTTTCTGTACTCCTAGCAGCTCACAGACTTCCCGGAATACTGCGGAAGTTCCGTCCCTGGTCAGAGTGGATCTCCATCGGAACTCCATACCGGCTGATCCATTGGTTGACCAACATTCCAGCGACCGTAGTAGCTTCTTGGTTTGGGATTGCGTACACTTCGGGCCATTTGCTAAAATAGTCCATCACTACCAAGATGTACTTATTGCCAGCAGCTGTTGTTGGGAATGGTCCTGCTACGTCCAGAGCTATTCTCTCAAATGGGGCACCAACATTGTACTGCTTCATTCGCCCTCGGCTTCGAGTCTGAGGTCCCTTGGCTGACGCACACGTTGGACACTTCCTACACCAATTTTCGACGTCTCTTCTACACTTTAGCCAATAAAATCGCTCTCGCACCTTCTCCAACGTCTTTGTTACTCCGAAGTGTCCTCCACCAACACCTCCATGGACTTCTGTCAGCACCTCATTGACTCTGTTCTTCGGGAGAACTACTTGATGTCGAATTTTAGTTCCGTCAGGGCTTTCCCACACTCTTTTTAGTACCCCATTCTCGACGATGAGCGAATCCCATAAGGCCCAATAGCTCTTCGTGATGGTACTCGTACTACTAACATCTGCCCAGGTAGGTCGTGCTGTTCCTGCCTTTTTCCACCGCAGTATCGGTTTAATGTCTTCGTCGTTATCTTGGTCTTTCGCCAGGTCTTCGTTCTGCCAGTGTTCTTCAGGTTCCACCATCGTCTGACAGATCCTTGCCAAGTTGACTGGTTCCTTCTTTTCGGCGGCCATGCAATGTTTGCAGTTCTTCGAGCATGGTCTTCGCGAGAGGGCATCAGCATTACCATGCTGTTTTCCAGCACGATGCTCGATGCTGAAGTCGTATACTTGTAGCCGCTGTAGCCATCGAGCCAGTTGTCCCTCTGGGTTTTTAAATTGCAGCAGCCATTTCAGGGACGCATGGTCTGTCCTTAACAGGAATTTTCGTCCGTAGAGATACTTATGGAAATGTTCGAGAGTTTTGACGACTGCCAGCAATTCTCTACGGGTCACGCAATAGTTTCGCTCCGGCTTTGACAGTGCCTTACTGAAGTAGCCAATGACTTTTTCTTTTCCTTCCTGCATCTGCGACAGTACACCACCAATTCCTACATTGCTGGCATCCGTATCGACAATGAAGTCTGTGTCGAACTGTGGGTACGTCAGTATTGGGGCTTGAGAAAGGGTAGACTTCAGTGTTTCAAAAGCTTGCTGACATCGTTCTGACCATTGGAAAGGGACACCATCCTCTGTTAACTTGTGGAGCGGTCGAGCTATATCTGCAAATCCCTTTACGAATCGTCGGTAATAGGAACACAGCCCCAAAAAGCTTCTCAAGTCGTGTTGGTTCTTCGGAACAGGCCAACTTCTCACAGCTTCAGTCTTGTCAGGATCAGTTCTTATTCCTTCTGAGGTAATAACGTGGCCAAGATATTTCACCTCCTTACAGAACAGATGGCATTTCTTGGGACTGAGTTTCAACTTGGCTGCTGAAAGCTTCTTGATCACTTCTTCGACATTCTGGAGGTGGTCTTCGAATGTCTTTCCCAGTACTATCACGTCGTCTAGGTACACCAGAC